>JACEFZ010012077.1:0-108738 GCA_014155875.1 Cepaea nemoralis
GCTTCAGAAGTGGCTACGATTTCAGAATTGTTGGATGCACCCCTTGCAGATGGTATGTATCTTGATAACCAAATATTTGAAAGTTTTGATTGTCTTAGTCTTTCTTGGGTTGGTCTTATTGAAGTTGTTATTTGCTGACTCATGTTTTCACCTACCAACCTAGTCACTTAGTCATTCTCCCCTTATCTTCTCACTCTCTCTTCCTACCTCATCTCCATTTCTCTGCCACTGCCCCCCTCTCCTCTCTCTCTCTCTCTCTCTCTCTCTCTTGCTCTCTCTCTCTCTCTTGCTCTCTCTCTCTGCCTCTTGCTCTCTCTCTCATTGATCTGGCTCTTTAGCGAAGTTTAGGAACTGCGATAATATCCTGAAGATGAGGGTGCAATACCTGGGCCCATCACCTGGGAAAGGGAGGGAAAGATTGGCCAGCTATTCTTTTGATTCAGGTCATCAAAATGTGATGGTGTTAACACACCATAGCCCCATGGCAGGAAACTGCCACAGGACAAATGTTCAACATTCTCCTAACAGTGGCCTGATATTTATACCCTAGCTAATTATTTCATGGCTATGTCAAAAATATTAGTTTTAATGAGTCATGTATTCATGATTAGTGCACTTTCCATTGTGTTGTAATGCAAATATTGTTATTGTTGTCTAAGATGAGCCTCATATGTGATGTGTCAATGAAATAATGTATGACAGCAGAGAGATAAGGAGGGCAGAATGTTAGATGGGCCTGCGGGCCCAATTCTTTACCCTTTGAAGAAAAGTTCTATCATTCCCTTTTCCCGCTTTCTGCCTCCCTTTCCCCTCTTTCTGCACCCCATTCCCTCTTTCTGCTTCCCTTTCCCTCTTTCTTCATTTAACTTTCTTTCTCTTTCACCCCACCTCTTTGTTTATCTCTCCGTCAAGATGAATAGACAGATAAATGGCCTTACCCTTCTTGGGATTACCTTGACATTTGTGTTGTGGCTATTTCAGACTCGCATGAGCTGGCTAAAGAGGGACAGACAACTGGCAGAAAATTTGGTAAAGTTTTGGTCTGTGTTTTCGACTCTGTCATTTCCCCCAACAAGGATGAGAAAACATCTCGAGCTGGTGCTGGAAGGTTAAAGGTCATTGGTGCGCTGAAATCATTGCTTGCTGTGTCAAGTTCTGCCAAAACATTTGCACTTGAGGGTGAGTTGTGTGTTTAATTTAGTTTAGTCGATGGATCAACATCACGGCACACAGGTGTAACCCATAAGTGCTCCGTTCTCCTAACTCAAACCTGAGTCTGAAGAAACTCAGCTCAATGCAAGAACTCCGTAGCACCAGCGAGGATCCTGAAATACTTTGGGTAGATTTTTAACTTGAAATTTTGCCCGGGCAGCACCGTAAGGCTACTCTTTTTTGATTTCCTACTGCCAAGGGAATTTTTACGTGTGCAACGATACACACAGGCGTCCGATCTCACTACCCAGAGACCAGGGGAAATTTTATTACTAGAAGTCCACAGAAAAAATCCCAGTCCTCACCGGCGCTTGAACCCGGGACCTCCTTCACTCGAGGTGGACACCATACCTCGAGACCATGCAGCCCCCTGTGTTGTGTGTGACAACTGTCAATGTTGTGTGTGACAGTGTTTTGTGTGTGACAACTGTCAGTGCTTTATGTGTGACAACTGTCAGTGTTGTGAGTGACAACTGTCAGTGCTTTGTGTATGACAACTGTCAGTGGTGTGTGTGTGTGTGTGACTTCTGTCAGTGCAGTGTGTGTGACAACTGTCAGTGCTTTATGTGTGACAACTGTCAGTGTTATGTGTGACAACTGTCAGTGTTGTGAGTGACAACTGTCAGTGCCCTGTGTGTGACAACTGTCAATGCTTTGTGTATGACAACTGTCAGTGCTGTGTGTGTGTGACTTCTGTCAGTGCTGTGTGTGTGTCAACTGTCAGTGCTGTGTGTGTGTCAACTGTCAGTGCTTTGTGTGTGACAGCTGAGAATGCTATATGTAACAATTAATGTGTATGGTGGCCATTTGCTTTCGTTTATGATAACTAATAATGTGTTTGGTGGCCATCTACTCTCGTTTATAGCTGATAATGTGTTTGGTGGCCATCTACTCTCATTTATAGCTGATAATGTGTTTGGTGGCCATCTGCTTTCGTGTATGATAATTGATAATGTGTTTGGTGGCCATCTGCTCCCATGTATGATAACTGATAATGTCTGTGATGGCCATCTGCTCCCGTGTATGATAACTGATAATGTGTGTTGTGGTCATCTGCTCTTGTTTATGATAACTGATAATGTGTGTAGTGGCTATCTGCTCCCGTGTATGATAACTGATAATGTGTGTGGTGAGTTTCATGCCAGTTGCTTTAACTTCCCGTAGTTTTCTGGTACCTGTTTTGGTTGACCTTGAAGCCATGTGGTGTATGTGCAGTACACACCCAACTCCTGTGGGGTTTGAACCCAGGGCAGTGGAATGGTAAGCAAGTGGAGTTTAGCTACAGGTTGCCAATGTTGTACAGTGATTAGTAATGGCAGAAGGTTTGCGCGGCAGCAATCACTTTGAGAAGGTTGATATTATAACTGCGATAGGAGGTAGCATTGTGGTAGAAGATAGCATGATGATAGAAGGTAGCACTGCAGTAGAAGCTTGCCTAATGAAAGAAGGTAGCACTGTGGTTGAAGGTAGCACACTGTGGTAGAGGATAGCACTGTAGTAGAAGTATTGCTCTATGGTAGATAGCACTGTAGTAAAAATAGCATTGTAGTATAAGTATTGCTGTAGGTAGATAGCACTGTAGTAAAATTGCTCTATGGTAGAAATTATTGTTGTAGACGATAGCACTGCAGTAGAAGTATTGCATTATAGTAGAAGATAGTACTTTTGTACAAGTATTGCACTGCAGCAGAAGATACCACTATGGTAGAAGTAGCACTGTAGAGGAAATATTGCACTATGGTAGAAGTAGCATTGTAGTAGAAGGAAGTGTACTGTAGTAGAACAAAAATGGTGACAGGTACACTGAATAACTTCATAAACATAGTCGCAGAGCACCAGAATCAAAATGTGGTAAGACAACTAACATATGCTTTCCAGGTGGTCTGGCAGAATCTCTGATTGACTACATCAAGCAGGTTCATGCACAGCTACATCTTGATACCCTTGGCATGGTCAAATCTGGTACTAAGAAGGTTTGTTTGACAGGATTTTTCTCATCTCATCTCATCATGTTCCTCTTGTACCTTGCGGTGTTGAGGTGAAGTATAAACAGCGGGAGAGTGCCCGCTTATGGGCTTCATGTATCAATATTCCCATGGACTCTGTTATTCCCTGCGTCCTTCGTTTACGTGGTCGGCTTCTTCCTCTGCTTCCAGCAATCTGGTCTGTACATCATTGCTTGTTGTGGTATACTGTCAGTTGGTAACCTACTTGCATGGCCAAACCATTTGACTTGCTGCCTTCTAATAAAATCTAGCGCTGCTTTAACCCCCAATTAAGTCCTGATTTCTTCATTTCTGATCTTATCTCTTCTAGATACATTGAGTATTCTTCTCAAGAATCTCATTTTTGTTGTTGTGATTTTTCATTTCTCTTTTTTTCTGTCATTGTCCAGGTTTGGCATTGGTAACATAGAGTTGGTAGGAAGATTGTGTTGTAAAGTGCTTTCTTAGTAGTTATTGTTACATGTTTGTTCTTTAGTATTGGTGCCATTTGTCCAATGAGTTGGTTTGCCTTAGTGCATCTATTTTCAATCTCGTCTTCTGATTTGCCATTTGATGATATTATACTTCCTAGGTACTTAAAACTCTTTACTTATTTCAAGGGATGTTCATTTAGGTGAATTGTTGTTGTTTTTCCTTCTTTTGTTATAGTCATTACCTCTGTTTTCCTTGTGCTAATTTTCATGTTATGTTCCCTACACATTTCGTTTAGACTATTCATATAATCTTGTAATTCATCTTCTGATTTTACTATTGGTGCTTGGTCATCCGCAAATGGGAGTTCTCTAATGGTTAGATGTACAGATGGTTTTTCTTCTGTGTTCTTGTCATGCAGTGTTCTTGCGGTCTCTGTTTGGCTGGTTTCTTTACATATGTTGTCTATATATGTTAAGAACAAGAGAGGGGACAGGATGCAACCTTGTCGTACTCCAGATCTTATGGTGAAGGGTTCTGAGTGTCCTCCAGTTGCTCTCACTATGCATTCACTGTTGTTGTATAAACGTCTACATAGGTTTGTTAGATGTGTACTCGCACCATATTGTTTAAGGATTTCCCACAGCTTGCTTCTATCTACTCTGTCAAATGCCTTTTCTTGGTCAGCAACAATTTATTTCAGATTATTCATGAAATACACGTTCGTGGTCTTGTCTCAGATGTATTGGTGTTACTTTTCCTCTCGTGTAAACTAGGCAGGCTGAGAGAGGGATCATGCTGCATGGGCAACACATGGTCTCTACAATTCAGCCCAGACTTTGTACTAAAGAAAAGTTATGCCTATTTTGAAGCACAATACAAACTATTGTCTGAAAAGTCAGCAAGATGCTAGTACAATAAAAGAAAGAGGTGCATTGAAAGTCAGAAGGAAGAAAATAAAGACAGAACGTATGAACTTTGGTGTCTGTTAGCTGCTCCAGTGTCATGGCATATCATGCAAATGAGAAGGCATTCCCAGCAGAGATCATTAGGCTTGCAGACTCATCTTTTTCTTTTCTTCTGCTTTCCATCTCCCAATGGGGTCTAGGTCTTCAACCAGCTCACGCCAAGCCCTTTGTAGACTTGTTCTTCTTCTTCTTCTGTCTTCAAGACTGCACTGGACCATAAACCCACAACCACGTATGTCAGACCTTTTTTAGGCCAGTGATTCTTGGCTGAATGTTGACCGATTTTGTTTTATCTATGCCATGAGGTAGCCAAGTCTCAGACCAACCCTCTTTAGCTGCACTTTATTAATATGCTGTTACCATTCTTTGCCTCCTGATTGGGGCCCTGATAACACAGTCAACACTTGTTCATGATTGGTCAGTTTTGCAACTAAAAATTTTCTAAGGGATGGGTAGCCAGTCTCGTGCCAGCCCTCCCTTGTTGCTTCTTGTGACATGCATGGCAAGTTATAGTATTATTATTATTCCTTGCTTCCCTTAAAGGCTACACAATGGCGAGACTTGTCACCATTGGGTGTGTATACAATGATCATGTTTGATCTCAGATTCATGAGTTTAGTTAAGTCGATGGATCAACATCACGGCACACAGGTGTAACCCATAAGTGCTCCGTTCTCCTCCTAACTCAAACCTGAGTCTGGAGAAACTCAGCTCAGTGCACGAAATCTGTAGCACCGGCAAGTATCCTGAAATACTTTGGGTAGATTTTTAACTCGAAATTTTGCCCGGGCAGCGCTGTTAGGCTACTCTTTTTTGATTTCCAACTGCCAAGGGATTTTTTACGTGCGCAACAATACACACGGGCGTCCGATCTCACTACCCAGAGACCAGGGGAAATTTTATTACTAGAGGTCTACATGAAATAAATCCCGGGGCTTGAACCCGGGACCTCCAGCACTCGAGGCGGACACCTTACCTCGAGACCATGCAGCCCCCTGTGTTGTGTGTGACAACAATTTTCATGAGTCTCCGTGGCTAAATGATTCTTGTGCTCAAAAGATCATGGGTTCATTTTTGTCTAACTCATTTGTTTTGGTTTGTGAGGGCAATATTTTCCTGGGACCCCTGGGGTTCATACTTTGTGTGCTGTTATTGGTTGGTGGTTAGCAGCTCTGAAAAGAGAGAGACTGAGCTATATGGGATACAACTTGGTGCAATGAAATCAATTCTCTTACATTTGGTCTTCTAACTCTGAAATTCCGCCCGTGACACAGCAGTAGAGGTTGGCCAGACACATTGTCAACTATCACACTTAGCATGGCACATAATGATGATGATTATTAACTGATTCCATACATGGTTTGTACTTCTGACTCATAATTTACTTGTGGTATAAAATAATGGAAGCTGATTTAATGCAGCAGCTAGCACGCTTGCCCGCAGACCCATTGGTCATGTATTCTTTGAGGCTGGGATGTGGTTTTTTCCCCCATGAATATGGGCTCCCTGTCGACCCAATTAATAGTGAGCACCAGAAAATGTCTGGGTAGTTAAGGAGGCTGGCATGAAATTGACGACATCATCAGAGTTCTGATAGGTCTACACATCTGGGGCTAGCAACATATACCCAACACACCTCATGTCTTGAAAAGGGGACCTTTTATATTTGTTATAGTTCATTTGCCACAGTAAGCAGATATGTTGAGAAACATCTAATGGCAATAGAAATGTGGTTTTGGAGGAAAATGCAAAGAAATCCATGGATGGACAGCAGTGATTGATTGATTGATTTAGGAACCGATATCACAGCATTCAGGGCATTTCCATAAGTGCTCTGTCCCCATCCTCACAGCCAGCGAAGAGTTCCAACACCAATAGTACCAGTAGCAATCTGATTATATGTCCGTTCGCCTTTCCTCTGAGCGGCGAGCGTTGGCCAGATAACCTCGTCACTCCTCGCTATCTCATTCTTGCCAGACCATGGTGATCCATTTGCTCCTCCGAGGTGTAGACGTGCTCCCATAAGGCAGCAACCACATCTGCCTTGTCACGCATCAATACTCCACCAAGTTCTGCAGAGCCAGCCAATCTGTCCGCCTGTTCATTCCCCAGCACACTGGCATGCCCTGGAGAAAAGATCCAGGCAATGCTTGCCACCCATGACCTCCAAAGCGAAGCAAGCCACTCTGCACGAAACTTGCCTGTCCTCACCTTCCTCAGCATGCTTTCTGAGTCAGCTACAATCACGATGTGTGTGTGTGTCGTATTCTCCATCCAGCGGAAAGCTGCACTAACCACCTCCACCTCCATTCTTAAGCTAGATGTTGTGGTATCATATGCCAGGCTCACCTGCACCAAAAGTCGACCATTAGCTTTTGCTAAGAATCCCCAGGCACTTCTACTACCTCTCAACACTGAACCATCTGTGTAGATAATCACATCACCCGGGCGAGCATTATCCTGAATCAGTTGCTGGATTTCCACTTCCTTGCACTCCAGGCTCAATGTGATTATAACTCTGCACAAGTCTGACTGCATTCTGACCCACTCCTCTCCTCGCCTAATGTTCTCCAAGGGGCAAACCTGTCTGATCGTATCCTCCGCCTGAGCCATCCATGATTTCGCTCTTATCAGTCGCTGACCCTTAACGGTGTCAGATGGACAGCAATGAGAAAGTCCAACAAGAAATATTAGAAAACTGTAAATTAATAACAGAAGTTAGACATGGACAGAGTTTTTGGGCACATTATGAGGAGAAATAAACTTGAAAACTGGCAACATTGATAACAGAGGAAGGGGAGGGCTGTCTGTCAAACGGTCATTTACTGCCTATATAAGTACCTTGTTGTGTATGGGGGGGGGGGGGGGGGGAGGATCTTGAGCCTGAGGAATTAAGGCTGTCTGGCTAGTGCAGTCGACAGGAACTATGCAGGTTAGAGTTTTCTTTTTGCCCCCAACAGAAAAAAATCCACACCTTACCGAGGATTCAAACCCAGGTCTTCCAAAGGAGAAACCGGCATTCTAGCCACTCGGTCAGCCACTCCAGTATTTTGATGCATGCCTGTCAGTCCAGCAAGTGTGTGAGTGGAGTAGGAATTTCAATAAAGTGACTTCTGTGACAGACTGTTCACAACCGGGTCAGGCACACTGAGTAGTGACCTAAAAGTTGATTTTTTTTACAGGACTCCAAGTACTTTATCATTGTTTGAGGACTTGCATTGAACGCAGTGGTGAATACATCAAAAAATGATATCTTCTTCTTCGGTCATCCAGAGTTTTTTTTTCGGATGTGATTGCGTTGTGCCTGTTTACAGCAGAGCTGCGTTCTTGCGCCGTTAGGCCGACACATCCGACTTCTGCGGGCATTTGTTGACCGGGTTAACCTTCCCGGGGGTTTCTTAGGACGTTTGACTCTCACTGAGATCCTGGTCAGCCCTCAAGGGAAGGCAGGGGCAGACCATGGGCATTCCCCGCCATCCAAGGAGGCTTCCATACTTGCAGAGCCGATACATAGCGCTCTGGTACTGGGCTCACCCAAGGAATCGTCACGTCCTGCACATGGCTGCTTAGCCTCACTTCCATATATTGGGCCTTCCGTTCACCATAGGCTGTTCTTCCGGAAACCAGAAGTATGCAGTCTGCAGATGACATCCACACAGTGAGCTTTCGATTCGGACTTTCCATGTAATGGATTTGCTATCCAAGCAATATTCATTTCGTGCCACTAGGACACTTTTCCACCTTTTTTTTTGAAGCCCACACCGTGGGCTTTTGATTCAGACTTTCCACGTAATGGATTTGCTATCCAAGCAATATTCCATTTCATGCCACTAGGACACTTTTCCACCTTTTATGAAGCCCACACAATGGGCTTTTGATTCGGACTTTCCACGTAATGGATTTGCTGTCCAAGCAATATTCCATTTCGTGCCACTAGGACACTTTTCCACCTTTTATGAAGCCCACACAGCGAGCTTTCGATTTGGACTTTCCACATAATGGATTTGCTATCCAAGCAATATTCCATTTCATGCCTCTGGGTCTTCATGCACCTTTAAATGTCAACCTGTATGTAGTTAAAGTAAGCTGCTGTCAACTTGAGCTTGTTGATATCTCCATAGAGCTTGTCCTCAAATGAAGCAGGTGTGGGCCAAAATATCTTTCTCTGTTCTGCATACGTTGGGCAATCCTGCAGCAAATGTTTTGCTGTCATTTTTCCAGTTCTACAATTACATTCATCGGTATCTCCTATCTTTAGTTTATTGAACAAGTGGTACTTCAGCCTGTTATGTCCTGTGCGGAGTCTGAAGATTGCTACTTGTTCTCTTCGGTCAAGTTTGTAATATGCATCATCCTTCTGATGGCCTGGATGCTCTGATTCCCATTTGGTTCTATAAGTGCTTTTTATCAACCTCTTTGCCTCATTATAGGTTATGTCTATGTCAGGCTGTGGTAGTCGTCCGCCCTCTTTTGCCAGTCTGTCAGCCTCTTCGTTTCCAGGTATACTGCAATGTGATGGGATCCACTGTATTACAACTTTTTTGGATTTCTGGCATAGACCATGGAGTGCTGCTCTTAGGTCAGCTATTTCTGTGCTGTTATTGCTCTTCAGTATTGAGACAGCTGACTTTGCATCTGTGAAGATAGCTATTTGCTTCTCTTTATTTTCCTCCATCAAGAGCATTTCTGCTGCAGTTTTCAGAGCCTCTACCTCTGCTTTGAAGTTACTTGAAAATTTTCCAGTTGCCATTGAATGTGTTTTTTTCACTCCATTTTTTAAATTTAGGAGAATTCCTCCTCCTCCATTCTCTATTGAATTTTTGGCTGATCCATCTGTATATGCATGGGTCCAATTCCTGCTTGGGTAATGTTCTTTTATGTAGTTTAGGGTTATTTCTCTTCTTTCGGTTTCATGCTGAGTGTTCTTTTTCTCAATACCAGGAATGTTTTCTATCATCTCAGGCAGTTGCTGCTGTCTCCAAGCTGGGAACTTGTGTGCATTGTGTATGGGCTTGACTGTTGATATGTTAAGTATAGGATCTGCCCTAATCCTTCGTTTTGCAGTTTCTACAAAGTTGCTACGCTTCAGTCTTTCCTTTCCAAAGCCATTAAATCTGTTGTACATAGGGTGGTCTGTCAATCTTCTAAATTTTTCTGCTTGTTGCTGGGCTCTGCTATCTCTTCTATCCTGCATTGGTTGTAAACAAGTGATCTTTTCTAGTTCATTAATAGGCGTTGTCTTCAGGCTTCCAGTTATGATTCGCATTCCTTGGTTTTGGACTCTACTTATTTTGTTAAAGTTTGACTTAGCTGCTGTTGCCCAAGCTGCAATGCCATATTCCAGTACTGGCCTCACCCGTCCAGTATATAACTTCTTGAGAACTTTCTCATCTGCTCCCCACGTTGTACCAGCAAGCTTTTTCATGATTGCCATTCTCTGCCTTGCTCTTGTTCGATTTTTCTCAACCTGTGTCTTCCATGTCAGGCGACGATCAAAGGTGACTCCTAGATAGTTTGGATTTTCTTCATGGCACAATATTTTTCCATTCAATACCAGCTTAGGTTGCTGAGTTTTATTTGAGAGGGAGAACACTGTGCATGTTGTTTTCTCCTCACTTATCTTCACTAGCCATGATTTTGACCAGTCCTCTAGCGCTAATAAGGCTTGCTGTATTCTGCTGTTAGCTGTACTAATATATTCTTCAGATGTCCATATGGCTAGGTCATCTGCAAAGGAGGATGTGTGTACTCTGGCTGGAAAATTTTCTGTGATGTCATTTATATATGCTAGGAATAATGTTGGTGAAAGAACTCCTCCTTGGGGGACACCTTGCTCCAGCAGCATATTTTGCTTGTTTGTCCTTGTACTTTTGTCCTGGCAGTTCTGTTCTCAAGGTAGTGGCTGATCCATTTATACATTTTCCCACAAACATGCACGTTTTGCAGTTTTACTTTCAGTCCTTCCTTCCATACTTTATCAAATGCTCTTTCTAAATCTATCCAGACTGCTAGTGTGTGCTTTTTCTCTTGGAAGGCATCCTCTATTTCCTGAGCTATATAGGTTATTTGATCTTCAGTGGATCTGTACTTTCTGAATCCTGCTTGGTGTGGTGTTAAGAGTTTGTTTTCTTCCAGATGCCATGTTAGCCTGCCATTGATAATGCGTTCCATTAATTTTCCTACACAGCTAAGTAGACTGATAGGTCGATAGCCATTTGGTTCTTCCAGGTCTTTTCCTTTCTTTGGGACTGGTATTAGTATAGCTTCCTTCCAGCTGTTATTTAGGACTGCTAGTAGTTTCTTCTTTGCCTTGGTGCCTAGTCCTATTAGCATTTCATTTGTGATTCCATCCTTTCCTGGTGACTTCTTCTTTTTTAGGGTATTCATTGCCTGTTCCATTTCTTCCATTGTTAGATTTGCCATCATATATTCTGCTGCTGTCTCTGTATTTCTATGATGTATCTGTTTGTCTTTGATTGCTTTCTTCTGTTCGGTTGTAATATCAATGTGGTTTGCATTTGCATAGTGTTCCATTAGTGCATTTGCAGCCTTTTTTCCTGTAAGCAAGGCATGATATAATTGTTCTTTACTTTTCTAGAATATATTCACCCCCAAAAAATATTTAAGATTTTCATTTGAAGCCTCTGTGTGTAGGAATCTAAGACTAAAAATGTTGGCTACATAGAAGAGCTAGCAAGTCTGATATTAGACTTTACATATGGTCTCCATAAAAAACACTGGCCTAGTGAGGTGGCACTGACATATGGTCTCGATAAAAAACACTGGCCTAGTGAGGTGAGACAGCATTCAAAGCTGTATGAAACAAAAGAGGAGCTCCAAAAAACTGTTCATGAAAACACAAGAACTTGCCTGCCGGTGTAAACATTAAAGAACCTGCAAGAAGAGGAAGTAAATGATACAATAATCAGTGATTTGCTTTCTATTACCCAGCCTGTGTTTACAACATGGTCATGCCTCATATTTTTTCTGACTCCTTTTGTAGGAGGACCAACCATCACTACAGGAACTTGTGGTCATGTTTGATTTCCTGAGAAACTTTATGTACGGAAACAGTGATGTCAAGGTAAACATGCTTTCTCCTTCATCACGTGGCTGTCCTGCTGGTGATTGTTTCCTTTCTTGTCTGTTTATCAGTTTATATGTTGTTGTCTTCCAATGATGCCAGATTGTAAAGTATCTTACTACCTGCTGGAGATGAAACAGTTTAGATGTGTGGTGTACATTTGTAACTTGTAAATCTTCTTTCTTTTTCAAAGACCTCTGGAGGTCATCACTGTAGCTAGGGAGTTTATACTCTGTGCTGTGCAGAAATAAGGCTGAGCCATAGGGGATAGAAACCGGTGCAATGGAATTGATCCTCTAGTCTTTAAATGTTAGTTTCTTGAATATTTATGTTCTAGTTAACCACTTCTTTCCCAGAGTTACCACTTTTGTTCACTCCATCTTGGTTGGTTGTTTAAGAGTGCCTGTTTTGGTTAACGTCTTCAATTCAAAATAGCAATTAAACTTCAGCTATACCAAACAATTATCACTTTTGCTCACCCGATCCTAGTTGTTTGTTTAAGAGTGTCTGTTTTGGTTAACGTCTTCAGTTCCAGAGAGCAATTACTTTTACTCTGTTTATGCCAGACAATTACTACATTTTCCTACATTAGTCCTAATTGTTTATTTACATGTTTCTGTTCTAGCTGTTATTCCGTCAGTGTTCGTTATTAATTTAGCTCTTCTAACCTAGACTGATGTTAAACTAGAAATTGCTATGGAAAAACAAAAACCAAAGAGTAAATTACCTGAATGTTGTATTCACGGATCTACAGGTTGCCTGTTACCACAGTGGGCTGACCATGGTGCTTCATAGACTCTGGACGTGGTGTCTGCAAGAGCCGGCCTTGTTGTCCAGCGTTTTGTCTCTGGTGACAACCTACACTGCTCACTGTAACTCAGGTATTGTCTTATTCCTTGTTCCTCTTTCAAGGGAAGTGTGTCACTTAATTTTGCACCTCAGAAATCAGAACGTCTGATTCAACAAGCATTTGTGCAACATTTACTTCCTGTAGACATATTTCATCTACTTGTGTGTGAACACCTGTCTTGAAATAAGTGAAAGGGATGTGAACAACGACAGATTTAACTTGTGTAAGTGACAAGCCACAAGCCATTGTCCTTGACATGACAGCAGGTTCGGAAGTTGCCATTGTCAAGGCTGGCTGGCACTGCCACCTTAGCAGAAGGTTAGATCCATTTCTGGAGGTCAGCGAATGGATTAAGATGACATCATGAAACACTTTGAGAGAGTTTGACTGAAGATTTTCAACAGAATGAATGATCATTTGTTACAATACAGGTATTTGAAATGAATACCCCCCCTCCCCCACCACCAATACCACCACCAGAAAGACCAGAGCAGCAAGGTGTGAGGAGGTTTGTCAGTCAACATGGAACTAGCACAGTGAGTCGCTGATTACTGATGGAAGTTTTTACAGGTTAGGGCACCTAGTAATGTTTCTGGAGTTCAGTGATGATAATGTCAATGAGTTAGTGAAATTATTAATAGATGTAGAATGTTGGCTCAGCAATCCTCATTCTCATCGTGTGTGTGCTTGTGTGTTAATTTGGGATGAAAATGATGGTTCTCTTGTTTTCTACCATTTCTTTCTGCAGCTGAGAGCATTGAATGAAAACTGCAAGTTACAGAGTACTTGGTTAGTTAGTTAGTTAGTTAGTTAGTTAGTCGACAGATCATCCTCGTTGCACATCGAACCATTCAGTCCATAAGTGCTCGGATCCCCTCCTCAGCAAATCCTGCAGCGTGTAGCGGCTAATGACGCCAGTTCTGTGTTGGTTTATCAATCTTCTTTGGCTTCCTGCGTAGTGTTCTTGTTTGGCCACCCCTCTTTTAATTTGCTGCTCCCGCAGTCTGGCCATTGTTGTAGATTCACAGTCATCACTTGGTTCTCGCAAAAGTCTCACTTCTCGTAGAGCATTCAGAATGTCAGCCTGGTCCATGGCGCGTCCGCCCTCCACAGTAGCCTCACCTGCGAGCTTGTCAGCCCGCTCATTTCCTTGTACTCCCGCATGACCTGGCACGAAGATGAAACTAATCTTTGCCAACCGAGACCGCTTCAGAGGCAGCAACCATTCTCTTCGGATCGACCCCTCCTCTATCCTCTTGATCATGTTCATTGAGTCGCTAAGGAAACAAGCCCTAGTGAATGTCTGTGTCTCGAGCCATGTTATTGCTTTACTTACTGCCATGACTTCCATGGTCAGGCTACTTGTGGTTTCAGTGAAAGCACCAGAGTCCTCCTTCACAATTCTCCCTCCGGCCCGAGCTGTAAAGGCCCATGAGCTTCTCACATGTCGGACGACCGACCCATCTGTGTAGATGACCGCGTCACCGTCTAGCGAATTCTCGAAAATCAACGCTTGTACTTCAGCCTCAACAGCAGCCGGATTTTCTTGTCTGCATTTTCTATCTAGTTGGATGCAAACTGAAAAGGATGTGCAGAAATCTGTTGGCACTTGCACCCACTCCTCGCCAGGTTCTAAGTCCTCAAGTGAACACACCTGTTGAAGAATGTCTTCGGCTTGACCCATCCACGACCGTCCTCTTTTTAACCTGCTGCCCTTCACCTTCCTAATTTCACTATGCAGTGGATGTTGTGTGTTTGCGTTAATTCTGAGGTAGGCGCGTGCCCTGCAAACTTGTATTCTCTCTTCAATGGTTGGAAAATCAAGAAGGTAGCGCATCGCCCTGCATGCTGTATCTCCTTAACCTTAAAATCTCCAAAACCTTAACACCAGAATAATACAAATAAATGAAAGCTTTAATGATTCTTCTTCGTCTGCGTTCATCCGGAGAGTTTTTTGGGCGTGATTGCGTTGTGTCTGTTTACAGCAGAGCTGCGATACTGTGCCTTTAGGTCAACATTTCTGACTTCTGCGGTACTTTGATGATGATGATAGCAACACATTTTCATCTCCATCCCAGACACCAGTAGCCTTACATTAACAAATATATGGATGAATAAGGATTAAAGTGAAGACTACAATATGGGGTAAAGTTAGCAAATGCATATTGAGAAATTAAAGAAGATACTTTGTGGGGTTAACAACTTGCTGAGGTAGAAAGGATTGAGAAAATTGAGTCCTGCATGTAGTAACCAATGAACCACTCATGTTTTACTGGAATCCGTAAGGGAAGCAAAGAATTGTTTCACTGTAATTTACAGCGCACGTCGAATGAGGTGACTAAGGAGGGTTGGCTTGAGCTGGCTACCTCATCTTGTAGAAGATTTAGCTGCAGAATCCAACTAAACATAAATAAGTATGCACAGGCTTGGCATGAGATGGTTATGGACCCAGACTCCATTTGGATGTGAAAGACAGAAGAAGACAAGAATCAATGAAAAAGTATAGGGTATATTTTTAATGACTGTGCAGTGTTTGAAAATATATCCGGTCCATGATTTGTATTCACCCTCCGTAAAGTTCATGCAACATAATAAGTAAATACAAAACGTGGACCGGCAATATTTTCAAACACTGCACAGTCATTAAAAATACATCCTGTTTTGCTAGGTAAGAATGAGTTAATCTGTGTGTGCCAGATTTTTGTTCTTATTGCATCCAAAATAACTAACACAAGATATTTTACAGCTGCCAGTTCCCTGACCTTGGCCATGTCAGTTCAAGCGGTTCCTAAACCAGGTGGGCAGGGGTCACTTCTACATTACATTCTCAAACTGGCTCAGAGAGAGCTGGACAAGAATGAATGCACACCAACACTGAGGCAACTGTTTTCTGTGCTCGCTAACCTGGCCATGAACTCCGACTGCAGGAATGTGTTAGGGAAGGTAAGAAGGTTTTGGCAACTGTTTGCTATAGTTGATCTAGTTACTTCTTTACCATCATCATCATGTGCCATGATGATAAGTATAGGCGGTCATGTTTCACCATCTCATGTGATCACCAGTCGTGGATCAGCTCAGTGTTCTTGTCTCGACCATACCACATGGCCAAGCCATCCAGGTATTTACTTCCCATTGTTCTCTTCCCCTCGATCTAGCCAGTTGTCACTGAGGGTGTCAGGTATGGCCACATGAAGGCTTTGAGCGATGTAGACCTGAAGGAGATGACCGACTGCTTTAACCAGAGCATTAGGACAGCATCAGTACCGCAGGAGTGGGTACACAGCTATCTCATCCCTCTCCCAAAACCATTCATGGATCATTCAGAGCTTAGCGGCTTTAGGATCATCACCCTTCAAAATACATTTGGGAAGGTTTTAGAGAAGATAGTCGCTGTCAAGCTGCAAGAGTTTTTGGACAGAGGGAAGCTTCTTCTAATAGGCTTGGGAAGCTACATGCCAGGAAAAGATACCTGGTCAAATGCAGCCACTTTTGCCTTTGACGTTTATGAGGGGTTCCAAAGTAGACAGGAAACGATGGCGGCAGCGCTTGATCTCGAGGATGCATACAGTAGAGTTCGATATGATATTTTGATGACCACACTGATGGAGAAGGGGGTCAATCCCTGGTTGGTGAACTGGATAGCGGCCATCCTGCATTCTCATCGGGTTGCTCTCCGTCTGGGGGCATGGACCTCAGAGCCACATATTTTAACCCCGGGACTGCCACAGGGATCCGCAATCTCACCGGTGCTCTTTAACGTATATATGAGCAAGACTGCAAACCTAGAAGCACCAGGGGTTGGAAGGATACTAACATTTGCAGGTGATATTCTTGCATATAAGCAGGGGAGAGATAGGGAGCAAACAGCCCAGGAGCTACAGGCGACAGTAGACAAAGTGATTGACTGAAATGAGTGCTGTCATCCACCCGGAAAAGGCGGCTGTTTTGTGGTGCTCTCTGGACAACCGGATTGTGAGAGCTGATGTCCCAAGCCTCGCGATAGATGGTAGAAATGTCAGCAGAGAGAACAAACTGAAGTATCTGGGAATCACATTTGACAGGAGTCTGTCCTTCAAGGACCATGTGGAGACGGTTGTGACAAGGTCTTAAAAGGGACTCAATGCACTTAAAACCATGGCTGCAATGGACATAGAGCAGAGAATGCTTTTCACACTATACCAGCACTTGATCCTCTCGGTGATTGATTATGGACTAGGACTGCTCAGTCTCAAAGAGTCAGCTGGTGAAATTAGAGCGCATACAGAACAAAGCTATGCGGGTCATTCTGGGATGCACCAGAGACACCCCAGTGGTGTGTATGCGTTGCATCCTTGGTTTGCCGACTGTTGCTGGTAGGCTCAAGGTGATGCAGGCGAAGGCATACCTCAGAGTAGCTGCTGACACAGATCACCCGTTGCATGAGGCGCTGGACGCAGTTAAGGGTCAGCGACTGATAAGAGGGAAATCATGGATGGCTCAGGCGGAGGATACGATCAGACAGGTGTGCATCTTGGAGAACATTAGGCGAGGAGAAGAGTGGGTCAGAGTGCCAGCGGAGCAGTCAGACTTGTGCAGAGTTATAATCACATTGAGCCGGGAGTGCAGGGAGTGGCCAGCAGGGGCCACGGAAGTGGAAATCCAGCAACTAATTTGGGATAATGCTCGCCCGGGTGATGTGATTATCTACACAGATGGTTCGGTGTCAAGAGGTGAGATAAGCGGCTGGGGGTTCATGGCCAAAGCTAATGGTCGACGTTTGGGGCAGGAGAGCCTGGCATATGATACCAAAACATCCAGCTTAAGAATGGAAGTGGAGGCAGTCACTGCGGCTCTCCGCTGGATGGAGAATACGACACACACACACATCGTGATTGTAACTGACTCAGAAAGCATGCTGACGAGGGTGAGGACGGGCATGCTTCGTGCGAGTGGCTTGCTTCGCTTCGGAGGTCACTGGTGATGAGCATCGCCTGGAACTTTTCTCCAGGGCATGCCATTGTGCTGGGAAATGAACAGGCGGACAGATTGGCTGGCTCTGCAGAACTTGGTGGAGTATTGATACATGACAAGGCAGACGTGGTTGCTGCCTTGTGGGAGCACGTGTACACCTCGGAAGAGCAAATGGATTACCATGGTCTGGCAAGAATGAGACAGCGAGGAGTGACAAGGGGATCTGGCCGACGCTCGAAGCTCAGAGGAAAGGCGAGACGGACTTATAATCAGATTGCTACTGGTACTATTGGTGTTGGAACTCTTTGCTGGCTGCTGAGAATGGGGACGGAGCGTTTATGGGAATGCCCCGAATGCTATGATGTTGGTTCCTAAATCAATCAATCAATCTCCAAGTTATTTCTTCTCATAACATGACCAAAAAACTGTGACTATCTGTCTAATTTCTCTAATCAGTTTACGGTTTTTGTTTCTTGTAGAACTTGGTCATTGGTTTTTCTGTCTGTCCATGGTATTCTTTGCATTTTCCTCAAAAACCACATTTTCACAGCCATCAGATGTTTTTCAGCTTGTCTGCTCATTGTCCATGCTTCACATCCATACAAAAGTACATATTCTTTGTAGCACCTCAACACTCTTTTTCTCGTTGCAAAAGTCATCTTTTTATTGGTCAGTATGTTTTCCATCTTGCAAAAGGCTACCTTCGCCATGGTGATTTTTATTCTAATCTCTTCAAGACAGCTCCCATCAGATGTTATGACTGTTCCAAGATAATTGTACCGATTTACTTGTTTAAGAATATTTCTATTTACTTGTATATTACATTGTGGTATTTCCTTCTTCCTAGTGACAGCCTGTGTGTCTTCTTACAATTTAATTCAAACCCTAGTTGTTCACTGTGTGCAACAATCACACCTACTAAATGTCATATAGTATTTATGTTCATATAATATCATCATATATTTATTTTCCTTGTGGGGTATAGTGTGTCAGGTCTTAGATATGTCTGAGCTACTGTATAACAGTGACCTGCTTTTATGTTAGCACCACACGTTGGGCGGTGCTCACCAAACCTGACACTCCACTGATGTCCAATGACTTTGGATGGAGGAACAGAATTGGGAGGTGGAAGCCTTATACTAGTGCGAGGAAATGCTACCTAAAGACTAAATATCCTAGCAGGGGAGACCAGGCCTTAAGCCTTGGTTGGCAACTGCTGTAGGATCGAAGCTCCGGCAGGCAGACAGCTAGAGCATTGCTTTGCTTATATGGTAGATTCTGCAGCTTGTCTTGTTCCAGATGTATTGGTGTTATTAACCTTTCTTCTGGAGTAAACTAGTGAGGCAGAGAGAGGGATCATGATGCATATGCAACACATGGTCTCTGCATCAACAATTCAGTCTAGGCTTTGTGCTATGGAGAGGTGTAACTCCATCCCTGGCCTTAACTGGTCTCTGTATCAAAGTGAAAGACAGCTATTACGAGTTACAAGTCCTTGTCAATTGGTGTTGACAGGGGCGTCTTGGGTTGCCTTTGACAGTAGGAGACACCCCTACAGGTGTAACTGATCAGCTACTGCACTGCCTCGCAGGCTGTTAAACCAGTGTGCCAGGTACTAAAAAGAACAATAAAAACTTCAAGCTACGGCTTGCAACATGGAACATAAGAACCAAATGTTTGAGACTTTCACTGATCTGATGAATATTAACCACATGAGAAAAAAGGCTATGATTCTTCATCATCTTCATCAAATATTTCATCAACTTCACATTCACTAGATAAGGTCTGTTATTACATCATCTGGATTGTCACTAGATAAGTTCCGTTATTTCATCAGCATGACTGACACTAGATAAGTTCCGTTATTTCATCAGCATGACTGACACTAGATAAGTTGTGTTATTTCATTAACTGGACAGTCACTAGATAAGTTCCATTATTTCATCATCTGGACTGTCACTAGATAAGTTCTGTTAATTCATCAGCTGAACAGTCACTAGGTAAGTTCCGTTATGTCATCATCTGGACTGTCACTAGATAAGTTCTGTTAATTCATCAGCTGAACAGTCACTAGATAAGTTCTGTTATTTCATCAGCTGAACAGTCACCAGATAAGTTGTGTTATTTCATCAACCGGACAGTCACTAGATAAGTTCCGTTATGTCATCATCTGGACTGTCACTAGATAAGTTCTGTTAATTCATCAGCTGAACAGTCACTAGATAAGTTCTGTTATTTCATCAACTGGACAGTCAATAGATAAGTTGCATTATTTCATCAACTGGACAGTCAATAGATAAGTTCTGTTATTTCATCAACTGGACAGTCAATAGATAAGTTCTGTTATTTCATCAACTGGACAGTCAATAGATAAGTTCCATTATTTCATCAACTGGACAGTCAATAGATAAGTTGCATTATTTCATCAACTGGACAGTCAATAGATAAGTTCTGTTATTTCATCAACTGGACAGTCAATAGATAAGTTCTGTTATTTCATCAACTGGACAGTCAATAGATAAGTTCCATTATTTCATCAACTGGACAGTCAATAGATAAGTTCCATTATTTCATCAGCTGGACAGTCAATAGCAACTGGACAGTCAATAGATAAGTTCCATTATTTCATCAGCTGGACAGTCAATAGATAAGTTCCATTATTTCATCAACTGGACAGTCAATAGATAAGTTCCATTATTTCATCAACTGGACAGTCAATAGATAAGTTCCATTATTTCATCAGCTGGACAGTCAATAGATAAGTTCCATTATTTCATCAACTGGACAGTCAATAGATAAGTTCCATTATTTCATCAACTGGACAGTCAATAGATAAGTTCCATTATTTCATCAGCTGGACAGTCAATAGATAAGTTCCATTGTTTCATCAGCTGGACAGTCAATAGATAAGTTCTGTTATTTCATCAACTGGACAGTCACTAGATAAGTTCTGTTATTTCATCAGCTGAACATTCAATAGATAAGTTCTGTTATTTCATCAGCTGAACAGTCAATAAATAAGTTCCATTATTTCATCAGCTGAACAGTCACTAGATAAGGTCTGTTATTTCATCAACTGGACTGTCAATAGATAAGTTCTGTTATTTCATCAACTGGACAGTCAATAGATAAGTTCTGTTATTTCATCAACTGGACAGTCAATAGATAAGTTCCATTATTTCATCATCTGGACATCAATCATTGGCACCTTGCCGTCTTGACAGACGATAGTTTGTGCTCTAAAAAGGCATAATAACTTTTAACTATGGCGGTAGCGAGTGTGACTGATAAGGCCAATTTGCGCTGTAAATGTCCGTTCACAGTGGGTGCATGTGAACACGTGGTCATTTCCACCATCATGCACCATCTTACGTCTCAAACGCTTGGTGTGTGACTTTTCTGCAATAATTTTCTCCTTTGACTTTATTCCATTTCTGATATTTGCCCTCCACGCAACACGTTCAGCGGCGACTTGCTCCCAATGTGCATTATCAATGCCTGTATCAATCATGTCCCGCTTACACACATCTTTGTATCGTAGTAGAGGCCGACCCTGAGATCTCTTACCCATCTGTAATTCACCAAAAAAGATATCCTTTGGTATTCTACCATCATCCATCCTCCTAAGATGTCCTATCCATCTAAGTCTACGAAGACTGAGCATGGAATAAGAATATCCATATGTCATCTGGACAGTCAATAGATAAATTCCATTATTTCATCAACTAAAGAAGTTGTTACATGTCAATGTCTACCCACAGAACAATATCCTGAACCAGTTCGCCACACTGAACCCACACAAGCGGCATGGCAAAGTCAAAGTGGCTGTACAAGTGCTGTGGTGTGAGCTGTTGATGGCACTCTCCTTCAGTGCCGACGGCCAGCACATCATTCTTAAGATACCAGGCAAGTGAATGAGATTATGAGTTCACCTGTTAATACCATGTCTCATCCCAACAACATTTGTATTTGTACCACATAGAACATTCCCTGGCAGGAACAACCTGAGTCAACCCCCCATTTCAAGAGGCCGACGGCTAACCCCCTACCACTGGAATAGTCAGATACTTTTTCTATAGTAAGCAGAATCCCCAGTGCTAGGAAGTCAGTACTCGAACTACTGCACTATCGTAGTATAAGTACTCTTACTGCACATCACAGTAACTCCAGTTCTCATATAATAGAAGTGTTATATGATTTGTTATGTCACTATATTAAAGAAAATTTAATTGCATGTCCTTAACAGGACATAGCAGTCAACCCCAGCACTTTGGCTGTTCGTGATTCCTGGGCAAGTTTTGCGTTCAGTAGTTTGCCATTGCTTTCTGAAAAAACCAGCACCTAATGTGTTCCTGAACCCGGGTATACAGGGATTACGAATCGCGTCCATAATCCCTCCGCCACAGGAGACCGGTGTTAGGTCTAGGTAACATTTATCTGACACTGTTTGGTCTACATAAGCTGTCCATATCTATGAAGTATTTAATATAGTGTTAGTGGTTGTAGTAAGGTTCCAACTTCACAGCAATGGGTCACCCCATAATTGCTCCATTCCTGTGCTAGTGAAGAACCACACAAAACCTTCATCATTGTCTCGTGTGGACTCTTGAAGGAAACGGCAGTTTCGACATGCCAAATCGTCAGAGCACTGACGACAGATACTTTCTTCATTTGAATATGTATTTTATTGTCCAAGAAGACATCCTTAGACAGTTGGGGCGTGATAAAAAACTAACTGTCAACCATTTTCTGAATTTGTTTTTCACCACAGTCATCATTGACACAAGCAAACAAATCATTTTGAATGAAATTCTAATTTAATGTGTTGTGCACTAATCACGCCACAGATTCCCTGACTGTGCTTCTGGACATGGCGGAAGCAGGGGCTACCAGATGTCAGTACTGTGCAACTCTGACCCTTCGAAACTTGTGCTGTCACACGGCTAACAAACCCAAACTCTTGGCTACAGGTGAGTGTATCATATACTTGTCACAGGTAGCATTTATTGTATAGCTGTTGTTACTATAATCCTGGTCACAGGTAATTAGTTGTATACTTGTGGTTACCATAATCCTCATCACAGGTAGTTTGTTGTATACATCTTGTTCCAGCAATCCTGGTCACGTGTAGTTTGTTGTATTCTTCTTGTTCCTACAATGCTGGTCACGTGTAGTTTGTTGTATACTTCTTGTTCTACGATCTTGGGCACATGCAGAGCTTGTTGTATACCCCAGGATTACCACAAGGATCAGCAATATCTTCTATGCTATTCAGTGTATACACAAGCAAGATTGCAAACATTGAACCACCAGGGATTGGAACAATACTGACGTTTGCTGATGATGTCCTTGTGTATAGACAGGGGAGATACAGGATGCAATAGCACAAGAGTGGCAGGAGACAGTAAACAAAATGATGGACTGGTGTACAGAGATGGGCAATGTCATTAACCAAGGCAAGGTGTCTGTGGTATGTGCTCTATGGACAATAGGATTGTTCAGGCTGATGTCCCAAGGCTTACAATAAATGGCAGCAATGTTAACAGAGAGAGTAACTGAGGCAACCTGGTAATCACCTTCGACAGAAGCCTGTCATTCAGGAACCATGTGGAAGCAGCTGTTATAAGACCTAAGAAGGGACTCCATGCACTGAAGATCGTAGCAGTAATGGACACAGGAGTAAAGAATGTTGTTCATACTCTGTCGCCTGATGATCTCATTAATTAACCCTTTACAGGTCACAGCGGCCAATTCCGGCCGATGCCATAAAACGATCGTAGCGTCCGATTCCGGCCGATACTATTATGCATTGTAAAAACGCGATCTCTCGGCTTTCCGACACTTCCGATGGCTACTTTCGCTTTCGCCGACAGCTTGACAACGTGGCCGCCATTTGTAAACGTGATAGTATGAATTTGAACGGACTTTTACGGACAATTTTTGATAGTTTTCAGGATTTTTACGCTGTTTTTCAAAATGGATTTTGGCGATTCTTCAAGTGATAGCCGAGATTTCGCTAGGTTCAATTTAAATGACATTAAAGGGCACGAAGTTGACTATTAATCGGCGCTAGATATCAGTGCAAAGCGTTACTTTGCATTAGCAGTCTGAGTCAGACTTTAAAGAAAGTGATTATGATTCTGAAAATGTGTTTGTAAATTGCCGTATAGATGACGGAAAATCACAAACAACATGCCGTATTTCGTAAATATTTGTGTTCATATATGGATTACCGACAACAATCATATTCTGCATGCTTTTCCCTTCATTGTGTTGTTTATTTAACTAAAATCGGTTGACTAACACCTTATTTATGATGCTTTTACTAACGCAACCCGAAATTTTACCGAACCTGAAAAAATCTTGCCCGTTCAGGGCTAGAAAACGGACAAGCATCTGCCCTGTAAAGGGTTAAGTAAGTATGGATTTAGACTGCTCAGTACCAGAGTCAGCTGGTAAATCTAGAGTGCATACAGAATGAAGTGATGCGGATGATCCTGAGGTGCACAAGGGATATGCCAGTAGAGTGTATGCGATACATTCTAGCCTTATCCATGATTGCAGACAGGCTCAAGGTGCTGCAAGCTTAATTATAGATGATCACGGCCTGGAGAGAATGGTGCTGTAGCGAGTGACCAGAGGACCTGGCCGACACTCAGGACTACCAGGAAAGGCCAGATCTTCTCTTCTTTGCGATCATCCGGAGTGTTTTTTCAGATGTGATTGCGGTGTGTCTGTTATGCGCCCTTGGGCCGAAACCCGTAGGCCAACACAACCGGCTTTTGCGTGCTTTTTTTGTGTGACCAGGTAGCATTCCTGGGAGACTCTCACTGTTTGCGGTACCATCCACAACCCAGCTGGCCAAGTTGGAACGGGTTAAGACAACGGTCGTCCCTCAAAGGAAGGCAGGGACAGTCCATGGCATTTTCCGCCATCCAGGGTGGCTTCCATAATTGCAGGGCCGGCACATAGCGCCCTGGTGCTGGGCTCACCGAGGGAATCGTCACGTCCTGCTCATGGCTGCTTTAATTCCTCACTTCAATATATTGGGCATTTCGTTCGCCCCGGGCTGTTCATGCACAGACCAGACTGGTCTGCAGTTAATATCCACTCAGCGAGTTTTTCGGACATGTGCTTGTCGTTGTGTCCGTCAGAGCTGTTCCAGACACGTCGGACATTCGGAAACTACCTAGTCAGAGCTGTTCCGAACAAGAGCGGCATTCGGAAACTAGGTAGCTGTTCCTAGCACGAGGGAAGACTAGTTAGAGCTTTTCCGGTCACGAAAGACATTTCACTCGGACGTAATTGCGTAGTGCCATTTTTATTTTGCCGCCCGTAGGCTGGCACTTCCGACTTCAGCGGGCATTTTTGATGAGGTTAGCCTTCCTCGGGTTTCGAGACTCTTATTTCGACTTCCACACAGCAAGCTTTCACTTCGGGCTGCCACGTAATGGATTCGCAAGACAGGCGTTCCATTTCGTGTCAACGAGACAATTTTCCACCTTTGACTACACTCACTCCATGAGTACGGTTACAGACTATCTACGGGACGTGCGACCGAGGTGTTTTTCCACCTTTTGTACACCGCTCACGAGGTATGCTACATGTGCTGCCGGCTCAGCACCTTACCTCCGTGCGTCTGTGGGCGAGTAACGGTCAGGCCTTCTCATCCGGGGATACCTCATATCCCCCAGCTAAGACCCATCGAACGTATCTGCGCCAAGCATGTAGCGTGCTCAGCACCTCACCACAATTTTGATGTAGGTTTGTGTCGGCCAGGCTCTCACTTCCGAGGGTTTATGGCTTAGAGACGTTCAGCCATACACCTCGGCTGGGAGCCTTAGAGGTTATGTCCGAACTGAGATTTTTGGCATCGTTTGCCTGATTTTGACTTCTATCCTCAGTCTACCTGCAGAGCAGCAGGTTGTGTCTCTCTTAGTCTGGTCCCTATCCCACGAGCTGTCTGATATGACGTTTTCATCCATCGGCAAGCACATGGGGTCGATGGGACACGCAAGCTCCCCCACCACGGCAAGGTGGAGACACATCGGGGTAGGGAAAGGACAGATGGAGACATATTCAGACTGCTACTGATACCATTAGTGCTGGGACTTTTCGCTGGCTGTTGAAGATAAGGACGGAGCGCATATGGGAATGTTGTGAGTGTTGTGATGTCAGTTCTTGACAGTCTTGTCTTGGCATGGGAGGGGGAGGGTGTGAGTGCACACATTGACACGTGCTGTTGGAGACTGCACGATAAATAGCATCATGATTGCCTATATCAGTCGGCAAGGCAGTTGATGATCTTTGTAAAAATTTACCCGTTTTCATCTTTTGTTTAATTTAACCCTTCTTTGCCTTATCTGTGTGTAAATCAACCTGTCTAAATTGATTATTTATTTCTTCTGTCTGTAAATAATCTTCTTACCTGTGTTACATTAGCCCTTTATATCTTGTTTATTTAACTTTAAATCCTTTTAATTATCTGTGTAAAATTTACCTTTCTTTGTTAGTTTTGTTTGGGTAAAGTTAATCCTACCTCTGTATTAAACCACTACCATTTTAAAAAATCTTTTCTGTAAAGTTAACCCCTTTTTGTCATGCGGGTAAAATTAACTCCATTTTATCGATAAAATAATTCTTGTTCGTCATCTTTGTGTACAATTAGAACAATTGTCATCTCCATGTGTGCCCCAACTGAGTTTTGTGTCCAACAGAGAGACTGTTGCCCGTGTTGCTGTACCAGATCAGGAGTAGAACAGATGACAACACACAGCTAGTGGCATCGTCAGCACTGTGGGCCCTCGTCTACAACAACCATAAGGTGAGTACTGTAAATTACCCACTCGTCATGTAGCAGGCCCTTGGCTGAACATTGCTGTCATCCAGCTCCATCAGTTCCCCTGAGTCATGCATTTTCATGCTCAAGGTGTCTTCAGTGTCCTGTGCCAATCTTCGTGCTGGAACTCCCTGTCTTTTCTTCCATGAACCTAGCATTCCATCACTGTTCTTTTCAAGGCACTCATCATCTCATCTTGTACCTTGTGGTGTTGAGGTGAAGCTTAAATAGCAAGTGCTTGTTTATGGGCTTCATATATTTTCCTGATTTTCATGGACTGTTATTCCCTCTATCCATCCTGGTCGACCTTTTATTCTGGTTCCATTTGAACTGTACATCATTTCTTGTTGTGGAATACTGTCACTTGGTAGCCTAGTTACGTGGCTAAACCATTTTACTTGCTGTTTTCTAATTAAATCTAGCACTGCTATTACTCCCACTTTAGTCCTGATTTAATAATTTTTGATGTTTAATCCGGTCAAAGTATTTGTGTCCAAAACATGTTGTTGTTGGGTAATCGTCTAGAAGACTGGATTACAAACTCTGAAACGTTGACAGTCATGTCGTCTGAGCTCTAAAATGGGCCTGCGTCTAGAAAAGTGAGGCTGGATTATAGACTTTTTTTCTATGGATCTGGTACTAAAATACCATTTTCATGGGGCTGTGTTGCAGAGCACTCCTTGCCCTCTCTAAGACCAGAAACCAGTGGGATGTGCAAGACCGGGAACTCCACATTTGACCAGGTCATGACTCAACACATAAGGCCAGCTGAGGGAGGCCTAGGTTGATGTTTGCTTCCTGAAGTTTACTATTCATGATTCAACACAACACATCAGGCCAGCTGAGATAGGCCTCTGTGGATTTTACTGTGTCATTGTCAAGACTCCAACCCAATGTCAGCGTAGAAGTGGAAAGGCTACAAATTATGACTGTTATCAAGATGACACATAGATGTGTATGTCATCATTGTCTTTGTTTGGAAATTCTAGGAAATGCTTATCTTTGTTTTCATCAAACATATTTCTCTTCCTCACAGGCCAGAGTTCAGGTGAAGGCTGCAAACGTGACCTCTATTCTAGTCGAAGCACTACACAAGCTGCAGACATCAAACTTAAGGTCACCAGCCAATGTCAGCACTTGTGAGAACCTCAAGGACATTATTGACACTGTTAAAGAATAGAACTGCTTTCATTTTCTATGCCGTTGTTGTTAATAAGCACATTCCGTACATGACTCAGGTTTCCTACATAACTCAAGACTGCATGGGTTCACACACTGGAGACAAAAGGAGTGTTCTTCGTACCAATGTGAGCAGTGAACTTTAACACAGGCCAACAATGTCAACTATATATAGCTCTTCTGAACAGTAGCCAGTGGAGACAAAAAGACAATATTTTTCATACCAATTAAAATGTAGCTAGGAGCAGTGAGTGCACAGTATACTGTAAGCTAATTATTAGTGTAGCTAGGAGCAGTGAGTGCACAACATACTGTAAGCTAATTATTAGTGTAGCTAGGAGCAGTGAGTGCACAGCATACTGTAAGCTAATTATTAGTGTAGCTAGGAGCAGTGAGTGCACAGCATACTGTAAGCTAATCATTAATGTAGCTAGGAGCAGTGAGTGCACAGCCTACTGTAAGCTAATCATTACAGTGTAGCTAGGAGCAGTGAGTGTACAACATAATGTAAGCTAATCATTACAACATAGCTAGGAGCAGTGAGTGCACAACATACTGTAAGCTAATTATTAGTGTAGCTAGGAGCAGTGAGTGCACAGCATACTGTAAGCTAATTATTACAGCGTAGCTAGGAGCAGTGAGTGTACAACATACTGTAAGCTAATCATTACAGCGTAGCTAGGAGCAGTGAGTGCACAATATACTGTAAGCTAATTATTACAGCGTAGCTAGGAGCAGTGAGTGTACAACATACTGTAAGCTAATCATTACAGCATAGCTAGGAGCAGTGAGTGTACAACATACTGTAAGCTAATCATTACAGCATAGCTAGGAGCAGTGAGTGTACAACATACTGTAAGCTAATTATTACAGCATAGCTAGGAGCAGTGAGTGATACAACATACTGTAAGCTAATCATTACAGCACAGCTAGGAGCAGTGAGTGTACAACATACTGTAAGCTAATCATTACAGCGTAGCTAGGAGCAGTGAGTGTACAACATAATGTAAGCTAATTATTACAGCGTAGCTAGGAGCAGTGAGTGCACAACATACTGTAAGCTAATCATTACAGCGTAGCTAGGAGCAGTGAGTGCACAGCCTACTGTAAGCTAATTATTACAGTGTAGCTAGGAGCAGTGAGTGTACAGCATACTGTAAGCTAATTATTAGTGTAGCTAGGAGCAGTGAGTGCACAACATACTGTAAGCTAATCATTACAGCGTAGCTAGGAGCAGTGAGTGCACAACATACTGTAAGCTAATCATTACAGCGTAGCTAGGAGCAGTGAGTGTACAACATACTGTAAGCTAATTATTACAGCATAGCTAGGAGCAGTGAGTATACAACATACTGTAAGCTAATCATTACAGCACAGCTAGGAGCAGTGAGTGCACAACATACTGTAAGTTAATCATTACAGCATAGCTAGGAGCAGTGAGTGCACAACATACTGTAAGCTAATTACAGCATAGCTAGGAGCAGTGAGTGTACAACATACTGTAAGCTAAATATTACAGCACAGCTAGGAGCAGTGAGTGTACAACATACTGTAAGCTAATCATTACAGCACAGCTAAGAGCAGTGAGTGCACAACATACTGTAAGCTAATCATTACAGCATAGCTAGGAGCAGTGAGTGCACAACATACTGTAAGCTAATTACAGCATAGCTAGAAGCAGTGAGTGCACAACATACACTATAAGGAAACGACACATTTATTACTACACAATCAATATGAGGTAGAGAAAAACAAATCAGTAATTTATTCAGTGTTATTACTGTAAAATATTCAATAAATACTGCAGAACAAATTTCATGATGTTCAAGATCATTATCAGCAAGTGAGTATTTACATCACTAAGTGCAATAACATGAGATATACCAGTTATGTATGAGGGACAGACAACAGAAACAAACAATATATTCATTCCAGAAGTAGCATTACATTTACAAGTTTGTTGCATGTCCTGTACAGGATGTTGCAAATCAACCCCAGCATTTTACTGATTTATTAGGGTAATATGTTCATTAGTTTTCTGAACAGCATCTAATGCCATCAAAATAATGCAAATTGATTTGCTTCATAATCACATGTGGCTGATTAACTCTTGACTCACTATGATGGGTCATTGTGAAACTGTTTCACTGATGCTGGCACTGGGACATGAGTAAGATGTGATGCATTTTCTGCAATGGATTTTATTAGTGTACATGATAAACTTCGTCTGTGGAATGTATGCCTTGTATGTGAGCGTCAACGGTCTGTTTGTGCATATCATAGGGAACAGACATGAATGAGACAATGCAATTTTCATTTTAGCAAATGGTGGGTGACAGTTTCAGGAGCTCAGTCACTGAGTTACTGTTTTATCAATAGCTTTGCAAAGCTTGCTGAACGAACAAAATTAATTAACCTTGTTCATAAACTAAATCATGTGTATAGTGCATGCTCTGTTACCAACTACATTCATGCAGCCTGTTTTAAGCAGTTCCAACTTCATGGAAACGGGTCATCCCCATTATGATCCATTCCTGTGCCAGTGAATATCACACAAAATCACTGCCCAATGTGAAAAGCCTGCACAGGTACACTGCATTATGGTGCTGCCAGAATGCCAACACAAGTCCTCCCCGAAAAATACAGTTCATCATCAATGGATTCTGCAGTCACCAGAAAGACTTCATTGACCCGGGTTTTATCCACATGGCTCGGTTTCATTCTGCAGGGAGACCTGCTGAAAGCGCCACACAAAGCACAAACTCCGTAGCTCCAACGACAACTAGGAGTCTCCTGAAAAATGCACTTGTGAACTGAAAAGGAAAACCAGTCAATTCAGCAATAGCTGGCCACCATTGTTCCCGAACAGGCAGTTCACTGTACAAACAGCAGACAGATGTAAAAGCATTCCACACAAATTTCAGCTCAGTGTTGCCCCACGCACTCACTCAGTAGCACCATGTCTGACATGCTTGTTGTCATACCCGACAAGACACGTTTGATCTTGCTGACAATGTAGATGAGTTTGACCTTAAAAAATTTAAAGGTTAAAAATTTCTTTCTGATTTATAAATATTTGCAACATAAAAATGGCTATAAGGTGTAGCCACATCAAATGTGGTACTCGTATAATGTTGGCCATGCACTGTACTTACGTTAAAGATAATGTAAACATGTTTGAATAAATATCGCTGACAAATGACGGCCTGTGATGCTGTCCATTCTTGTGTTCAGGTGTATGTGTTTTTTGTTCGTTCTGTTCAGTTACAATACACAATATATTGTATACAGCTTTGTTGAGAAGCAAATAATATGCAACAACATTAAGTAATAACAGGCTTGTTTTAAAAATAATATCGCTCAGTCATTACTAAATAAAGAAATGCATGAAAGTGCCACCAAATAACACAAATGTGATACCAAGGACACATCCCCAATAAGATATTTTATCATGACATAGCAAACAACCAAATATACACATACCCCGCCTATTTACACACATGGCCAGATTCAAACCAATGGTGCCAGAAATTACCAGTAACAATAATATACGTCTCATTATCAAAAGGAATGACAGATTTAGACAATTACACATACAAACTTACACACCACAGAAAACACATGCAGTGAGCGTTCTTGAATATAACACTTGCAAACTGCACTCTCCAGAAATTTCTTGCAAGCTACACATAGCAGGAGACATTTGAAAGCAGGAGATAGCACTTGCAAGCAACACATACCAGGAGACAACACTTGCAAGCAACACATACCAGGAGACAACACTTGCAAGCAACACATACCAGGAGACAACACTTGCAAGCAACACATACCAGGAGACAACACTTGCAAGCAACACATACCAGGAGACAACACTCACTAGCAACATACCCGGATACATTTGAAAGCAGGAGATAACACTTGCAAGCAACACATACCAGGAGACATTTTAAAGCAATACATACCAGGAGATAGAACTTGCAAGCAACACATACCAGCAGACAACACTTTAAGGCAACACATCCCAGGTGACATTTTAAAGCAACACATACCAGCAGACAACACTTTAAGGCAACACATCCCAGGAGACATTTTAAAGCAACACATACCAGGAGACAACACTTTAAGGCAACACATACCAGGAGACATTTTAAAGCAGGAGATAGCACTTGCAAGCAACACACACCAGGAGACAACACATACCAGGAGACAACACTGGCAAGCAACACACACCAGGAGACAACACACACCAGGAGACAACACATACCAGGAGACAAGACATACCAGGAGTCAACACACACACACACCAGGAGTCAACACTTTAATACAACACATACCAGGAGTCAACACTTTAAGGCAACACATACCAGGAGACAACACTTGCAAGCAAGACACTAGGAGACAACACTGGCAAGCAACACACACCAGGAGACAACACTGTCAAGGGAGACAACACATTCCAGGAGACAAAACATACCAGGAGACAAGACATACCAGGAGACAAGACATACCAGGAGTCAACACACACACACACCAGGAGTCAACACTTTAATACAACACATACCAGGAGTCAACACTTTAAGACAACACATACCAGGAGACAACACTTGCAAGCAAGACACTAGGAGTCAACACTGGCAAGCAACACATACCAGGAGACTACGCTCCAGAGAAAAACACTTGCAAACTATGTATGTTGTGTAACAGTGAGGGATTCTAGGTTAGGAGTAAAGAGTTAAGGAATGCTGCGCATTCCTTGACTAGGGGGAAAACCATAGTGAACGTGTGTGCACGAATGAAGAAGGGTATCTAGGAAAACACACACGTCACTTGGGGGCCAGCGAGAACAGATGTCAACACCGAGAAGGGAGTCTCCATCATATGTGCTGAGCTAGAATGATTCATCAATAAAATCCTTTTCTAACAACGCGAAGACTGACTTGTCTGGTGCTATACGTTCACGATCATAGCCTTTGTGTGTAGCACTGTCACACAAGGCTGATTTGGTGCCTTTGACCTTACGAAACAGGGGAGGTCGCGGAGAGAGAATACCGCCATAGTTATGTCGGGCATGTCTGGAGAAGTAATTAATTTGAAAAACAACAGATGAAAGCCGACTGTTGGTAGCTGTTCTGGGTTTGCACTAGATTCCTGATTAAGAAGGAGATCCAATTTCAAGGTCAGCGCTAAAGAAAAGGTTTGAGTGATACTTATTTTTTTGAAAGACTGATGTTATTGCATAATTATGAAATTAGTTGGAGAACTGACCAACGCAAAATGCTATAAGTAATGCCGTTCTGCATCAAAAATCAGTAAGAAAAAAATGAGTTTTTAACCCGTGGGATTGTTGAAGGTGAACTCAAGGTTATGGTACGAATTCCAGAATTATGAAATCAAGGTCTGCAATACTTTATACAGTCACTTCAATTAAAGGAAGGCATAAATGAAACTTGTTTCAACTATTTAAACTGACCATGGCGAGAGTTCCACATGAAAATAAGAGACTGGATAGCGTCAGCTTTAAGTCCAGTTGTTGTTGACTGGATTACGTTTGATATATATGAAAGTCACAGATTGCTGCTGGAAAGTAAGTTTTTTTTTGCTGAAGTCGTGAGCAATTGTCGATTCTTGCATGAAGGTGAACTTATCTGAAGGGAATCTACAGTAATCGAGCAGGTAATCAAAGTCTTGTTGCGAGCCTGATATCGAGCGTGATCAACGTCAGGAAATAATTGGAAATAATCTGAATTCGACTTCAAGTAAATTAGTAAGGAAAGAAATCCAGACGCTCTTCGTTGTTCTGATCATTTTAACGAGCTTGATTAGAGTCCTTTTTTTATGTGGTGTAGGTCATTTAAATTCTTTATCAAAATTCAGGGTTGAAACAGGAATATTTCTTCGTCAGGATCTTCGATTGGAGGATTTAGTTAAGTTAATTAGATAATATTAGAGTAATTAACAGATTGTGTATTGTTGCTGGGTTTGAAATCAATATTGTTGAAATATTTTGTATATTGCTTGATAATTATAAATTTTAGGATGGAATCCCAAGATTTTTCACAGGTACTCACTGGAGTTGGCGGGGCAATATCAAGGTTGGATGCGGTGTTAAGACAACAGAATATAAGCAATGATGTTGAAAGATTTAGTGGTCAAGCAAATCAGTTTAAGAAATGGATTATTTCCATTGAAAAACATGCATATTTAGTAAATGCTACAGACGGAGAGAAAAAGAACTTGGCATACAGAACAAGTACAAGTCCAGTTTCTGACCATATTAGAAGAAAGTTAGAAGCAGCAGGAGGTGAAACTTGGGAAGAATTCAAAGATGATCTCGCAAGAAAATATGCTGAAATTACTGATCCACAACACGCATTCTCAGTATTGCGACAGACTAGACAAAACAGCACAGAAAGTGTTCAGCTATACAGTGACAGGTTAATCAACTTAGCTGAAGAGTCATTCTTAGGACAGAATGTACGAGCAGAGGAAGTGGAACGGATGTTGGTAGGGATTTTTGTTGATGGAATTAAGTCAGATGATTGAAATTTAAATTATTAAGAGAGAATCCTGCAAGATTGTCACAAGCGGTAGATATCGCTATACAAGAGGAAAGCTTGAGGAGGAGGTTTAGGCTAAGGGTAGGACGAGAGTTAGGTAGTAGTTCAGAAGATAGAATTGAAGAACCTATGGAAATAGGTCAGTATAGACATGGATGGAGAGGAAGACGAGGAGAAATACAGATGGTGCAAAGAAACGAGAATGTATATAATCAAGATAGAAGAGGACAAGTGAGAAATACTGTAAGAAACATGGAAGGTAACACAAATAACTCGAATGTGGTTTGTTGGGGATGTCACCAACGTGGGCACATTTTTCGCTTTTGTGGTAACAGAAGTGGCCCATCGATTACGCAAAATAGTAGAGGTGTTCAGACGAGTATACAGAATAGAATGGCAAATGGTAGACCAGCAAATTGGAATTCTGGAGAAATACAGAGAAATTTTAGAAGGTCAGGAAATCAGGGAAATTGGCATCCCGCTTATTGAATAGGATCGGCAGTAAGAGGGAAGATAGTAAGATCCAAAAAGGGCATCAATATATTAAAAACCCAAAGGATGAGTATAATAGAACATTTCGAAATAAAAAACAAGCCGAGGTAAAGCAATTGTCATTAAATATGGTAGATCCTAGCTCATGTATAGTACAGATAGGAAAATATAAAGTTAGAACATTAGTTGATTCGGGAGCACAAGTTAGCGTGATTAAAGAAGCATTTTTATATCGAATGTTAAAAAATTGTAAAATAATTAGAATTCAAGAGAATCTTCATTCGGTAACGGGACAAAAATTAGAAGTGTTAGGACAAACGATGATAAATTTGAAATTAGGAGGGATAAATGTTAGGCATATGTTCCATGTGGTTAAAGATTTAAATAGAAATATGATATTGGGACGAGATTTTTTATTGAAAAATGGGGTGAGACTTTTATTTGATTTGCATAAATTAAAATTCCAAGATGTTTACGTAGATCTAGAGGAAGATATGCATGTGTCGACATTAGTTAGAGTTAAAACAACCATGAATTTAAAACCACAGTCAGTTAATTTGATACAAGCAAGACTGAAGAGAAACCCATATTATGTAGCAGGAAACATAGTTAGAATCACAGAATTGCAAAATGAAATAATTGATGAGCCAGGTTTAGAAGTTCCGGATGGAATAATAGAATTAGATAAAAGTTTAACATTTCCAGTAATGGTTATTAATAACACAGGTAGAGAAATTAAATTATACAGAGGATGTGTAATAGCTAAGCTAGAACATGACAGCGTTAGTGACATATTGACAACAGATAGAGTAAATATGGTGGGAATAAGTTATTCAGAAACCTCTAATGAAAGAAGTAATAATAGACGCGGATACAGAAGGAAAGGGAACGCAAGAATGGATGAATTGATCCATCCATATAGAAGAAATACAGCACAAATACATTCACTAGACAAAGTAACAAGAGAAAAAGAATTGTTAGCACAATTAAAAACTTCGCCAGAAAACAAGGAAGTGCTAGAACAACTGATAAAGCAAAATCAAGATGTGTTTGCGATAAATGATTTAGAATTGGGTAAGACACAAACAGTTACGATGGAAATAGACATGGGAGATCATCCACCAATTAGTTTAAAACCATACAGAACTCCGTTAAGAAATAGAGAAGTAGTAGAAAAGGCAATAGAAGATATGTTGAAAGCAGGCATAATAACAAGATCAAAATCAGAATGGTCATCTCCGGTGGTAATTGTGGCCAAGTCTGATGGTTCGAACAGGTTCTGTTGTGATTACAGGGCGTTAAATAAAATTACTAAGAATGTAGCGTACCCACTGCCAGTAATTGATGATATTTTGGGGCTACTTAATGGTTCTACATATTTCACAACGCTGGACGCAAGGGCAGGATTTTGGTGTATTCCGATGTCAGTAGACGCGCAAAATAAAAGTGCCTTTTGTACTCATATGGGTTCGTACAAATTTTTACGTATGCCATTCGGTCTCAAAAATGCACCATCCCACTATATGTTCTTAATAAATGAAGTACTAGACGGTATGCAAAGTTTTGCCTTAGCATATATTGATGACGTATTGATTTTTACAAAAGGAGATGTAGAGAATCATTTGGAACATGTTAGACTAGTATTTGACAAATTAAGAAGGCATGACGTTAAATTAAAGCTTAGTAAGTGTCAGTTTTTAAAGACAGAAACAAAATATTTAGGCTATATAATAAATAGGGAAGGTATTAAACCAGACATGGAAAAAATAAAAGTTATTAAAGAGTTACCTCCTCCCACTAACGTTAAGGAAGTAAGGGCTTTTATAGGAACCTGTGCGTATTATCGGCGGTTTGTACCAGCCTTTTCTAAGATAGCAATACCTATTACGAATTTAACGGGAAAATACGCTAGATTTAAGTGGGATGATGAGTGTCAAAAAGCATTTGAACTTTTAAAAGATAGCTTAACGGTGGTACCATTATTAACACATCCAGACCTGAATAAACAACTAATACTATACACAGATGCTTCAGACAATGCAATAGGAGCATGTTTGGTTCAACCATATGAAGGAGAAGAATCTGGAATACCAGGAGTTAAAAATGAAAGACCAATCTATTTCTTGTCGCATAAACTCAGCAAGACTCAAAAGAAATGGCCGATTATTGAGAAAGAAGCATATGCAATACACTACGCGCTGCAAAAACTAAATTATTACTTACATAACGCCAATTTCATTATTAGAACTGACCACATGCCATTAAAGTCGATATTAGAAGCACCAATACAAAATAGGAAAATACAAACGTGGGCATTGAATTTACAAGGGTACAATGCTAAGGTTGAATATGTGTCAGGAAAACATAATACGTGCGCCGATCTTTTGTCTAGGATCCCGTACCCACAGTCATCAGGAAACACGGAAGATGAAGTTGAACCAGAGGTAGATGATCGAAACTGGCAAGTTAATATATTAGATTCTGCCATAATAAATAGGGAAGAATTTGAGAGTTTACCATCGGAGCAAGAGTCGGAAACTAGAACAGAAGACCCACATTTAGAACAGTTTGATATGAAAACAGAACAAGAATTGGATCCGAAAGTAGTACAGATAAAAAAGAAATTGAAAGAAACAGGGGAAAATAGTTTTAAAAGAAAGTTTGTAGAGTTACAAGAAGACAATCAATTATATTATATCAGTGAAAAAGGTGAAGGAGTAAGAAAATATATTCCGAAACATTTAGAACAAGAAGTCTTAAAGGCGTACCACGATAATAATGGTCATTTTGGACGAGATAAGTTAGTGAAGGCTATTAGCAGTAAATATTATTGGCCGAATTTATTCAAAAGCGTATATGAATATGTTGAAGCATGTGAAAAGTGTAGGTTAAGGAACATGAAGATAATTAAATGTCCTTTACAAGATACCGATATTCCTCAATTTCCAATGCAGAAAGTAAGTTTGGATATTTCAGGTCCTCATCCAAAAACATTATCGGGAAATGTATACTTACTACATATAGTTGATTCATATAGTCTTTGGCCAGAAGTATATCCAATTCCAGACAAGAGTGCTGATTCAGTTATAAATATGCTTTTACAAGAATTTATACCAAGGTTTGGGTGTCCACAAATAATACTTACAGACAATGGGAAAGAGTTTGTAAATAAAAAGTTTGAGAAATTGGTAAAAGATTGGAATATAAAACACATTAGGACTTCATATTACAGACCAACTTCTAATGCAAAAAATGAGAGACAACATAGAACACTATACAATATTCTAGCGAAAAATGTAGAAGAACACGATATGGATTGGGATCTTTATTTGGGGATGGCATTAGCGGCGATACGTAAACACGAAAATGAAGGAACAGGTTTCTCACCATTTTACTTAGTACATGGAAGAGAACCGATATTGCCAATTGATAATTTATTAAAACCTAGGAGAAAATATTTGGGGGAAGATTTTCAAGAAACAAGGTTACAAGAAATGCATAAAGCACATGTACGTTTAAGAAATAATATAATTAAGGCTAGAGAAAGACAGAAGAAATACGCAAATAAAAATGCACACTTACAAGAGTTTAACGTAGGTGATAGGGTATATTATAAAAAACATAGAAAAAACTCTAAGTTTGATGCTCATTGGGTCCCGGGATACTATATTTTAGAAAAAAAAGGTCCAGTGTCGTATACTATTAAGAATCAAATTTCAGGGCATGTTGCACGTTCACATGTAGAACACTTAAGGCGGGATAATGAAGAAAGGGATGCAGAGAATAATAATAATAATAATTATTGTTCCGAAGAAATATTGTCGGGTGGACAGATTGTCAGACAATCGGGTTATCCAAGGCCTATAGAGAATGGAAAACAAGTAACAACAGCATCTAATACAGCTGAACAAGAAGAAACGATACCAAAAACAGTCATGACAGAGGAAAATAATGTGTATGACGATTATATGAGTGAAGAGTCAGTTAGGGAAAATATTGAACCTCCATTTATGAATACAAGACAAGCAGTAAAAAGAAAGTTGGATAGACAGAAAGAAAAAGAAATTAAGAGGCAAAGGAAACTTAGAGAGAATTCTTCGAGTGAGGAAGAGATGCCACTTTTTGAAAATCTGTTGAGACGGCAAGACAGAAAAATTAGATTGGATGTAGAAAGGAAGAGATTAGCGGTTGCTAGTAATGGATATACAGATGGGGAACAAGAGATGGATGAAAAGTCAGAAACTGATGAAGAAGCTGATATGAAAGAAGATAGCTCTCCTCGAGAGGATAGAGACATTGATGTAGATATTGCAATTATTGAAAAAAATTTGAGGTTATTAAAGAAATGGAGAAATGATAGAGGAAAAGAGTGATATAGGGTTCTGCAGATAGCAGATAGAAGAAGAAGTTGGACACGATAATTTTGTGTTTACAAAGGTACTTGATGGAATTTTTCTAAAGCGGAAAATTATTATTGGGTACTCAGAAATTGGTCTTGAAATTTATAATGTATGTGTACATTGATTAATGTGGGGGGATAAATATGATGAGGGGATTGAAATGCTTTGTTCAATTGTTGGGACTTCAATTGTGTTGTATGAAATGTGAAAAATAAGTTAACTTAGATGGTTATTTTTACGATGTTTTGGGTTGATTGAGTTACCCTAAGGGTGGTTAAAATGATTATTACTTTGAAGTTCAGTTAGAAGATGAATTAAAATAGTAGTTAGTGAAGTGCAGTAGCAATGGAGGGGTATGTAGTTATACATGTGGGGTATGCAATGTATATACAAGGTTTATAATAGGAGCTGGATTGAACAGCGTTTAAGGGGAGAATATGGGGGGAATGCCAGGTTGAAATTTGGCATTTAACTGCATATTGGAAGAAGAAGACTGTACTTAACAGTTAGGAGGTTTTTGTGGTTGAAGGAAAGGTAAACAGGAAATTGTTGGTCTGAATAATACAAAGGCTGGCAGTTTTGGATTAACATACTTTTTTGATAATAACAATTATTATTGACGGAAACTGAAGATAAATTTTGAAACTTTATTTTTTGATAAAGTTTTGAGAATGTATGGGAAGAGAAAGGTGATTACTTCTTACTTTCTTACTTTTTCCTTACTTTTATTGATTTCAGGTGCGCACCTACACAAATCTAATCTAGCTATTTTTTCCTGTCTATCCTAGAATACTGAGAGAGTGAGAATGTGAATAAGGGGGAAATTAAAGGATAAGGGGAATATCTTCAGTTTTGTCAATCATAATTTAGATGGACGTTTTAAAGTTAAAAGCGGTTCGCTTATGGAGACTTTTGTATTGTGGGGAATTTTATGGAGAGTTTTGTAGAAAGTTTTCTAGAGAACTTTATGACGAGTTTTGTAGAGAGTTTCGATATTATGATCTCTGGGTAGCAATTGGCTATGAGGAGATAGGAGAATTGACTTAGGAAATATATAGAATTGTTGTTATTGTAGTATAGAGAGGTAAAGTTAACTAATTAAAAGTTGGGGTTGAGATTTTTTCAAGGAAAAATTCTCTTTGAAGAAGGGGAGGTATTGTAACAGTGAGGGATTCTAGGTTAGGAGTAAAGAGTTAAGGAATGCTGCGCATTCCTTGACTAGGGGGAAAACCATAGTGAACGTGTGTGCACGAATGAAGAAGGGTATCTAGGAAAACACACACGTCACTTGGGGGCCAGCGAGAACAGATGTCAACACCGAGAAGGGAGTCTCCATCATATGTGCTGAGCTAGAATGATTCATCATTAAAATCCTTTTCTAACAACGCGAAGACTGACTTGTCTGGTGCTATACGTTCACGATCATAGCCTTTGTGTGTAGCACTGTCACAGTTGAAAGATGAACACTTACAAAGTAACACTTGCAAACTGCACACTCCAAAAAAGAACAATCACAAACCACACATGTCAGAAAACACCATGTCCAAACTAAACATTTCAGAAAACTTCTTGAAAACTACATATTTTAGAAAATGACACTTGCAAACTACACATACCAGAAAATAACGCTTGAAAATTAAGCATGTCAGAAATTAACATTTCCAAAAACACATTTTATCACATTTCTAACAATTTTTCAATCACCACATTTCTAAAAATAAGACTTGCAAATCATACATTTCTGAAAATAACACTTGCAAATGACACTAGAAATTATTCCTTGTAAACTACACACACTAGAAAGTAACTTGAAAGTTCAATGTTTAATCACATCACTCTGCCTCATTAAAGAGGCAAAACAAACATAACACATCGCAAGCCATGTACATTTTCTGAACCCACCTGTGCTTGGCAATGTAGACCTGGATACTTAGTGGGACCTGCATGTTCTAGACATATAAACATTCTGTTTCATTTTTGTCCACTCTAGACACACAATAATTATATCTTTGTCCCACCCAACATCTAGACATACAATAATTATATCTTTGTGCTACCCAACATCTAAATACACTTGTTTTATCCTGTTTCACCCAACATCTAAATACACAATTATCCTGTTCCATCTTTACCATCCAATATCTAGAGGGACAATCATTCTGTTCCATCTTTACCACCCTATATCTAGAGACACAATCATTCTGTTCCATCTTTACCACCCAATATCTAGAGACACAATCATTCTGTTCCACCTTTACCACCCAATATCTAGAGACACAATCATTCTGTTCCACCTTTACCACCCAATATCTAGAGACACAATCATTCTGTTCCACCTTTACCACCCAATATCTGGAGACACAATCATTCTGTTCCACCTTTACCACCCAATATCTGGAGACACAATCATTCTGTTCCACCTTTACCACCCAATATCTAGAGACACAATCATTCTGTTCCACCTTTACCACCCAATATCTAGAGACACAATCATTCTGTTCCACCTTTACCACCCAATATCTAGAGACACAATCATTCTGTTCCACCTTTACCACCCAATATCTAGAGACACAATCATTCTGTTCCACCTTTACCACCCAATATCTAGAGACACAATCATTCTGTTCCACCTTTACCACCCAATATCTAGAGACACAATCATTCTGTTCCACCTTTACCACCCAATATCTAGAGACACAATCATTCTGTTCCACCTTTACCACCCAATATCTAGAGACACCATCATTCTGTTCCACATTTACCACCCAATATCTAGAGAGACAATCATTCTGTTCCACCTTTACCACCCAATATCTAGAGAGACAATCATTCTGTTCCACCTTTACCACCCAATATCTAGAGACACTCATTCTGTTTCATCTTTACCCCACCCAACATCTAGACATACAATCATTCTGCCTTAGTTTTGTCCCACCCGACATCGAGAGATAAAATCATTCTGTCCCATCTTTACCCCACCCAACATCTAAACACACAATCATTCTGCCTTAATTTTGTCCCACCCGACATCTAAAGACAAAATCACTCTGTTCCATCTTTACCCAACCCAACATCTAAACACACAATCATTCTGCCTTAGTTTTGTCCCACCCAACATCTAGACATACAATCATTCTGCCTTAGTTTTGTCCCATCCGACATCTAGAGATAAAATCATTCTGCCCCATCTTTACCCCACCCAACATCTAAACACACAATCATTCTGCCTTAATTTTGTCCCACCCGACATCTAAAGACAAAATCACTCTGTTCCATCTTTACCCAACCCAACATCTAAACACACAATCATTCTGCCTTAGTTTTGTCCCACCCAACATCTAGACATACAATCATTCTGCCTTAGTTTTGTCCCATCCGACATCTAGAGATAAAATCATTCTGCCTTAATTTTGTCCCACTCGACATCTAAAGACAAAATCACTCTGTTCCATCTTTACCCAACCCAACATCTAAACACACAATCATTCTGCCTTAGTTTTGTCCCACCCAACATCTAGACATACAATCATTCTGCCTTAGTTTTGTCCCATCCGACATCTAGAGATAAAATCATTCTGTCCCATCTTTACCCCACCCAACATCTAAACACACAATCATTCTGCCTTAATTTTGTCCCACCCGACATCTAAAGACAAAATCACTCTGTTCCATCTTTACCCAACCCAACATCTAAACACACAATCATTCTGCCTTAGTTTTGTCCCACCCAACATCTAGACACACAATCATTCTGCTTTAATCTTGTCCCACCCAACATCTAGACACACAATAATTCTGTTCCATCTTTACCCCACCCAACATCTAGACAGACAATGATTCACTTCCATTCTTGTCAAGACAATCCCATCTCAGACACAGCCTAAGAAAATGGAACATTCATTTATCACATACACTACCCCTGTGTACAACTGATGCGAGTCTCCATGGCCAAGTGGTTGCTCCAAAGGTTGTGGGTTCGATTTTGGATTACATCAGTCAGTTCACAAGTGCAATTTTCTTCAAGACTCCAAGAGTCGTCGCTGAAGCTACAAAGTTCATGCTCTGTGAGATCACCTTGCAGAAAGAGATCGAGCCATATGGAATAAAACCCGGTGCAATGAAGTTGATCCTTCCGCCTTTTAAACCCTCTTTTTCTTTGCTGCAACTGCTGGAAAACACATCATGTTTTCCACTCACTTTAAGTATTAAAACAAAATGGCGGTCAACAATGGCCACTGAATAAATAAATAAATACAATTACAGTTCGTACATCGAACAACACATTAATAAACCAGTTATTTAATAAATCTTGGTGAAATCTTCCACATCTGTAAAACTGCAGAAAAAAAATACAACTCTTGTACAAAGCACAACAAATACATGTCTGCCACTTCTAGTGATAAAGTTGGCTGTTTTGTGACTTTTCTCATGATTTCTATTCCTCCTTCCCACCACAACCCCTACCCCAGATCAAAATCAGTTATCTAATGACTTGCTGCACTTTAGGAAGGCAAGAATCTACATAAAAACAATCTTGCTGCACTTTAGGAAGGCAAGAATCTACATTAAAACAATCTAAGAGAACAAATTAGAGGTAAGAAAACAAAACTACAGTCCAGAACACAGCAGCATAAATGAGCTGGGCAAACATGCTGAACTGAACTAACATCTTCAGACTCAGAACAGGACATTGTGGACACAGAGCACACCTCTCCTGAATGGTCTGACTGACTGCCTCTTGCAGATCTGGAGCATTCAAGCAAACCCTAAACATGTCATACCAGACTGCCCTGACTTTGCCGTACTTAAGGAGGAAATCTGGCTTACTGGAGCGACCATTCAAGCAAACCCTAAACATGTCATGCCAGATTGCCCTAACTTCGCAGAACTTAAGGAGGAAATCTGGCCTACTGGAGCGACCATTCAAGCAAACCCTAAACATTTCATGCCAGATTGCCCTAACTTCGCAGAACTTAAGGAGGAAATCTGGCCTACTGGAGCAACCATTCAAGCAAACCCTAAACATGTCATGCCAGATTGCCCTAACTTCGCAGAACTTAAGGAGGAAATCTGGCCTACTGGAACAACCATTCAAGCAAACCCTAAACATGTCATACCAGACTGCCCTAAATTTGCAGAACTTAAGGAGGAAATCTGCCGGCTCCATGGCCGAGGGGTTAGCAGCTTTCTCCGCTAACCCCGAATACTCTCGTCACGTGACGCGACGAGAATTAGCAGTGGTTCAAATCGCAAAAGTGACTTATGAGAGTATGGAGCCGGTCGCTCAGAAAGTCGTGGCGTGCTGATGAGCGTAATCTAGCCTAGGAATCAACATACAGCTGAAAGATGCTGGTGTTGACCGCAATATCCTGAAACAGGATGGAAACGCGGGGAAAAAAAAAAAAAAAAAAAAAGGAGGAAATCTGGCCTACTGGAGCGACCATTCAAAGAAAACTGGGGGAACTGGTGAAGACCTCAAGCAAACCCTCCTGTTTGTGACCCATGCCAGAACAGACTTTAGCAAATGTTGATCCCAGAAGAGGCTGCACTGAAGCAATTTAACAGCCAGCTTGTAGTGGGTCATGGAATCCAACAGCTGGTCCACTGATTGTCTTCTGTCCACTGCTAACCCATCCAACATTTTCTTCTATTCCTAATATCCTCAATCTTAATGGCTGTCACAACTTTGTCAAGGTCCTCTTGTCTCATAACATGACCTTGATAGTAATCATCTGTATCCATGTTAGTAATCACCTGTGTTAGTAAATTTGCCTTCCTGTACAAGAATACTAGTCTTCTTTTAACAGTCCTGGTGTTCTCATGTCACCTCAGTGTTGACGAACAAGACAACTACCTTCTTCCTCGTTCCTCTTGAGGGAGTGCATCAGAACTAGTTATGCACCTCAAATAACATATCCAACTTCAGCATGCACCTATGCCAGGTTTGCTTCCTCTAGATGGATTCCATCCAAGGTAACGGACTCTTCTAGCCATGGCTGTGTTTTCTTTCCTAACAATTTTGCCAGGGCATAGCCTTACAGCCTACTCTTTGCGATTTCCAACTGCCATGGGATATTTAACGTACACAACTTGCACACAGGACTACCCTTATCCGTGAAGGCAAGGTGTCCAATCTCACCACTCAAGATATTAGGGAGTGTGTGATATTAGGTACCAATAGTTTTTGAAAAACTGTCCTGCCTTATGCTGGGATCGAACCCTGTACCTTCTGAGCCTGAAGTGGACAACACATCCTCTCAGCCACAGGTTGCCAGGACAACCATTTAGGATTGTCAGATGAAGAGAGTGAAAAGCTCTGAGTAAGTCAGTCAAGGAAAGGGCCCTCTATCGCTACTTATGGCACATTAAGCATATGTAGCTAGACCCATATTTGTATAGACCAACTGGCAGGTGGTGGGTCATGTGGCCAGCAACACCTCGGCCATCTTTACTTCCCAAGACATTTCCTGGAACCCATTTTAGGCTGGGTCAACATGGGACCCAGGTCAATTTTCCAAGTCCAGCTCAAAGCTAAATTGAACCCATGGTTACTGGGCTGGCAAGTAAATATCTAGCCACTACGCTACTGTGGAAATTATCTTCATATAAATCATGAAATTGTCTATAAAAATTACATTGTATACACATTCTGAAATTTTGATATCTCACTGAGATTTCATTCCAGTTCTTAAATCATTCTTGACAACATAACATAAAACACAATCCCAAAATGATTCTTGACAAAATAACACCTAAATAACACCTAACAATTAATTACTAACAATCATATGGTATGTGAAACAAGTCATGATACTGTAAGAACACAACACAATGACAAGTGACAACATGTTGAATAAAAGGACAACCACAAGTATTGAGAAGCATAAAGTTTTACATTTGGAATGTGTTAGTGTCATCAGTATTAAATAAAACTGGACCACATGTCATCAGTTCATCTACATTTACAAACAAGCATTAGGGATGTTCATCATCATCATGAGCCATGCTGATAAGTGTGGGCGGTCATATTTCACCATCTCACACGATCATCAGAGTCGTGGATCAGCTCTGTGTTCTTGTCTCGACCATACCTCATGGCCAAGACATCCAGGTATTTATTTCACTGCCTTCCCCTGGTTCTTTTCCCCTCAATCTTGCCAGTTGTCACCAAGTTCTTCAATTTATTTCTTCTCATAACGTGTCCAAAAAACTGACTATGTCTACGTCTAATTTCTCTAATCAGTTTATGATTTTAATTTGTTTCTTATAGGTCTTGGTCAGTGGCTTTTCTGTCTGTCCATGGTATTCTTTATATTTTCCCCGCAAACCACATTTCCACAGCCATTAGATGTTTTTCAGCTTGACTGCTCATTGTCCACACTTCACATCCATACAAAAGTACAGATTCTATGTAGCACTTCAACACTTTTTCTCGTTGCAAATGACATCTTTTTATTGGTCAACATGTTTTCCATCAGGCAAAAGGCTACCTTGGCCATGGCAATTAGGGTTGTTAGGGAGCTGCAGTAATGCAGTGGCCAGCATGCTTGCTTGCCAGCCAGGGTGGGCATGTGTTTGAATCCCCCTGAAGATGGGGATTGTTTGTAAATTGATCGCAGCTGCCAGGTCGACCCAGTTTAAATTTTGTACCAGGGAATGCTCTGGGAAGCACTGGCAGCCGGCGTGCTATAACTCTGGCTATTATTACAAGGATTGCCGTTCCACACCATGAGATGTGAGGTTTCAGTGCCGGTATTATACACCCGGCTGGTTAGTTAGTCAGGGTTCCAACTTCACAGCAAGGGGACACCCCACAATTCTCTGTTCCTGTACCAGTGAATATCATACAAAATGCTCCTCACTGTCCCATTTGAAAAGTGGAAAGGACAGCAGTCTTGACAAACCAACAGCACCCTGCAGGTGCCTGAACTTGAAGTGGGGTGGACAGCACTGCAACATCCTTCATGAGATGATACTTCAGCACCAGGCACGGAGGAAAGTCTTCACACCAACCTCTCTCCAACACATGCAATCTTCAATGTTCAGGCTACTTGAGTGTCAATGCATCAGACTTAATGGATTGAAGTCCTCCAAACAATCTACAACCAACCAATCCCAAGACAAGCTTTTTATCTTGTGAAGGTGGCGGTGGTTGTTGTTGAAGCTTGTTGATTTGGTTTAACTCTTGTATGACTTGAAGAACAGGACCCTGATGATGGTTTCCATTCTGACTGGCAAACAACACAACCATTCCAATTATGCTCGTGAGTTATTTAAGCAGTGAGAGCAAAATATTGGGCTGCTTACCTACCACTGATGTGGTCTCATTGTGTGCAAAGTTTTGAGCCCTTGGCCGGGTTCATCACAGCGGAAACCATGGTCAATCTTCCTGTTTTAGTTAGTTAGTGAACAGATCATCCTCACTGCACACTGAACCATTCAGTCCATTAGTGCTCAGATCCCCTCCTCAGCAAATCCAGCAGCATGTAGCGGCTCACAACACCAGTTCTGTGTTGGTTAATTAACCTTCTTTGGCTTCCTGCATAGTACTTTTGTCTGGCCATATCTCTTTTAACTTGTTCTCACAATCTGACCATGGTTGTAGATTCAGTCATCTCTTGGTTCTCGCAAACGACTTACTTCTTGTAGGGCATTCAGTATATCAGCTTGGTCCATGGCTCGTCCGCCTTCTACAGTAGCCTTACCCACAAGCCTGCTCATTTCCTTGTACACCCGAATGCCCTGGCACAAAAATGAAACTAATCTTTGCCAGCCAGAGACAGCAACCACTGTCTTCAGATGCACCCCATCTCTATCTTCCTGAGCATGCTCCTCATTGAATCATTAAGGAAGCATGCCCAAGTGAAGGTCTGTCTCAAGTCATGTTATTGCTTTACTTACTGCCAAGACTTCCGTAGTCAGGACTACTTGTGTGTAGCAGAATGTATTAGTTTAGGCGTGCAAGGCTACAGCACGCTTGAGCATCCTGATGGAACGATAAGAAGGATGCTCAAGTCGTGACGTGGCTTGTTGTTGGGGTAGTTAGTTAACACCAAGGACGAGGGAAGAGAAGTCAACATCATAACTGATTTGTACTGGGATTTTGTATCGACCATCATATACAAATAAAGCCTGTTTTAAAATAACCCAGCAGAACTTGTTAGTCCTCTGTACACGCATTGTTACATGTGGTCAAGGCAAAAGCACCAGAATCTTCCTTGACAATTCTCCCTCCAGTCTGAGCTGTAAAAGCCCAAGAAATTCTCACTCGTCGAACGACCGATTCATCTGTGTAAATGACATCATCACCCTCTAAAGAATTCTCAAAGATCAAAGCCTGTACTTCCGCCTTCACAGCAGCCGGATTTTCATCCTGGGTTAGTCAGACTAAGTGTCTGCCCAGGATGGCTCACAGACTAAGTGTCTGCCCTGGATGCCTCACAGACTAAGTGTCTGCCCTGGATGGCTCACAGACTAAGTGTGAGCTGCCCTGGATGCCTCACAGACTAAGTGTGAGCTGCCCTGGATGCCTCACAGACTAAGTGTCTACCCTGGATACCTCACAGACTAAGTGTGAGCTGCCCTGGATGCCTCACAGACTAAGTGTGAGCTGCCTTGGATGCCTCACAGACTAAGTGTCTGCCCTGGATGGCTCACAGTCTAAGTGTCTGCCCTGGATGGCTCACAGACTAAGTGTCTGCCCTGGATGCCTCACAGACTAAGTGTCTGCCCTGGATGCCTCACAGACTAAGTGTCTGCCCTGGATGGCTCACAGACTAAGTGTCTGCCCTGGATGCCTCACAGACTAAGTGTCTGCCCTGGATGGCTCACAGACTAAGTGTCTGCCCTGGATGGCTCACAGACTAAGTGTCTGCCCTGGATGCCTCACAGACTAAGTGTCTGCCCTGGATGGCTCACAGACTAAGTGTCTGCCCTGGATGCCTCACAGACTAAGTGTCTGCCCTGGATGGCTCACAAACTAAGTGTCTGCCCTGGATGGCTCACAGAATAAGTGTCTGCCCTGGATGCCTCACAGACTAAGTGTCTGCCCTGGATGCCTCACAGACTAAGTGTCTGCCCTGGATGGCTCACAGACTAAGTGACTGCCCTGGATGCCTCACAGACTAAGTGTCTGCCCTGGATGGCTCACAGACTAAGTGTCTGCCCTGGATGCCTCACAGACTAAGTGTCTGCCCTGGATGGCTCACAGACTAAGTGTCTGCCCTGGATGCCTCACAGACTAAGTGTCTGCCCTGGATGGCTCACAAACTAAGTATCTGCCCTGGATGGCTCACAGAATAAGTGTCTGCCCTGGATGCCTCACAGACTAAGTGTCTGCCCTGGATGCCTCACAGACTAAGTGTCTGCCCTGGATGGCTCACAGACTAAGTGACTGCCCTGGATGCCTCACAGACTAAGTGTCTGCCCTGGGTGCCTCACAGACTAAGTGTGAGCTGCCCTGGATGCCTCACAGACTAAGTGTGAGCTGCCCTGGATGCCTCACAGACTAAGTGTCTGCCCTGGATGGCTCACAGACTAAGTGTCTGCCCAGACTGCCGCACATGCAGGTGAAGCAAGATCCTGGTCAATGCGAGGACCAACCCCCTTCTACATGACATCATCCTCATCAGGTATCAGCTCCTATGCCAGTTCTACCTCATACACTCTCCTGCCCAAGATGTCTGCAATGTCCATCTGTGTGCTGGCTGACCTCTGCCTCTCCTCCCAGGAACCAGGCCTTCCGTCGCTGTACTCTCCAACCCTCTGTGACATTTTAATTAAATGGCTACAGTATTTCAGTTTCTGAGACATGAGGCTGTTTATGAGCCTGTTTCTTCAACATTCAGATCTTCTTGTAGGTCAACTTTCTTCTTTCAGATCCATTATATGCTAAGAATTATGTTGTAAATGTTAAGTTCTAAAGCACATATTGTCTTTAACCTCTGCATTCCTATGGCGAGTCTACACCTGTCTTCTTGTGAAATGTCCCCAATGTTGATTATGGAGCTAAAGTATTCAAAGTTTCTGACATTTTCAATCTCTTCACTAACAACTGTGATTTTTGGTTTCAATATAGCCTTTTCTGGAGATTATTATTATTTTTAAAATTGAAAAATAAACGTATTGTAATTTTTGCTGTCCATCTTAACATCCCCTCTATTGAGGTGAAGAAAAACTGCTAAGCCTGAACGCTGTGTGGCAATCCCTTGGGCTAATGACCATGATGTTATCAGCGTCTACTAAGAATCTTCTACTAACACACCAACCCTGGGACCAAGTGCTGCAGTGATAGATGAGTTAGTATAATTAATGCCACTTTTGCTGGTGTGTGTGCCCAGGCTAAGGCATACAGGCAGTCACCGTGCAGTGTCAAGGCCAGGTGTATTATTTTACTTTCTGTAGATACAAATTTGTTAGTATATCTGAAATTATAGTTAATGTTGTCTGATGTGCTACACATACCTGCAATGGCAACAGCTTTAAACATTTCTTTTATTTCGGCCACTCTAGGCAAGTAACAATTAAAAAGGAGAAATACAAAACATTGGAACCCAGAACAAAACTATTGGAAACCAGAACAAAGGTGTGCAGTGAACTGTGAATGTTAGAAACACAACATTGGTGAAACTCTTCCAAACATACACACCATATTTATTACTTGCCGGTGTGAAAATCAACTATTGTGCCCCCCAATAGTGCAACATGAAAAACAATGCCCAGTTTAAATGCTTATACAATTTTTTTTAAATTGAACAACCCTTCACATTTATACAATTTGTACATAAAAACTTATCAAATTTATGTTCTGGATCAAAAATACTCATTTGGCCATGAAATCTGTAAACATCTGCCCAGACATGTTAGAAATATTAATGTCTAAAACTGAGTAATGTGCTGTATCTGAATACTGTATAAATAAGATTACATGGTGTAGAAGACAATGAGCAGGATCTGCAACAACTGGTAGATGCGGTTGTTGCACAGTGAACAAATGGGATTAGAATTGAATTGAAAAAAGACAGATTATGGTCGTCACTAGGAAGAAAGAAGCACCACAATGTAATATACAAGTAAATGGGAATATTCTTCAACAAGTGAATTGATACATTTATCTCGGAACAGTCATAACATCTGATGGGAGATGCCTTGAAGAGATTCAAATTTTGTGGAACTGCTGTAAAGCTGTGAAAATGTAAACAATATAAAATGACACAAAGCAGTGCAGCTTTACATAACAGAATTACGACACATAAAGGACGTTGCGGCGATTAGCCTTCATCAGCAAAAACACATACACAAAACACAACATAGTCACGGAGATCTCCTGTGACTACATTAAGACGTGACAACACCAAAGAGAAGAATAAAAGGATGAAAAAATGAAAGCAATGAAGAGAAAATAAAAATTGGAAAACGGTTCACTGAACCGTTACACCCACCACCCTGTCATCATCCTACATCCCACTCCCTCGGTTGGGTATAAAAGAGACAACGGCGACATTCAGGGCTATACACAGTTCGGAATTCTGAGGTAAGAAGGAACATTTTTTCTAATTTTTATTTTCTCTTCATTGCTTTCATTTTTTCATCTTTTTATTCTTCTCTTTCTGTCATAATGTCTTAATGTAGTCACAGGAGATCTCCGTGACTATATGTTGTGTTTTGTGTATGTGTGTGTTTGCTGATGAAGGCTAATTGCCGCAACGTCCTGTATGTGTCGTAATTCTGTTATGTAAAGCTGCACTACTTTGTGTCATTTTATATTGTTTACTTGAAGAAATTAGAACAAGAATGCCATGGTGAAAGTAGCCTTTAGCAAGATGAAAAACATTCTGACCAATAAAAAGATGTCAATCGAAACGAGAAAAAGAGTGTTGAGGTGCTACATAGAGCCTGTTCTTTTGTATGGATGTGAAACTTGGACAATGAGCAGTCAAGCTGAAAAACATCTGATGGCTGTAGAAATGTGGTTTCTGAGGAAAATGCAAAGAATTCCATGGACAGGCAGAAAAACCAATGACCAAGTCCTACAGGAAACAAATGAAAATTGTAAATTGATTACAGAAATTAGACATAGACAGTCAAAACTTTTTGGACATGTTATGAGAAGAAATGAATTGGAGAACTTGGTGACAACTGGCAAAATCGAAGGTAACAGACCAAGGGGAAGACCGAGAAGTAAATACCTGGATGGCTTGGTGTTCGAGGCAGGAACACTGAGCTGATCCACGACTCTGGTGATCGAGTGAAATGGCGAGTCATGACCGCCCACGCTTTCCGGCATGGCACATGATGGATGGATGGATGGATGGTGGAGAAGAAAACTAATTATAGCTATAGAAGAAAAAAAGACTTCTTAAAGAAAGCTGACAAATTTTAGTTACAAAAGAAAATAATTTTCTGAAATATACTGCCCATTTCATCAAGGGATACAGGCTAATTACAAATGTCATGGCTGAAGATGCTAACTTCGGGCATTAAAAGCCCCGAAACAATTCTGATCAACAAGGCTTGTGAAACAGCAGTGATGACAAACACATATTGTACAGTATCGGTAGTAGCAAGTGTCCACAAACTATCGCTGTGCGGATGCGTAAACAAAACATGGAATAGTTTATTTAGTATCACACTAAATTTTCTGGGTAAAATAAACTTTCTTGTAAATGCAACTGTTTCTCCTCTTGTCTGCGAATGAAAAATTTTCTCACTTCGGCCACAACAAACACAGTTGACGTCAGTGAAAATAACAAGCAGAAATCTGGAGAATAAAAGAACGAGGAAGAAGCATATGGAGATCAATAGAAGCAACACTAAAAAAAAACTATAATTAACACATTTAATTAACAGATTACATATAATTGTGAGGATGTTTTAAAATAACCGACTAATTTTACAAGTTTTGTAAGTCAAGTATAGGCAATTTTACGTGCTTTAAGACACATTGGGCATATGTTACTAGACATATTTTTATAGACCAATCAATATAGCTCAGCATGTATCTTCTCTGTCCATGATATTCTCAGCATTCTTCTTAAAGACCACATCTCCATTGCCTTCAGTTCCTTCATCATTTCACTACTTATTGTCCAGCATTCGTATCCAAACTGGCCACACAGAACTTTACAGTAGGCAGACTTTAGTACTTTTGATTGTTCTGTTTTTACTGAAAATGTTCATTCTTGTAAAAGAATCTTTTGACATGGTGATTCTTTTTTCTCTATTTCAGCAGTAACCCCCATCAGATATCATTGTGTAATGTAGATGCCAATAACGATTGACCTATCTTTCATTTTTATGCCTTATGGAATTTGTAGTGTTTTTTGTTTTGTTTTGTAAATTATACATTCAGTAATGCTCATGTTTAGCTGAAAAACATCTCATGGCAGTAGAATTGTGGTTTCTGAGGAAAATACAAAGAATACCACGGACAGACAGAAAAACCAATGAGCAAGTCCTACAAGAAACACATGAAAACTGTAAACTAATTAGAGAAATTAAATGTAGACAGTCAATTTCTTGGGCATGTTATGAGAGGTCTAAACTAGAAAACTTGGTGACAACTGGCAAGACTGCCAGACATGTATGGTTAAATGACATCAATAACATCCAAAAGGAAGAGCATTATAGAAATGAATGTAAAGAGGCTACAAAAATAGTCAGACAGCAGAAGCGAGAATATATGAGTAATATAATCAAAGATATGGAAATTATCACCAGAAAAATGAATCCAGAAAATTTTTTAAATAACTGAAGTCAATGAAACGAGGGCACCAACAAAACACATATGGTTTAAAAGACAAAAATGGGAATATGATAAATACCAATGAGGAAATGTGCAACACATGGAAAGAATATTTTATTGAATTACTAAATTGTGAAGCTCCAAGTAACATTTTCCCACAGGAAGAGGTTCTAACATGCGAACCACAAATTGAAGAACCTAAATTTGAAGAAATCCTATATGTAATCACACGACTTAAAAACAATAAGGCAACTGGGACTGATGGAATTGCTGCTGAATTTATAAAGGCAGGTGGCCATGCATTACATCTAAAGCTATATGAACTAATAATAAAAATCTGGAGGACAGAAGAATTACCCCATGACTGGAAAGAGTCATTATTGATACCTATCTTTAAGAAAGGAGACAAGTTCCAATGTGGAAATTATAGAGGAATATCACTACTGTCCACAAGCTATAAGATACTATCCGCAGTATTACTAAATAGACTAAAACCATATTCAGAAGACATATTAGGTGACTACCAGGCGGGTTTTAGACAAAACAGATCAACAATAGATCAGATATTTATCTTACGACAAATAGCCGAGAAACATTGGGAATATAAAAGAGATCTCCATAACATTTTTGTGGATTTTAAAAAGGCTTATGATAGTGTCCATAGGAATAGTCTATGGAATGCTGTGCAAGAATTTGGAATACCAAGGAAGTTAATCAACATGACCAGACTATGCATGGAAGATACTTATAATATAGTAACATATAAAGGCAGGAAATCAGACCCCTTCCAAATAACATCTGGCTTGAAACAGGGTGATGCACTATCGCCGCTACTCTTCAATCTGGCTCTAGAGAAAGTTGTAAGGAAGATAAAGGAGGAATGTGATATTGGAGGAACATCCAAGCTGCTTGGTTATGCAGATGATATAGATATTATAGGGCAAAGTGAACAAAAGACATTGGAAATATTGACTCACTTAAAGGAAAAAGCCCAACAGATGGGGCTGGTTATCAACCAAGATAAGACAGAATATATGGTAATTTCAAGAGACGGAATGGCTAAAAACTCTGGCCACATACAAATAGATAATATGACCATTAAAAGAACGGAAACATACAAATACCTGGATACAATCTTCAACTGCTCCAACATCATAAGGGAAGAAATACAAACTAGAATCAACTCTGGAAATAAGATATACTATGCACTACAACATCTACTAAAATCAAAGGCGCTGTCTCGTAACACCAAAATATACAAAACACTGATCAGACCAGTTGTGCTGTATGGCTCTGAAACCTGGAGTACAACGAAAGGAGACGAAGCCTTGTTACAAACCTTTGAGAACAAAATTTTAAGACGCATCTTTGGACCCATTAGGGATACACAAAGTGGAGAGTGGAAAAGAAGAAGTAACAAAGACATTTATGATCTGTTTAAGTCCCCGCTAATCACTGGTATCATGAAGGCTAATAGACTACAATGGCTGGGGCATATAGAAGAATGGAAGATAATAGGGAAACAAAACTCGCTTACACTCAGGAAATAAATGACCGTAGACCCCGAGGTAGACCAAGAAGACGGTGGAGAGATAATACATGTACAGACCTACAAGCACTTGGAATCAACGACTGGCAAGAGAAGGTCCACCAGAGAGACGAATGGAGACGGATTGTATTTGCAGCAAAGAACCTCAATGGCTCGGAAAGCTGAAGAAGAAGAAGAAGAAGAACTGGCAAGATTGAAGAAAAACAAGAAGGCAGAGAAGTAAATATCTGGATGGCTTGGCTACATGGCAGTGTCAAGGTAAGAGCACAGACTTGATCCACAACTCTGTGATTGTGTGAGATGGTGAAATATGACTGTAACGGTATGGCACATGATGATGATGATTCCTTCCTCATGCACATCTCCACTATCTGGTCTATAATTATTTGCAGGTTACTATGTGACAGTTTTTGTGTGTGTCAAAGGCACATTTCAGAATATGAAATTTGGGCTCCAACTGTAACTGCCTCAAGATGTTCAATGTTTCTGAGTTTTGTCTCCAGTTTCCCTAGGACTTGTATATTACTTGCTTTTGTTTTCATAAATACAACATCATCATCCAGTGGCTTATACTGTGCAGAACTTTGCTCGAAAATTTTCTCAATCGTGAGCCAGATATTTTGCCACTGCTGCCATCATGGCACATTATCTAATCCATCTATATTTTTGGATATTTCCATATATATTTCTAGACTTTCAAGTCATTTTACACGTTCTGATTATTTCATTTTCCTCAGTTTTGATTGACTGACTAATTTAAGAATCAGCATCATAACACACCGGCAAACCCACATATGCTCCATCTGCAGCAAGTGTTATACGGTGTAGATGCTGATTGTATCAGTAACTGCTGGTTTGTAAATATTTCTTATACTTCCATTGTTGCCAGTTCCAAACTTATATCCAAATCAATGATTCCCTAAATATGTTATTGAATTTGTTTTTTTATCAATATTGTGTCAATTTTGTTTATGTTAATAAACAAACTTATTTGGATAGATTTTTTTATTCTGCCAGTTTAATGAACATTTATATCCAAAGACAGATAAACACTTTTCAGCTGACTTGTTAAGTGTCCAAGTTTTGCACCTCAACGTTGTCACTGTTTGAGCTCTTAATTTCCCGTTCATTGACCGCACACAAGCTTACGAGGACCACTTGGCAAATGGAAGCCAAACACATATCTCATCACAGCTCTCTAAATAACTCAACAGCTCACCTGAAAAATATAACGCCTCTGTCTGAAATATCTTCTGCAAGGGTGGGAAATAGATGACCAGCAACTGACCAATGATGGACCCTCCGACAGCATACAGGAACATTTTGTTGGAGGTGAGGCCGATCTGGAAGATGGACTTGCTCTAGAATGCATGAACACAGACACAGTGTAAGCAGGCGGCGACAAGTCTAACTGATTCATTTCAAATCCACAGTTCTGCTTTCATGTTTCTAAAGTTCTAAAACAAAGTCAAGAGGGTTGACTTCATTGCACTGGGTTTAACCTCTCCACAGAACAACAAGCCGCATGCTGAGAGCACCGCACAAAACACAAACTTCCAAAGCTTCAGCTGTGACCCCCAGAGGTCTCCAATAAAACTGCACTCATGATCTGAATTATGCAGTTCGGGGAATGAACACATGACCTTCTGAGCACGAGGCGTCGCCATGAAAACTCCTGTGTCTGAATTCATGTGGAATATAAAATGTGAAACTTGATTTTACATTTGCTGGATCTTTCACATTCATCATTTTGTGGCAGGTCCTTTGCAGAACATCGCTCTCATCACTCAATCTTTCGCCAGCTCCAATACATTCTCATGCCCAGGGTGTCTTTAATGTCCTGTGTACACTTTTGTTATGGCAGATCCCTACATCATCTTCCAGGAACTAAGACTTCCATTTCTATTCTTTCTAAGCCACTGCGATGTTTAATATGGCCAAAGTACTTCCATTTCCATTCTTTCTAAGCCATTGTGATGTTTAATATGGCCAAAGTACTTCTATTTCTATTCTTTCTAAGCCACCGAGATGTTTAATATGGCCAAAGTACTTCCGTTTCCATTCTTTCTAAGCCATTGCGATGTTTAATATGGCCAAAGTACTTCTATTTCTATTCTTTCTAAGCCACTGAGATGTTTAATATGGCCAAAGTGCTTCCGCTTCCATTCTTTCTAAGCCACTGCGATGTTTAATATGGCCAAAGTTCTTCCATTTCTATTCTTTCTAAGCCACTGCGATGTTTAATATGGCCAAAGTACTTCATTTCCATTCTTTCTAAGCCATTGCGATGTTTAATATGGCCAAAGTACTTCTATTTCTATTCTTTCTAAGCCACTGAGATGTTTAAGGCGATGTGCGGCAGTAAAAACATCGATTTTTGGTCAACTTGGCTATTTTTGGAATAGTTCATTTTTAGACACATTATCATGTCTTCTATCAGATTCTGTACTTGTTTTTGTTTCAAAACTGTTATTTTATTCAATATTCATAATTTACTGAACCCACCCTCTGTGTCAAATCGTATAATTATTGAAAATTGTTGCGAAATTGACGGTTTTCAAATCCTAGCAACGATATCTCAGGAAAACACGAGCCTAAAAAAAAAACCTCAGAATTCCGAGCTGTGTATAGCCCCGAATGTCACCGTTGTCTTCTTTTATACACAACCGAGGGAGTGGGATGTAGGATGATGACGGGGTGGTAGGTGTAACGGTTCAGTGAGCATCCCAGGTACTTGAGTGGAAGTGGTACATTGGAAGTGGTACCAAAGTGCTTCCGTTTTTATTCTTTCTAAGCCACTCATCTCATCATCATGTTCCTCTTGTACCTTGCGGTGTCGAGGTGAAGTATAAACTTCGTGAGAGTGCCCGGTTATGGGCTTCGTATATCGACATTCCCATGGATTCTGTTATTCCCTCCGTCCAACGTTTACGTGGTCGGCCTCTTCCTCTGTTTTCATCTGGTCTGTTCATCATTGCTTGTTGTGGCATGCTGTTGACTGGTAGCCTACTTGCATGGCCAAACCATTTGACTTGCTGCTTTCTAATAAAATCTAGAGCAGCTTTAACCCCCACTTTAGTCCTGATTTCTTCATTTCTGATCTTATCTCTTCTTGATACGTTGAGTATTCTTCTCAGGAACCTCATTTCTGTTGTTGTGATTTTTCTTTTCTCTTTTTCTGTCATTGTCCAGGTTTGGCATTGGTAGCACAGAGTTGGTAGGAAGATTGTGTTGTAAAGTGCTTTCTTAGTAGTTATTGATACATGTTTGTTCTTTAGTATTGGTGCCATTTGTCCAATGAGTTGATTTGCCTTATTGCACCTATTTTCGATCTCGTCTTCTGATCTGCCATTTGATGATATTATACTTCCTAGGTACTTGAAGCTCTTTACTTGTTTCAAGGGATGTTCATTTAGGTGAATTGTTGCTGTTTGTTCTTCTTTAGTTATAGTCATTACCTCTGTTTTGCTTGTGCTAATTTTCATGTTATAAGCCACTGCGATGTTTAATATGACCAAAGTACTTCCATTTCCAAGACACTTCTTTCATTTGCATAGCGTGTTTGTGTGGCATTCTGATTGCTGTGATGCACCTCCTGTCTATTTTCCTCCATCTTCAGTATCTTTCTTTTGCTAGGGTACACTGTGGTCTTACTCAAGTTTAGATATCTATGTATGTACACATGTGTCTCCGCATGTATGTAAGTACATACAAACATGCATATCTAAACCAGTTTGGTGTTTCGGCACAAGAGACTTGCCATCACCCATTCTCTTGTTAGTGTAAAACAATTCTGCCACATCAAGGCCAAGAGTTGGACTTTTGCTGCCAGAGGTGATGAATGCACAAGCCGTGGGGATATTTTGCCAGGTTGGGTGCTCACCTGCAACTCTGTGCCCCCGGCTATAACAGCAATTTGGAACCTTCCAAAACTCAATATACATAAGTTTACCAATAACATGTGTTACAAGTAAACTACTTACATAAGACCTACAGCTGAGGGCGTTGAACATATCAAAGAAAACAAAACATGTGAATGTCATCGTGGTGTCCCGTGGAGTGATCTTCCCATCTTCCATCTGTTGGAGACAACACAAACATTATCTATGTGTGATATCTTCTCAAACAATTCATCAAATGACACAATATTCTGTCTCCACATTTGGAGAACAACATGTTTGTTATAAAATATCACATGCTAACTTCACATATTTTATGAACAATCAACAGATTCAAACTAAACAGGCAAGACATGCAGGACCTTAAGATACTGGTTTATTGATTTGTGTGGGGGAGTTACCAGTTTTCCAGTATTAAACCATTACCTCAGATTGTCAAGGCAGACTCCCAAAAATGTGAAAACATTTCAGAATGTAAGAATCCTGGTGTTGAAATCAAACATTCTGGAATTTACTGTTTTCTCTTGATGAAAAGACCTGCTGAAAATCCACGAGCTCACCTTCTAAGAAACTAACACCTCTTGAATGTATGCTAAATGATTCAGTGGATGGTGAATTAGATATAGATTGTGATTATTCTGACAGTGACATGCGAAGTGAATCTAATGATCACTGACTGGTGACACATGTCATTCAGGATATGATCATGCTAGTCCTAGTGCTTCTCATTCTCCTCCTTGGGATGAACCTACAGTATAGGGGCATGGAAGGGGTTGTATCTTAGGTCATTTATCAACTACATGTGATAGAGGTTAGTCTCTAACCAGGATGTTCAAGAATACTGGAGATGATCACGTTAAGCCCAATTTAAATCAGTAATGAAAACAGTGTTATATTAATTCAAATTTCCCATGTGTTCTTTTCTGCGCATTTTTTACTCAGGAGCCTTGGGGAATGGGGAGCAATGGCTGGGGCGCTTGCATCCTGGTCCAGAGGCCATATGTTTGAAACCCCCTCCAGGCAGGGATTTTTGTCAATGTCCTGGGCAGTCAAGACAGCCTAACATGGACACCAGGAAATGTCCTGGAAAGAAATGGTAGCTGACATGATAATGACATCATACACCCAATACGACATGAAAAGTGGCATATACTCATTTTTTTTCTCTCCAAGGAAATGAGGCTTTATGGGCTTGGCAGAAATAAGCTAAATGACAACAGTTAGGTGTTTGTGACTCCTGCCAAAAAATTTGAGAGATAATATACACAGACATAGTGTACATACCGTACCGTACAATGAATGCAAATCCAACAAACGGAAATCCATGTCAAAATAAGTTACACCACAACACAATTAATTGACACATGAATCCATTGTGTTATGGTGTAACTTATTTTTATCTTAATTTTACGTTATTATTATCATTGTAACTTTGACACTTACTTTTGTTTGCCAGATTTGCGTTCATTGTAAGGTATGTACTGTGTCTGTGTATTATCTGTCACTTTTTCACAGGAGTTACACATGTTTCACTGTTTGCATTTTGTATTGTTATATCCTGCAGCAGCTGTTACGTCTCTTAGGCAGCTAAAGTTTGGAGGCTTAACTCCTCCTGCCCCACTAATTTGTTACATTAACCTAATTTATCCTTGTCATTAGGTTTGTTCTGTCCCACCCAGTTGTTCTATCCTAATGCCCAGTAGCATTGGCTAAGATCCAAATATGTGTATTCCAGAATCAGACATCTTTAAATATTGATTTGTGGGTTGGTTTTCTCATTTTGAAATTAAACCTCAGGACAGTCTATTTGGCCTGCTTTTTTTTTATTTCCAACTGCCGAGGAATTTTTAATGTGCAATAAGTCATCCACGTTTTTAGTCCTAAATGTCTGACCACAACATCAGGACCAGGGAGGTGACTACTACCCTTTTCTTATTTGTAAAAAAAACAAAAGTCCACATAGATAAAGAAACAGGTGTGGCTAGTTAGTGGGTAGCATACCTAGTCAGCTCAAGAAGGGAGAAAAACAGGACGACTTGTGTGCACGTTAAAACTCCCTCAGAAGTTGAAAATTGTACACTGGAGGCCATACACGTCTCCGCTCTGGCATAATTTCACAATGAGAAAACCTCCCCACAGTAGAATATTTTTAGTATGTGCTGAAAGAGCCTTCAAAACTGCCATGCTGAGATGTCAGTGCAAATATCACAGCTTATCTGTAAACCAATATCTGCTACACCTCAAAAACAATTATAGGCAATAGACTTATCTATAATACCCCCCCCCCCCCCCCCCTGAAAACTCATAGCATGCTTCTTCCATCCACCAAGCACAACCACTGATAGACAATAGAATGAGAGCACTATACTCGAGTTTCGCTCTCGTTTGAGCTCGTCAGTAGTGCATATCCCTGACCAGATCCGGAAACAAGCCCCGGATCACACGTGTGAAGCGAGTGTGTAACCACGTGGCACACACTGGACACGCCAAATTATCATACCAGAATATTACAACGTTACCCATCGTAGGCTATGCTCAAGATTGCCCAATCGCCGCGACTGACGTCCGTCCGTTTGACGTGGATAGGCCTTAGGTTCATGCCGGAATACGATCAGCGTTGCCAGTAGTGGGTTGTGCTCAATATTTAAATTTCAAATCCCGGAACAACCAAATAATCAATAGAATGAGAGATGATCCCTTCCAGAAAGCTCTCAAACTGTTATCTTGCTTGCTTGCTTGCGTTCGTTGGCTTGAGCTCCAGCGCAAAGTCCTGTATGTCGGATGAAGGCATCCTGTCGTCCAACATCAGTGTGATGTCATACAGGACCTGAGTTTTGCGCGAGTATCCGTTGTCCCATGTCTGGCTTATTGGTGTGCAGACTGGTGGTTCCTCCCCATACAGGCAGACACTCTCCGACTTCGGAGGAATCGACGATCCTATTGACTTCAGCCAGGACCCCGAAGGGACCTGTTGCCCAGGACGCTCGACGAGGACGCGTCAATAGGTCTTGGCCAGTATATAACCCGGCCCTGGTGCCTTGGAAACACCTCTGCGTCCCAAACTGTTATCTGATCACTTCTAGAAAGTTATCCCATCCAGAAAACACAACCATTGACAGACAGTAGACTATATCATCGCTTCCATAAAGTTCTCACTGCATGCTTCTCCCATACACCAGTTATAAACAATGACTAAAAAAATGACCTAACGCGGACCTCTTCATGAAAAATCCACATGGTGCCACAGATGATGATGATGGCAGACGACAGTGTGCTGACTATCAACGAGCGTGTAATGATGTTGTCGCTGACCTTCCGGGGCGGTTGTCTCAACACGTCATGGTCTACAGGTTCTACACCAAGACTGAAATAAATCGTCATCATAATTTTTAATAAATATTTCCTGACAATGTTTTGTCACTTTATTCTTTCTTTATATGTTTATTTGTTTTAACATCTCCAGATTGTAATCTTCACCTCTTTCTCCTGCTAAATCTATGTATTTCTCTAGCCTCACACCCTCCTCCTATCTGTGGTGTGTATATCTTAACCGTTCTTTGTCTCCCCTTCCTCCTCTTACATCTTTCTATCTCTCTTCCTGCTACTCTGTATGTGCATTTGTGAATCTATCTGTGCATCTGTCTCCCTACCTCTCTGTCTCCTTCTGTATGTGGAAGGTACTGCTATCTGTTCTTCCATGTCTTACCCCCACAATTTATCCCCTTCTTCCTCTTTTTTCTATCTCTCCATTTCCTTCTGAGTGTGTGCGGTGTGGAGCTATCTATTCTTCTATCACCTCTTCTTACCCTGTCCCCTCCTCTGTGTATGATTTGAAATTTTCTCTCTCTCTCTCTCTTGTGTGTGTATGTGTATGTGCACATGTGTGTGTGTCTGATGATGATGACTGAATGTATAATGTGTGTGTGTTGTTTCCATGTGATTGAATTGACTAGATCTCCTTAGCATATGTAAACAACATCAGCAGTAATAACTTTAACAAACAGTAACACCAACAATATGAAACACTGACATATGACGTGGCCCACCTTTGAGCTGGCGGACCATCCATGATGATGTTGATCCAGAGAATCTGCATGGCATTGAGTGGGTTTGGCAACCTCATCAGCATGGCGATGGCCACCAGAGATAAAGCCGCGATACTCCTGGGGGAATCAGGTGATAAACATACAGAGCTCAAATCTCACATGTAGAGACTAGACTGCCATGAGTTCATGTCATACAGCAATCAATGCTTGGGAGAGGGGTGTGGCTTGATGGTTTAGCATCTGCCTCTGTGGTGAAATGACTGGGAGGTAACTACATACACACAGATACTCCTATAAACTGACCAGAAAGGATCGTAGTTGATAGCAGCGAGTGGCTAATTGTAATGTTTTTTATATATTCACCATTAATTAAGTGTATGCAGTAATGGTTATTTTAATATAACAATAGTACCTACTATTATGTGTATTATATAAAAACTGGGGGTGGTTTGCAGGAATTATGGTTGTGTTGTCTTCATATTATTAATAAGTTAGCAGGGGAAGGAATACATTATATAGGGAAATTTCCACCAACACCTTACTCTTCTTTGTTTCTGGCTTGCATGCTCACAGAATGTGACTTCACTGATTGGCCACATCGGACTAGTGTCAGCCAATCAATTTGAACTATCCCTGGTCACATGTGACCACCAGGCACACAGGAACGGGAGTCTAAAGCAAAGTCAGTTTTGATGCTGCCTGTCACAGAGACACATCGCTGGGTTTAAGTGCCTTTTGCCAGTGTGACTAGTAATCACTATTTTGTGCTAATTCAATCATGTGGTAGTGCCTGGATGGACCGCGTGTGTGGTAAGCAACATTATTTTGTTTACTTGTTATGATCTTTTTCATGTACACTTTCAATGTGATTTTAAGTGAAAAACTTAGCTAGAATAAGAAGAAAATTATTAGCTTTAGGCTGCCATTTTTTATTATTTCTTACCTGGGTATAGGATGGTTCATTAAAAAACAGGCTAGAATGTCCCTGGATGCAAGTTATTTTCTTCCCTTTTCTAGTTGATCAATTAAAGAAATGAAATAAGTCCACTGGCAGATAGGGCCTATGATATCACTCATGGCAGCATCTTGGGAGCATAGATCAGTTCCCAGTGGTATAATTTCCCTTCTAAATTGAATCAATTAGGCACATATTTTAGATATGACATACAGAAGATGACAGATTAGTAGACATCAAAAGGATAGCCAGGATAGAGAGAGAACATTCCTGATGCAGTCACTTATGAAGTTTTGTCTTTATTTCCAGCTTTCATGTCAAGAGTCCAGTAAACTTCACCAAACTCCTAAGAACAACATAATGCCAGTTCACACACCACGCCTGTCAATTTGAATGGTTCCAGGGAGGTGAGTTTTGTATTATTACTGGTTCTTAAGTTGATAAAAGACTGAACAGAGTAACAAACTATCTTGATTACTAAACCAGTATTGAATATGCACGATCTGATGCCACATGGTGCTGGACACAGTGGTTTACATAATTTGATCATCATCACATATTCTATACTATACTGAGAGACATATGACATTCAACACTAAAGAACAACTTCGACTAACTGCAGTCGAAATTACACTGGGGATCCTGAGTCCACCATCACCTGAGAGGAGTCAGCCAGGGAAGGAAGACTGCCATCCCAACTTGGACCTCCCATCACCAGGTCATGTCTTTTTTTCCAAATTGGTTCCACTATTTAATCGCACCACAAATTGTGATTCTTGCTAATCCTAGTGATTACATGCATGCATATGACATACTACATATCTGAAGGCATATACAGTATTTAACACAGCAGAATTAGATCTATTATAATAATTGTTAGTTTTCCTAGCTTCAGTGGTTTCAGTACATGATAGCGAACTTACTTTCAATAAATGTTTATTGTAGTACAGGATTTTTGTTATATTAAACATCAGACCATTAGTGAACTAAGACTGTACATATTTGTTTTTCTGGTCTAGTTGTATGACAGAGCACTGGGGACATTTACTTTCATTGTTTACAGCAGAGAATAGGTGGCCCAAATAAACAGACCACCTGTAGTGTTAAACTTGACAGCATACAGTCTGTTCTTCTAGTCTCTGCTCCACTGTAGAGTATAGTTGATTTTCTATAGGGAATTAAATCACACTTCCCTAAGCTATTTATCAATGAGCCAACTTCATAGGCTATTCCTACTGTCGGTAGACTGTCCAACAGAACCAGTTTAAAAATCTCCACCTGTATGAGTCTGTTCATATTCTATGATGACCACGCAACAACCTATAGTGTGAAGGTTGGAGTTACATACCTGTGAAAAACATTTTTGTGTGTGTATAAATCTCAGATGAGGTTCGTCAACATACTATCCATAAAGAAATATTAATGCATAAAATTTTTCATTCATTTTTCCTGTTGTGTCTTTCAGATAGCATTAGGCAAGCAGATCTTAGTCAGATCTGAGCTATCGTATGACAGTAGACGGTACTACCTGCTTTCTGTTAGTGCCGAATGTTGAGCAGGCGCTCACCAAATCCGACACAGCTCATTGTGCCAAAGGCTTTGGGTGGAGGAGTGAAATTGGGAGGGTACAAGTATTACCCTAGTGCGAGGTAATGTCAACCTAAAGACTAAATATCATAGCAGGGCAGACCAGGTCCTAAGCCTTGGTCTGCAACTGGTCTAGGATGGAAAGCTCCTGATAGGCAGGACAGTTAGAGCATTGCTTTGCTGATCTGGCAGCTTCTTCAGGATTGTCTTGTTCCAAACGTATTGGTGATACCTTTCCTCTGGAGTAAACTAGGACAGGCCGAGAGAGAGATCATGCTGGATGGGCAACACATGGTCTCTAAGCTCAGCCCAGGCTTTGGGTTATGAAGAGTTATAACTCCATATTAGCCGGTCTCCGTGGCGATGGCATTGTGGATCGCAATTTGTAATGCCACTTAACCACATTCGAAACACAGCAGTGACCGATTTGGCAGCAGACTGTGTCGCAATGGTTTTAACGTGTTGGTATAGGAGCCGGTCGTTCAGAAAGCAAAGGCAAACTATTGAAAGGTAAAACTTGCCAAGACATCAACAACAGCAGTGAAGGACATGCAACTTTAAAATTAATGGAAAAAAACTCCAACATTTTACAAACTATCGCCTGTCAAGATGGCAGGGTGCCAGTCAGTCAGGCAATTACTGAACTTTCTGGACAAAGCCTTAGGTGTGTGCTGCCTACAATGTGCTGTTCTGCTATCTTAATAATCCAGCACATTAAGAGTCCTGTCTCTAGCGCTTTTTCTGCTGCATTCACATGTCAATATTGTTTGCGCTGTTTGACAGCTGTTCTGCTGTATCTACCTTACAATGTTTGTACTATGTTTGATAGCTGTTCTGCTGTATCTACCTTGCAATGTTTGTTCTGTTTGACAGCTGTTCTGCTGTATGTACCTTGCAATGTTTGTTCTATGTTTGACAGCTGTTCTGCTGCATCTACCTTGCAATGTTTGTTCTATGTTTGACAGCTGTTCTGCTGTATCTACCTTGCAATGTTTGTTCTATGTTTGACAGCTGTTCTGCTGCATCTACCTTGCAATGTTTGTTCTATGTTTGACAGCTGTTCTGCTGCATCTACCTTGCAATGTTTGTTCTTTGTTTGACAGCTGTGCTGCTGTATCTACCTTGCAATGTTTGTTCTATGTTTGACAGCTGTGCTGCTGTATCTACCTTGCAATGTTTGTTCTATGTTTGACAGCTGTTTTGCTGTATCTACCTTGCAATGTTTGTTCTGTTTGACAGCTGTTCTGCTGTATCTACCTTGCAATGTTTGTTCTATGTTTGACAGCTGTTCTGTTGTATCTACCTTGCAATGTTTGTTCTATGTTTGACAGCTGTTCTGCTGTATCTACCTTGCAATGTGTGACAGCTGTTCTGCTGTATCTACCTTGCAATGTTTGTTCTATGTTTGACAGCTGTTCTGCTGTATCTACCTTGCAATGTGTGACAGCTGTTCTGCTGTATCTACCTTGCAATGTTTGTTCTATGTTTGACAGCTGTTCTGCTGTATCTACCTTGCAATGTTTGTTCTATGTTTGACAGCTGTTCTGCTGTATCTACCTTGCAATGTTTGTTCTATGTTTGACAGCTGTTCTGCTGTATCTACCTTGCAATGTGTGACAGCTGTTCTGCTGTATCTACCTTGCAATGTTTGTTCTATGTTTGACAGCTGTTCTGCTGTATCTACCTTGCAATGTTTGTTCTATGTTTGACAGCTGTTCTGCTGTATCTACCTTGCAATGTTTGTTCTATGTTTGACAGCTGTTCTGCTGTATCTACCTTGCAATGTTTGTTCTATGTTTGACAGCTGTTCTGCTGTATCTACCTTGCAATGTTTGTCTATGTTTGACAGCTGTTCTGCTGTATCTACCTTGCAATGTGTGACAGCTGTTCTGCTGTATCTACCTTGCAATGTTTGTTCTATGTTTGACAGCTGTGCTGCTGTATCTACCTTGCAATGTTTGTTCTATGTTTGACAGCTGTTCTGCTGTATCTACCTTGCAATGCTTGTGCTAAGTTTGACAGCTGTTCTGCTGTATCTACCTTGCAATGTTTGTTCTATGTTTGACAGCTGTTCTGCTGTATCTACCTTGCAATGTTTGTGCTAAGTTTGATAATTGTTCTGCTGTATCTACCTTGCAATGTTTGTTCTATGTTTGACAGCTGTTCTGCTGTATCTACCTTGCAATGTTTGTTCTATGTTTGACAGCTGTTCTGCTGTATCTATCTTGCAATGTTTGTTCTGTTTGACAGCTGTTCTGCTGTTTCTACCTTGCAATGTTTGACAGCTGTTCTGCTGTATCTACCTTGCAATGTTTGTTCTATGTTTGACAGCTATTCTGCTGTATCTACCTTGCAATGTTTGACAGCTGTTCTGCTGTATCTACCTTGCAATGTGTGACAACTGTTCTGCTGTATCTACCTTGCAACGTTTGTGCTAAGTTTGACAGCTGTTCTGCTGTATCTACCTTGCAATATATGTTCTATGTTTGACAGCTGTTCTGCTGTATCTATATATTAGTATTTGAGCTGTTTGACAGCTGTTCTGCTGTATCTATATATTAGTATTTGAGCTGTTTGACAGCTGTTCTGCTGTATCTACACATCAATGGTTGTGCTGTTTGACAACTGTTCTGCTGAATCTACACATCAATGTTTGTGCTGTTTGGCAGCTGTTCCCTCTTTATCTATATGTCAATGTTTGTGATATGTTTGACAGCTGTTCTGCTGTATCTACACATCAATGGTTGTGCTGTTTGACAACTGTTCTGCTGAATCTACACATCAATGTTTGTGCTGTTTGGCAGCTGTTCCCTCTTTATCTATATGTCAATGTTTGTGATATGTTTGACAGCTGTTCTGCAGTATCTAGATGTCAATGTTTGTATATGTTTGTCAGTTGTTTTGCTGCATCTACATGTCAATGTGCATATTCTTCTTAGCAAAGCTAAAGATGACCCGTTCTAAAAACATTTAAGGTTCTAGCAAATTTGTCTCCATCATCTACCTTATTCTTGGGAAAATAATGTTGCGGTTTCCCTCTGACTTAGTCACATAGTTGTCCTTCTTGACTCCCACCTCTGATAGCAATTTTCAACTGGCAGAACATGTGAGATACCCAATGCCCAGTGGGACTGGTAGTAAGTAACAGAACAAGGAAGGAAGGCAGAGCAAGACAAGACAATACAAAACGTATATAAAACTTACGTGCTCAGTTGAAATCTAACAAAGTTTTTAATGTTGAAGAAGATTCCTTTCCCTTCTTCTATGGCTGCTCTGTGAGAGGGAAAACATTACAATGACAAATATATCACCCTTGCAAGTGTACAAATGGTTGGCAAGTCAGTAAGTCCATTAAATACCACTAAACATACAAGCACTGCTAAAGAAAAACAAGTCCTAGCGTTCATATATCACAAATGACTGGCAACTCATCAAACAAACTAAATATATGAGTAAACACTTCGTTTGCTTTTTATCTCCAACTGCGATATAAGCCCTCAACCAACACAAGCCAAACCATCATATCTTTTATAATTTCCTGCAGTGTCTCAACTTCCATGTCCTTCACATATTATTCATCGGTCTTTAACCCTTTACCGGGTGAAACGTCCATTTCCGTCCGGACCCCTTAACGGGCAAAATGTCCCAAACCGCCCGTTACAATTATGCATTGTAAAAACGCGATCTCTCGGTTTTCCGATACTTCCGATGGCTACTTTCGCTTTCGCCGATAGCTTGACAACGTGGCCGCCATTTGCAAGCCCGTACTATAAATTTGAACGGGTTTTTTAAAAATAGTTTTTGGGGTTTTTAGGCTTCGTTTTTTTTAAATGGATTTCGGCAATTCTTCAAGTGATAGCCGAGATTTCGCTGGGTTACATTTAAATGACATTGAAGGGCACGAAGTTGACTGTTAATCGGAGCTAGATATCAGTGATCAGCGTTACTTTACATTAGCAGTCGTGAGTCGGACTTTAAAGAAAGTGATTATGATTCTGAAAATGTGTTTGTAAATTGCCGTATAGATGACTGACAATCACAAACAATATGCTGTATTTCGTAAATATTTGTGTTCAAGTATGGATTACTGGCAACAATCACGTGAGTAACATATTCTGCATGCTTTTCCCTTCATTGTGATGTTTTTACTAACGTAACCTGAAATTTTACCGCACCTGAAAAAATCTTGCCCGTTCAGGGCTAAGAAAACGGACAAGCGTCTGCTCGATAAAGGGTTAATTCTCTTTTCCATGTGTTTTTATGTCTTCCACAATTTTTTGTTTGTAATCATAACAATGATGATGATACTGAGAAATGTGTCCATGACAATCACAACAGTGAGGATAATACTGAGAAATGTGACTATGGCAATGACAAAATTAGGATGATACTGAGAAATGTGCCCTGAACAATCACAACAATGAGGATACTGAAAAATGTGACTATGGCAATGACAACAATGAGGATGATACTGACAAATGTGCACATGACAATGACAACAATGAGGATGATACTGAGAAAAATGCCCATGACTATCTCAACAATGAGGATGATACTGAGAAATGTGACTATGGCAATGATGATGATACTGAGAAATGTGACTATGGCAATGATGATGATACTGAGAAATGTGACTATGGCAATGATGATAATACTGAGAAATGTGACTATGGCAATGATGATGATACTGAGAAATGTGACTATGGCAATGATGATGATGATACTGAGAAATGTGACTATGGCAATGATGATAATACTGAGAAATGTGACTATGGCAATGATGATAATACTGAGAAATGTGACTATGGCAATGATGATGATACTGAGAAATGTGACTATGGCAATGATGATGATACTGAGAAATGTGACTATGGCAATGATAGCAATGAGGACGATACTGAGAAATGTGACTATGGCAATGATAGCAATGAGGAGGTGACAGGAATGTGCCCATGACATTTACAACAATGAGGATGATACTGAGAAATGTGACTATGGCAATGATAACAATGAGGATGATACTGAGAAGTGTGACTATGGCAATGATAACAATGAGGATGATACTGAGAAATGTGACTATGGCAATGATAACAATGAGGAGGTGACAGGAATGTGCCCATGACATTTACAACAATGAGGATGATACTGAGAAATGTGACTATGGCAATGATAGCAATGAGGATGATACTGAGAAATGTGACTATGGCAATGATAGAAATGAGGATGATACTGAGAAATGTGACTATGGCAATGATAACAATGAGGTGACAGGAATGTGCCCATGACATTTACAACAATGAGGATGATACTGAGAAATGTGACTATGGCAATGATAGCAATGAGGAGGTGACAGGAATGTACCCATGACATTTACAACAATGAGGATGATACTGAGAAATGTGACTATGGCAATGATAGCAATGAGGATGATACGAGAAATGTGACTATGGCAATGATAACAATGAGGAGGTGACAGGAATGTGCCCATGACATTTACAACAATGAGGATGATACTGAGAAAAATGCCCATGACTATTGCAACAATGAGGATGATACTGAGAAATGTGACTATGGCAATGACAACAATGAGGATGATACTGAAAAATGTGACTATGACAATGATAGCAATGAGGATGATACTGAGAAATGTGACTATGGCAATGTTACAACAATGAGGATGATACTGAGAAATGTGACTATGGCAATGATAACAATGAGGATGATACTGACAAATGTGCACATGGCGATGACAACAATGAGGATGACACTGAGAAATGTGCCCATAACTATCACAACATTGAGGACGATACTGAGAAAATATGCCCATGACAATCACAACAATGAGGATGATAATAGGAATGTGCCCATGAAATTTACAACAAATGGAGAATTATTGTTACTTCAGAACATATGCACATGCTACTCACAATACGTAATGATCTCAGGAAAATTCCAAAAATAACTCCAACGATACAAAAATCAGCAAGACATAGAAAAGTATGCTCATGATACTCAAAATAAAAATAAAACCACTGAAATCTCAGAAACTATGGCCATGATACTTACAATATAGTACTGAGGTCATCATCTACTAGAATCATGTCTGCAGCCTCCTTGGAGACATCTGTCCCTGTTTTCCCCATAGGAGATGCCAATATCTGCAGTTTTAAGGGCCACAGCATCATTGACCCCATCTCCAGTCATCCCAACCACATGCTTCAACAGCTGCAGTGCCTGCAAGAATCAGAGGCCATAGCTTCAACATCTCTACATTGTTGTAAGTCCCTTGTACTTGTTGGGGTTCAACATCTCTACATTGTTGTAAGTACCTTGTACTTGTTGGGGTTCAACATCTACACAATGTTAGTCTCTAGTACTTGTTGGGGTTCAACATCTACACAATGTTAGTCTCTAGTACTTGTTGGGGTTCAACATCTACACAATGTTAGTCTCTAGTACTTGTTGGGGTTCAACATCTACACAATGTTAGTCTCTAGTACTTGTTGGGGTTCAACATCTACACAATGTTAGTCTCTAGTACTTGTTGGGGTTCAACATCTATTAGTCACTCATACTTGCTGAGGTTCAACAAGGATGTTTGAGGATATGTTATCAGACTGCCTGCCATCTGAGGTGCAAGCAAATCTCATAAAATGGCTACTATAAACTTTTCTGCTAATGAAACAAGATGACAATGAATGGAGCTGGTCAGTCCATCTCATAATATGTGATCTAGCATTTTTAAAATCCCCATGACTTCACATTCTGTGACAATATCAACCACAGGATTTACTAAACCATTCAGTTATCTGCTCTCTTAAGTTCCCTCTGCACTAGGAGAATGTAACTGTAACTTCTATTCTGGTTTACTTTCATTAATCCATCTGGCTACTGTGGTGGGGGTCTATTGGCAATGAAATGCCTAAATGCTGTGAAGAAAACATTGGCAACTTAGGCCTAACCCAAGCCCCTGCCAGCCCATATGTGATGTGCAGACTTCATGGCCTGGTCACATACTTATATGTCTCTCTGCAGATGTGAAGTTCCAGTACTGGTCTTGCACACCCCACTGGCCTCTGAGCTCTGCAACACAGTCCAAATGAAAGTGGTACTGTCATACAAACGAACGAACGAATGAACAAACAACTTTATTTTCAAAGGGTCACAAATTGGGCATGCAGGCTCGTCTTACATTTGGCTCTTACTACTGGGTAGGAAGATTAGCTTCTACACCAGCCTCACTGTGATTGATACAAGCTGATTATGTTCACAGACATTTTCAAGCTGTCTAATTTCCCATTCATCACCACTATTCATATCTGTATTCCTAACACTTCTAATTGTTTTGCCCATCTGGACATTAGACCCTGATAATTGACTGCAGGATCTTGTTGACATGTATCCCATATTCTGCACCTGCCCCTTCAGCATAGGTTTTTGCTGACGCATATCATACTTAAACTCTGCATTAATATTTCTTGTTAGAGAAGAAAAAAGATTGGTTGGTTGGTTGGTGGTTGCATGACTCTGGCTTGTGGGTTTGTTCCATGACTGGTTGGTTGGTTCATTGTTTGTTTTATTGGTTGCATGACGGTTTGATTAGTTTTGGTTCAATGGTTTGCTGGTTGGTTGGGAGACCACTTGCAACATTGAGTGCAATGTGTTGACATTGTAACACCTGAGTCCTCTAAGCAAATGTTAGCATCGATACTGACAAGGATTGAGCCGCAGAGCTGTGCAAGTGTAGGAAACAGTTGGATGTTCAAGACTGGGACTGGAACTTGACATCTGTGGAGAAATATGGCAATCATGCGGATGTTAGCCAGACTGAGAACACAGTCTGTGGACAGGTCACATTGCAAAGAGGTTTTGTCCAGTATTAGGTCCTGGCCCTGCTGCCTCGGCAGCCAAACAAACAAGATAAAGGACACAGTTTCCAAGCCATCATGGAGTAATGGTAATATAGGAACCAAATGGCATTCAATGGATGATGTGGTCATTAATATGATGGCCACCTTACTTCTCAAAAACATTTCTGGTGTCAATTTTAAGAAACTGAGTAGACCTTAGAACTGGAAGTACAAAAATCCTGCATCAAGGATCTGACCCCAGAACCTCAAGTCCAACAGGTGAGTGTACTAGCCATCATTCTACAATCATTCCCCATTGTCAGAGAAGGAAGAGAGTAACATACCTTGACAATCTTCAGCTTGTGTCTGGGGGTGACCCTGTAGAAGATGCCGATTCCCTCTATAATTTTTGTCAGCTGGGAAATGTCCATGACCTCTAGTTCTTCTCCAGACATGGTGCTCACACCTTCAGCATACAGTCCAAGTCTGGCCGCTAGCAAGAGACAGACAAGTAGGAGAGCTATGAACATGTGCTGGGACAGTCAGAAATGTGGGAGAATTGTGAGCATGTAGGTGAAAAAATATATCAGGGAGAAACATGAGCATGTGGGTAAACTATGAATGTGTGAGAGAACTGAGAATATGTGTGAAAACTTAGAACATGTGGTAGAATTGTGAAGATGGACAATTGTGAGCAATTTGAAGAATCATGTCTCAAGCCATAAAGATATTTATTTATTTCTCTTCCCCTTGCTCTTTTCCCATCAAGTTTGCCAGTTGTAACAAAACTTTAATGTTTATTTTTTCCCTTATGCCAAAAAATACTTATGTCTGCACTAATTTCTCAATTAACAGTTTTCTAGTATTCCTGTGTTCCTTGAGGCACTGTCCATTTGTTTTTCTGTCTGTCGATGGTATACTCTTTGCATTTGCCTCAGAAACCACGTTTCCACTGCCATTAGATGTTTCTCAGCTTGTCTGCTTATTGTCCATGTTGCACATGCATAACAGTATTGGTTCTAAATAGTACACATGTACTACAAGGTTCTAAATAGTACACATGTACTACAAGGTTCTAAATAGTACACATGTACTACAAGGTTCTAAATAGTACACATGTACTACAAGGTTCTAAATAGTACACATGTACTACAAGGTTCTAAATAGTACACATGTACTACAAGGTTCTAAATAGTACACATGTACTGTAACACTCTTTTCCTCACTGCAGTTGAAATCTGGCCCAAGAGAGCCCTCCAAGAGACATTGTGGAAGGGAAGTGAACACCTGAAGTTACTCATACTGATCACGGCCCACTCTAGATGTGACACAGAGGCTGAAAGTAATAAACTAAAAAGGGATTAAAAGACAAGTGTAAGAGGACAGACTGGGTTTTTATCCCATTTAGCTCAGTCTCCCTCCACAAAGCAGCTAACCACCTACTAAAAGCACTGTGCTTAGCACCAACTCTATAGCTCTGCCGATAATCCCAAGGGGACATGAACCGAATGACAAAGTCCAAAAATGAACTCATGACCTTCTGAGCACAAGGCAAACAGCTTAACACTTCACCACAGAGACTTTAATAATAATAAAACATAGAAAACTTACCAACAGCCTTGGCTGTGTCCTCCCCATCCCCTGTGAGCATTTTGACTCCGACATTCATACCAGTCAGTGTCTGTATGGCAGCTCGTACCCCATCCCGAGGTGGGTCCATTATACCCACTAGCCCGACATAGACCATTGAGCTCACATCTTTGCCATATGCCATGCCCAGCACTGAAAGCAATATCAATCAACATTTAATTACTTTCACAAACAACAAGATGTCTCTCCTAGCAATGAAAGCAATATCAGTCAAACATTCCCGCAGACAAGATTTGTTTCTCCTACCACTAAAGGTAATACCAACTGATATTTCAGCACATCCACACTGACATAAGGTGTTTCTCCCAGCAATGAAAGCAATACCAATCAACATTTCATTACATCCACACTGACATAAGGTGTTTCTCCTAGCAATGAAAGTAATACCAATCAACATTTCATTACATTCAGACACATCATAGAGCTCCTGTTTGCTGATGATTGCGCTCTATATGCCAACTCAGAGGCAGACATGCAACACAATGTTTCAGCTTTCTCATACGCCTGTGCCAACTTTGGGCTCAATATAAACTTGGAGAAGACTGTAGTTATGTACCAGCCAGCTCCAGGGATTAATCACACTGTGCCGAATATCAAAGTGAATGGTCATAGACTAAGTGTTGTGGACAAATTCACCTATCTTGGCAGCACTGTGTCCCAAGCTGCTACAATTGATGACGAAGTGAATCAAGAATCTCCAAGGACAGCTTGGCTTTTGGCAGACTGTACAAGAATGTGTGGGACAGAAATGGAATAAGCCTGCAAACAAAGCTGAAAGTCTACAAAGCAGTCGTATTATCCACACTGCTATATGCTTGTGAAACCTGGACTGTTTATCAGCGACACGCTAGGAAATTAAACCACTTCCACACAGTCTGCCTTAGGAAGCTATTGAAGGTTAAATGGCAAGACAAGATCCCAGACACTGAAGTCCTAGAAAGAGCGTCCATGCCCAATATCCACACTCTACTAATGAAGAATCAGATTTCTGGGCTGGTCACTTGACTCGCATGCCAGATCACAGGCTCCCTAAACGAATTTTTTATGGCGAACTGCGTTGTGGTAAACGCTCCCAAGGCGGCCAGATGAAACGTTTTAAAGACACTCTGAAGATCTCACTAAAAGCTTTTGGAATTCATCATGACACTTGGGAGACTGCTGCCAAAGACCGAAATTCATGGCATACATCATTACGCAAGGGTGTAGTCACTTGTAAAGCAAACAAGACTGCAAGAGCCGTGAAGAAAAGGCTGGACAGAAAAACCACTGCAGGAGATCCTCCTCCTGGAACGTCAAGCATTCTTTGCCCACATTGTCAAAAAAGGACATTTTGAGCCAAAAAAGGCCTTATCAGCCATCTTAGAACTCACGGCTCCATACTTTCAACCCCACTGAATGAAATGAATGGTCATCATCATTCTTGATGGACAAACAATATCACATTCACATAGACTTAAGGTGTCTGACTAGTAAAGAGGTTGCACTCAGGACTACAGCTGTGCGTGTGCAGTCTGATTTCCATTTGAGATTCCATATTGACCTTGGTCTGCAAAATAAAGATTCTGTGCTGCATGCATGCATGTGCGTGTACATGTGTGCGTGCACATGTGTGTTTGTGTGTGTGAGTACTGTTGTTGCACAAACCCCATAATTGTAGTTACTGTTCATTCTCAAGACATGAAGAATTTAGGAAGTGGAGATGACTCCATTCCCATCCCAGCTGACAAACAGCACACTCACTTTGATCATGCACATGAGATCAAGTAGACAAAAAGAAAGGATGAAATGAGGAAGAAGACAAGTAGGGAGAGATGCAATGAGAGAGAAAAAGAAAAATCAAAGAGAACAGTCAAAGAGAAATACAGAGAAGAGAGAGGAAGAGCAAGATGAGAAAAGAAAAACAGAACTGGCATGATTAGAAAAGAGAAGAAAAAGACAGAAAAGAGGAGAGAAATGGGGAAGATTACAAGAGAAAGACAGAGAAGAAAGAAATGAGACGAGAGCGGTGAGTGAGAAGTGAAGAGATGAGAAGACATAAGAAAAACTAGATGAGAAGAGAAAATAGAACTGGAGGTAAGATTAAGAAGCAGATGGGCAGAGAATTAGACAGACAGGCAGACAGACAGTAGACACTCCAATAAAGAAGACAATGTGTTTACCTCTCAGTCCTATCTGACCCAGGTAGTGTCCCTCCTCCAGATAGATTTCCTTCTGCTTGTCCTTGAAGGGAACTGCGGTTCCGTTGTTATAGTAGTAAGTGCACTGAGCCAACACTCGCTCTAGGGCCCCTTTCAGGAAGTAGACGCTATGGTCCTGCGCACCAAAACACCAGCAGATGTTTCACTCATGGATAACTATCTTCTTTTTCATGGCTAAGACACATCATTTACCACAGATAACTAATATTTTTACTAATTACAGATACATACGATTTTACTTATATGGATAACTAATACATTCACTTGGAGCTGTGCTAGCACAATGACAAGCATGCCTAGTAGCCATGGGTTGGAATTTGTATTGAGGCAGATTTTAGAAAATGACCTGGGCTCTGAGATTGATCCAGTACAAATTGGGTACCAAGAAATGTTTTGAAAAATAAAAGCAGCTGGGGTAATATTGACCACATCACACCTCCCCCCGATGCTAGTTCATGAATAAACATCTGGGGCTAGCACCATATACCCAATACACCTCATGGCATGTAAAAGGGGTACTCTGACTTTTCAATCATCATCATGTGCCCTGTCAACTGGAGTAGGCATTCATGTCTCTCCACAGATCTCGGTCCCTTGTGTTCTGCATCAACACTGATGTTGATACTCCTCCATGCCACCATCACAGTCCATCCAGCATTATTGCTCTCGGTCTGCCTCCTTTCCCATTGATCTTTCCAGTTGCCACGATGTTCTGCAATGTCTCCCTTCTCATCACATGACCAAAGAATGATGTTGGTCTTTTTCTTATAGTCGTATATAATATTCTAGTTTCATTTGCCTCTTCCAGGCAAATGGTGTGAGTTACACCAGCAGTCCAAGGCATTTGCAACATTTCTCACAGGAACCAAATCTCCATTGCTTCTAAGCTCTTTTTAACTTTTTAATTATTTTTTTTAATATCCTATTTACAGTACATTGCTGTCAACACCAGCACTGCTGTTGTTGATGTCTTGGCAAGTTTACGTTCAGTAGTTTGCCATTGCTTAATGAACGACTGGCTCCCATACCATCACATTAAAAGCCTGTCGACACGGTCTGCTGCCAAATCGGTCGCCGACCAAGAATTAGGGCCTGGTCTGACCTGTCATGACCTTTGTCTTTAGGTTGCATTTCCTTGCACTACTGATAATTAATACTTTAGTTATAATGGATAACTGACGTGATATTCAAACTAGATAAATATTTTAGTAACAATAACTATTGTGCTAATTAACATGATTAACTAATGTGCTACTCAACATTCACCCGTGTGATGCCGGGGCCCATACGGGTGAGCAAAGAATAGTAACACTGTTGCCTACCATGCATGTCGTAAGAGGCGACTAAGGAGGATATGGTTCCGTCGCCCTGCTACTGAGTGAGTGCGTGGAGCGACACTGTGAGCTGTGAGTTTCGCATGGAATGCTTTTACATCTGTCCGCGGTTGTGTGTAGCGTGAACTGCAAGTTCGGAACGATAGCGGCCGGCTGTTGCTGGATTGACTGGTTTGCCTTTTTGGCTGAAGAGTGCATTTTTCAGGAGACTCCTGGGAGTCGCCGCTGGAGCTACAGAGTTCGTGCTTTGTGCGGCGCTTTCGGCAGGTCGTCCAGTGGAAAGAGACTGAGCCAAATAGGATAAAACCCGGGTCAATGAAGTCTTTCTGGTGACTGCCATTTCCATCAACGATGAACTGTATTTTTCATGGAGGACTTCTGTATTGGCATTCTGGCGGCGGCATTATGCACAGTGTACCTGTGCGGGCTGTTGGTTTGCCGATACTCCTGTCTGTTCCATTGTCCACTTTTGGCAGTGAGGAGCATTTTGTGTGATATTCACTGGCACAGGAACGGAGCAATATGGGGACAACCCGTTGCCGTGAAGTTGGAACCACGACTAACTAACTAACTAGCTACTCAACATGGATAACTAAAATGCTACTTAACATAGACAAAAGGCAACTAATATTTCACTGATCCTTAACAAGAGACTCACCTCATCAACCTCTGGATGACATTTGACCATCATAGTTTTTGTATCACTTGAGAATGGCCATTCCTCAGCTCTCACATACAAACGTCTCATATCTGGGAGATTAAGCTGAAGGAAAGAGGGGGTACATTTTTAAACTGAATGAAAACTCAGCAGAAATAAGAGTTCAGTCATTCATGTGCATCCCTTCCTCTACTACTCTAGGGTAACAGGCAAAGGTATTCCCATAGCAGATATTGCCATTGGAGTGTATGTGTTAGGCCTTCACATATTCTAGGCAGACCTTCACATATTCTAGGCAGGCCTTCACATATTCTAGGCAAGCTTCCACATATTCTAGGCAAGCTTCCACATATTCTAGGCAGGCCTTCACATATTCTAGGCAGGCCTTCACATATTCTAGGCAGGCCTTCACATATTCTAGGCAGGCCTTCACATATTCTAGGCAGGCCTTCACATATTCTAGGCAGGCCTTCACATATTCTAGGCAGGCCTTCACATATTCTAGGCAGGCCTTCACATATTCTAGGCAGGCCTTCACATATTCTAGACAGGCCTTCACATATTCTAGGCAGGCCTTCACATATTCTAGGCAGGCCTTCACATATTCTAGGCAGGCCTTCACATATTCTAGGCAGGCCTTCACATATTCTAGGCAGACCTTCACATATTCTAGGCAGGCCTTCACATATTCTAGGCAGACCTTCACATATTCTAGGCAGACCTTCACATATTCTAGGCAGACCTTCACATATTCTAGGCAGGCCTTCACATATTCTAGGCAGACCTTTACATATTCTAGGCAAGCTTCCACATATTCTAGGCCATGACATATGTGGTCGGGTGGCTAGTACTCTCCTTCGCCCTCCTTCCTAGACAATTTCCAGAAAATTCTGAAAACTGTCTGGTATCCCTACTAGATCCCGGAAAGGTTAATCCGGTCAACAAATGCCCGCAGAAGTCGGATGTGTCGGCCTAACGGCGCAAGAACGCAGCTCTGCTGTAAACAGGCACAACGCAATCACGTCCGGAAGAAAAAAACTCTCCAGATGAACACAGAAGAAGAAGAAGTATCATTTTTCATGAAGCAGTGTCGACCTCAGAGCTGTACTAAGTTGAAATAATAATTCTACCTCTGCTGGGAACTGAACCCAGACTAGTCTTTGCAAGCAAGTACACAAACCACTCTGGTCCCTCAGTTCTTGGGTAGAATAATGAAATTCTGCACTACTAGTGTCTGAAATCCTTCTGTACTTCTTGACCACACCGCTAGGATTTTTAGTTTCAGATAAGATAGACATGAAGGTCATAGTCCATCAGAAGTGTTCAAGTAGAAACAAACATGTCATTGCTCAAATTGAATAAGCCACAAATTCTCTGTTTATCAGTTCTCGTATTCTGTTCATTATGAAAGGAATAGAAAATTTATGGAAACACTGCATTAACATGATTTATTGTGACTGAATAGGCCTGAGTTTCTAACATATGGAACATGTTACAATAGGTAAAATTTCTTGAAATCGAGACAGAGAACAACAAAGAAGAATGATCCTGGGAAGTCTTACATCATAACTTGTATAAAATGTCTAGATATCCTCATCATGTGTCTTGCCAACTGGTGTAGATGTTCATGTCTCTCGGTCCCTGGTGATCTGAATCAATTCTGCTGATAGTTCTCCATGTCACCGCCTTAATCTATCCAGCAACATTTCTCTTGGTCTGCCTCTGTCTCTACTTTCACTGATCTTTCCAGTCATCACAATATTTTCCAATGTCTTTCCCCTCAATGAATAACCAGAGAACACTGTTTGCCTCTCTCTTATTGTTGTATATAATATTCTACTTTCATTGGGGGCTGAGTGGTCTCGAGGTATGATGTCCGCCTCGAGTGCTGGAGGTCCTGGGTTCAGGCCCCGGTGAGGACCGGGATTTATTTAAAAAATCCACCTGGACGTCCAGTAATAAAATTTCCCCTGGTCTCTGGGTAGTGAGATCAGACACCCATATGTATTGATGCGCACGTAAAAAAATCCCTTGGCAGTTGGAAATCGAAAAAGAGTAGCCTAACGGCGCTGCCCGGGCAAAATTTCGAGTTTAAAATCTACCCAAAGTATTTCAGGATCCTCGCCGATGCAACGGAATTCGTGCATTGAGCTGAGTTTCTCCAGACTCAGGTTTGAGTTAGGAGGAAAACGGAGCACTTATGGGTTAAACCGTGTGACGTGATGTTGATCCGACTAAAAAAAAAAAAAAAAATTCTACTTTCATTAGCTCTTCCAGACAATTGTTGTTAGTTACTCTGGCAGTTCAAGGAATTTGCAACATTCGTCTCAGGAACCACATCTCTGTTGCTTCCAAGCTTTGCCTAATTTGTTTATTCACATTCCATGGTTCAAGCCATACAGCACAATAGGTTCTATGTAACATTTCAGCACTCTTTTTCTTACATTCAATCATAGTGGCTTATTGCATAAGATACGAGGGCGAGTGAAAAAAAGTAAGTCACACAGTTATGTGGGATGGCAGGTAAATGTAGTTGGTGTTTTCTACAGGTGTCATTAGGTGACAGGAACATCAAAATTTATATTCCCATTCATCAGGTGGAGCTAGGTGTCTCATGCGCATGTGCTGAGCATTAAAAAAATGGTGACTGTACTTACGGAGTGTACAACCAAAGAGCAACGTGCTGTTGTGTGTTTTTTGTGGGCAAAAGAACTGCCTGCAAAGGACATTCATAAGGAAATGCTTCCTGTTTATGCTGACAAATGTTTGTCCCGTAAAGCGGTGTATAGCTAGGTAGAAAAATTTTCTCAAGGACGCGAATGACGCCGAAGTTGAATGTGAAGTGAAAACGTGGTTTAGAAAACAGAGTACGCAGTTCTATGCAGCTGGTTTGGGAGGATTGATAAAACAATGGGATAAGTGCATCAATGTTGGTGGAAATTATGTTGAGAAATAAAGGGACAATGTATGTATAAAAATAAACTGGTTTCAAGTTGTAGTTATTTTTCTACAGCCATTTGTGACTTACTAATTGACTTCCCCTCGTACTTTTCATTTTCTGAAATACAGCTTTTGTTTGGCCTATCTTAATCTCTGTTGTGTATCTTCCATCTGATTGCCCCTGGGTATTTAAAATTATCCACTTGGTGATGCATTTTCGTTTCTATTGTTATATCACATGTTGGTATCGATTGATTGATTGATTGATTTAGGAACTGACATCACAGCATTCGGGACATTCCCATAAGTGCTCTGTCCCCATCCTCAGCAACCAGCGAAGAGTTCCAACACTAATAGTTCCAGTAGCAATCTGATTATATGTCCGTCTCGCCTTTCCTCTGAGCGTCGAACGTCGGCCAGATCCCCTCGTCACGCCTCGCTGCCTCATTCTAACCAGACTATCGTGATCCATTTGCTCCTCCGAGGTGTACACGTATTTTGGTATCATCTTTTTCTATCATATAATCATTGATTCTATTCTCTTTATGTTCAAGGTAAGTTCTTTTATTACACTCTCTGTTACTGCAAAGTCTACTGTGTCATTTGCATAGCGTAGACTGTTTATATTACAACCTCCAACACATATTTATGGCCTCTCTTTGATCTCACTCATTATTACTTCACTATATAAAGTGAAGAGATCCAGCAACAAAACACATCCTTGTCTGATTCCTTGCTTTATCTGTCGCAACTGCTCTGTTATTTTCCATTTTAATTGCTGCTACTTGTTTCCAGTAAATAATCTTTATTATTCTGAGATCTTTCCCATCAATGTCGATATCTTCTAACATTTTTATCTTTTCATCATGTTTCACCTTATCAAATGACTTGCTATAATCTATAAAGCACAAGTATATGTCTTTTTATGTCTCTATTTCTCAATTAGTGTTCATAATGTATATATTGTATTATTTGTATGCACCCTACTTGAGACGGCGCGTCGGGTCCAGAGAGACGAACAGCACTGATTGGGAGAGAGCTGGGCAGGTACAACATCAACATCTCGCCTTGAGCGAGACACGACTTGCAGAAGAAGGCCAAATCTGTGAAATAGGTGCCGGCTACACATTTTTCTGGAGTAGAAGGAAAAGCGAGGAAAGACGCCAATCCGGTGTGGGATTTACCATTAAGTCGGCTCTGGTCGGCAAATTAGCTGAATTTCCAAAGGCTATAAACGACAGACTCATGACCATTAAGTTGCCCCTGCTGAATGGAAGGAAGCATGCAACCATTGTGAGTGTCTACGCACCAACCATGACCAACGAAGATGATGTCAAGAACAAGTTTTATGAGGACCTGCACAATGTACTAACATCTGTTCCCAAAGGAGACAAACTTATACTCCTTGGGGATTTCAATGCCAGAGTAGGCACGGACACCACCTCTTGGAGTGGCTTTATTGGAAAGCATGGAGTCGGAAATTGTAACAGCAATGGACTCCTCCTCCTTCAGACATGTGCCGAACATGATCTCCTGATTACGAACACAATTTTCTGTCTCCCCATGAGAAATAGGACATCGTGGATGCACCCGAAACACTGGCACCTCATTGACTATGTCATTGTCAGGAGGAGTGACAGACAAGACGTTCGAGTGACAAAATCCATGTGTGGTGCCGAATGATGGACAGACCATCGTCTCATTGTCTCGAAAATAAACATTCACATCAGGCCACCACGGCGTCCTCAAGGGGTGAAAATGCAAAAAAAGCTAAATGTCACCCATCTAAACAGCAAGAAAATGCAGCAGTCGTTTGAAAACATGCTGGAAGACCACCTCAAGCCCAATGCTGCTGCTAAACAGGATACAGAAACAGAATGGAGAGCCCTAAAGGACATAATTTACAACACTGCTTTGGAAATCCTGGGTCCAGCTCTCCGAAAGCATAAAGACTGGTTTGATGAAAATTCCGAAGACATCAACCAATTGCTGGCCGAGAAACATCTTCTCCTCAAGGCACATTTGAATGACCCGAAGTCAACATAAAAAAAAGATGCCTTCAAGAACATTCAGAGAGTGGTGCAGCAGAAACTTCGGCACATGCGGGACTCCTGGCTGAGCAGCAAAGCTGATGAAATTCAGGGCTTTGCTGACAGACATGATATGAAAAACGTCTACGACTCACTGAAAGCGGTCTATGGTCCTACATCACCAGGCATAGTTCCCCTCCTCAGTGTAGATGGGGGAACATTGGTCACCGATAAGAAAGAAATCCTTCAACGCTGGGCAGAGCATTTCAGCAACATCTTAAATGCAACTTCCTTCTTCGATGATGAAACCATCAACTGCCTTCCTCAAGTTCCCACCAATGAGACACTTGATGACCTGCCAACCATAGTGGAAGTAAACAAAGCCATCCAGCAACTCTCCAGCGGCAAGGCACTTGGTCCTGGCTCTATCCCAGCAGAGATATACAAGGCAGGTGGGCCGGTCCTAACAGAGCAGCTTCACCAAGTCTTTACAAACATATGGGTGAACGAGACCATGCCACAAAATTTCAAGGACGCATCAATAGTCCACCTTTACAAACTTAAAGGAAACCGCCAATCCTGTGACAACCACCGAGGCATCTCCTTGCTTTCAATTGCAGGGAAGATACTCGCCAGAATTCTTCTTAATCGCCTCACAGCCCATCTCGATCAAGGTCTTCTTCCTGAGAGTCAATGTGGCTTCAGAAAAGAACGTGGAACTGTTGACATGATTTTCGCTGCAAGGCAGCTGCAAGAGAAATGTCAGGAACAGAACTGCGAAATGTTCTCCACTTTCATTGACCTTACCAAGGCTTTTGATACAGTCAGCAGAGAAGAACTGTGGAAGATTATAGCAAAATATGGCTGTCCACGAAAGTTTGTCCAAATAGTGCGGCTATTTCATGATGGCATGCAGGCAAGAGTACAGGAAAATGGTGAACTGTCTGAACCATTTCCTGTCACCAATGGAGTGAAGCAAGGATGTGTCCTGGCACCAACACTGTTCAGCCTCATGTTCTCAGCCATGTTATGAATGCCTTCGAGAACAACGACATTGGAATAGACATCAACTACCGTATGGATGGAAAGTTATTCAATCTCAGAAGGCTGAAAGCTAAAACCAAAATTAACAGCGACACCGCCAGAGAGCTCCTGTTTGCTCTATACGCCAACTCAGAGGCGGACATGCAACATAATGTTTCAGCTTTCTCACATGCCTGTGCCAACTTTGGGCTCAATATCAACTTGGAGAAGACTGTAGTTATGTACCAGCCAGCTCCAGGGAATAATCACACTGTGCCGAATATCAAAGTGAATGATCATAGACTAAGTGTTGTGGACAAATTCACCTATCTTGGCAGCACTGTGCCACAAGCTGTCACAATTGATGACGAAGTGAATGCAAGAATCTCCAAGGCCAGTGCGGCCTTTGGCAGACTGTACAAGAATGTATGGGACAGAACTGGAATAAGCCTGCAAACAAAGCTAAAAGTCTACAAAGCAGTTGTATTATCCACACTGCTATATGCTATAACAGAGTATCTTGGCAGAGGGGGATTTAACGTGGTGTGCAATGGGAAGATTATTATGGGCACGGTTGGGCACATCGCTAAGAGGTAGCTAGGGCTTGTCATCCTATGACGAGCATCTTGGGAACAAAGTTAGTTGTGACCATTCTAACATCCAAGAAGGTTGCATGATCATTGTGGGCACCATCTGGAATGAAAGATGATCTGAATGTAACAATATATGTGGTTTATACTCCAGCATTTTTTAAACGAGAAACGATGTAACCTCCAATAAACTGTAAACTAAACAACGGACAGAGTTGGAGTGACTTTTATTAGTGTCGTTCATCCAAACTACATCGCCTACTCCTACCACTGTTATAATGCTTGTGAAACCTGGACTGTTTATCAGCGACACACTAGGAAATTAAACCACTTCCACACAGTCTGCCAAGGAAGCTACTGAAGATTAAATGGCAAGACAAGATTCCAGACACTGAAGTCCTAGAAAGATCATCCATGCCCAGTATCCACACTCTACTGATGAAGAATCAGATTTGCTGGGCTGGTCACTTGACTCGCATGCCAGATCACAGGCTCCCTAAACGAATTTTTTACAGCGAACTGCTTTGTGGTAAACGGTCCCAAGGTGGCCAGAGGAAACGCTTTAAAGACACTCTGAAAATCTTACTGAATGCTTTTGGAATTCATCATGACACCTGGGAGACTGCTGCCATAGACCTGAAATTCGTGGCGTGCATCATTATGCAAGAGTGCAGTCATATGTGTGGGAGTCTCTGTGGCGAAGTGGTCAAGCCATTTGACTCGTGCTCTGAAGGTTGTGGGTTCGATTCCGGGCCGCGCCCTTCGGTTTACGAGTTAAATGTTTCGGAGACTCCTGTGGGTCGTCGCTAAAAGCTACGGAGTTTGTGCTTTGTGCGACGCTTTCCGCGCTGCGGAAAGAGACCGAGCCATATGGGATAAAACCCGGTGCGATGAAGTCGACCCTGTCGACTTTTAAGCGACTTTTTTAAGCAGTCATATGTGAGGCAACCAGGACTGCAAGAGCTGTGAAGAAAAGGCAGGACAGAAAAACCACTGCAGGAAATCCTCCTCCAGAAACGTCAAGCATTCTTTGCCCACATTGTCAAAGAACATTTCGAGCCAAAATAGACCTTATCAGCCATCTTAGAACCCACGGCCCCATACCTTCAATACCACTGGATGAAATTAATGGTCGTCATCATTCTTGATGGACAAACAACATTGTATTATTTCCCTTCAACAAGTCCACTGACATGAATTAATAAATAACAATAAATGACATTACACAGCAAGGGTGGTGGACAGACATGTTCTCCATGTCAGCAAGCAAGACACGTGCAGGGAAAAAAAAATAAGTTACACTCACCTTCATGGCAGCTCCAAGGAGAGCTCCTTCTGTTGGTGACCCCAAGAGTGTGTTGTGGTGGATTTCTGCATTGTTGCACACACAACCAACCTGGAAATACAAGAATTCTCTTCAGCTAATTTGTTTGATAGAGTCACAATAGAATCTGGCAAGCTGCTGTAGAGCAGTGGCTAGACTGCTTGCTTGTCAACCCAGTGGTTATGTGTTCAAAACCTCTGAGGCAGGGATTTTTTTCACTGACTTGGGCACTGATGTCAACCCAAACTAAAATGAGCACCAGATAATTTCTTGGCAAGAAAAGGTGACCAGTGAAATGCTGGCCAGACCACCCACCATGTGCCGATTGGTATAACAATATGAGGCCAGCCAGACCACCCACCATGTGCTGATTGGTATAACAATATGAGGCCAGCCAGACCACCCACCATGTGCCGATTGGTATAACAATATGAGGCCAGCCAGACCACCCACCATGTGCCGATTGGTATAACAATATGAGGCCAGCCAGACCACCCACCATGTGCCGATTGGTATAACAATATGAGGCCAGCCAGACCCACCCACCATGTGCCGATTGGTATAACAATATGAGGCCAGCCAGACCACCCACCATGTGCCGATTGGTATAACAATATGAGGCCAGCCAGACCACCCACCATGTGCTGATTGGTATAACAATATGAGGCCAGCATCATATACCCAATACAGCTCATGGCTTGACAAGAGTTAACTGACTCTACTTATTTTCAGTGCAGCATCTAGTGGTGCATCATCCTAGTGGTCATAATGTGTATATTGTATTATTTGTATTTTTCCCTTCAACAAATCCATACTGATCAATGACATACTGAGATCAAATAAGCAGGGGTTTAATCCTCAAGTGAGACAGCTGTCTCCCCACCACAGACAATCCTGGATTAGACCCAGCCTTTTCCTAGGCAAGACAGCTGGTGAGGAAGGGCACTAGTCACTTTATCTTACAATGGGGTATCTTAGTATATATGCAAGTCTATCATTTGACTCCTTGAGCTTATCTTTATGTTAATGTGTTAAACACTTGTTTTTGTTTATAACCAGTTTAAAATGACACAAGAGTGTTTACACCAACAGTTTACAATGAAACAAACACAAGTGTTTGCACAAACCGTTTACGATAACACATACATGAGACTTCACAAACAGTTTACAATGACCAAGCTTGTACTCATATAAAACAATGGCCATGCACAGAATTGGGTTATATTGGGAACTTCAACTGAATGAATCAACATCGACAGAAGCTAAAGTTCCGATTGAAGATCACCAGCAGCCAGAAAAGCACAGCACACAAAGTGTATGAGCATGCCCATGAATGAACACCTAACTTTTACAGAAAGACATATGCTGCTGAATTTAGTATGGGGAAACAATAAGGGCACTTATGGGTGTCTACAATGCTGAAATGAACACAACAGAATATGACCACTTTCCTAAATGAAGTTTGTGATAATGTTTCTCAACACTTGGATAGGAACAAAGTACAGAGGGGAGACATACAATACAAACAATCTATAAATGAATATCTATGTGTGTGCATGTGTGTATGTGTGTCAGTATGCATGTACAATGTGTGTAAGCATGTGTGTATTAAGTCATCACTAACCAAGTATAGTGGGGGATCATACTTCTCCACCTCCATCTCCAACAACAAGTATCAATTAATACAATGACACCCTTCAGTGCCATGACACAGGACTGTCCAGAATCCGCAGAAGTCGGATATGTCGGCTGAAAGGTGCAAATACCACAGCTCTGCCGTAAATAGGCACAACATAGTTACATCCAAAAAATATTCCAGATGAATGCAGAAGAAGGACTATCAAGAATTTTCTCTCGCTGTCTTCTTTCTACAAATCTTTCCTGTTATTCAAATATTCTAGTGGCCAAAACATTGCGACTGTCCCTTTCTGATATTTGTGATAAGTTGTCTTTGTGTCATAGCTTCTATCAAAATATTTATATTATTCCTTAGGCATGACTGTCCACAGAATTTTCAACATTCTTCTATAAAACCATATCCTCTAATGTGTCTATGGATTTTTATGGCTTGTTTACTAATTGTCAACGATTATAATACACTAAATATATTATCATTTTCAAAGGCTGAGCTTGGAACATACAAATATGTTTTTTTTTCCTATATCTCAATCACCACTCTTTTTTTGTACCATATTTTTTTTAACCTCAGGTCAAAAATGCACATTTACAGTAATGTAACCAAACTTTACTCTGCTATCATTGTATGTCAACAAAAATGGCAGACTCACCTCAATGACCTTCCGAAATGATCTCATGGACTCCTCAGGGTCAACAAGCGCATGCGTGTGAACAATCCTCACTTCCCCAGGACTGCTGTAACCCACTCCAGTCAACTGAAAGAACAGTTCTGTGCAGTCACTTTCACAATATAATTATTCAAATGATTTGGTATACATGTAACATATACTCACCCATTCTAGTCTTCTGAGATAATCCTCCTCCTCTCTTCCTCATGTGTATAATCATTACTGCCTGGAGGGAATGGTGCAGCAGGAAGTAACCAGTGGATCTGGTCAACATTCAGTACTCAGAGGAAAGGTCCAAATGGACACACTAATCAGATTGCAACTGGTACCATTAGTATGGGAACTCTTCACTGGTTATTGAAGATAAAAACACAGCACATATGGGGAATGTCCCGAGTGCGGTGATGTTGGTTCTTGTTTCAACTTCTCACATTCATTCTTTAATGTTTAAACTGACAGATGAGCTCTTGTGGTGTGGTCAACAGATTTTGGGGGATTCTCTTTTTGTTCCATGGTTTTGAATACAGTGCCGTCTCACTAGGCCAGTATTTCCTTCTCAGCTGGCATGCATGACAAAGTTGAATACACTGTCCTCTGAGGTGCATAAGTAGGTATAACACACTGTGACGGGATGAGTCTAGATCACTATGCGAATACCCCCAATATTACGTTAGCTGAATTACTATTTACATTCTGGATTCAGTAGGCAGCTAAATTACTAATAATGACGTCATATTGGCAACGCAGACATTTGCTGCACTAAAACTACACACTGTACTATTGGGGACAGCACATTTCCAGTCATCATCAAATGATGTCACAAGGGAAATCCCCTGTCTTCAACCCTTATTAATATCAAGTCTAATGACTGGGGATATAGGTCCGTCACTCCCTAGCAACGGGAAAGCACGGCTGCACCTGGAAATTGTGACTAACAACTTCCGTCTGGTTCACAACGACCATAGCTGCTGTGCTAAGCAGACCTTATATGAAGTGAGCTGCCATATCCAATTGCATCCTTGGTAGATTATACCAAAACCTATCTTAAGTGCTGCAATAAGACTGGGGGAGCCTCGCTGCTGATACTGCTGACACCTAACTGGTCCGGTTACCGAAACTTTGAGCCACCAACTAGTGGAGACGGAACCTGGAATCCGGAGGAGCATCGTACACCTGTCGAATGCCAGGGTCGACTCCAAGACATAATACAACCGAAAGCCAGCACTATTCCTAACAGAGATCAGATTGTCTCAGGTGACTCTGTGTCTACATGTGTTCTGAGTGTGTCACTGTCTGGATGGTGTGAAGGATGATATGCTATCTGTCTAAGCCTCAGAAAACTATTTTATTTTTGTACCTGTAACATAATTGTAACTGTCATAGTTCACCACTTGAACGACAATTTTCATTATCTCTTTTACTATTAAAGAGTATTATTGTTTTATACTTGTACCCACGTACTCCCTTCGTGATCATTTGAACGCAAGGCGTGCGCGTGAGTGCGTGAAAGTATTTAAAACAGGGGGCTTCATCAAATGACGAAGGATCACCGACAGATAAACTAGACATTCGTGTTAGGTCTTCCTACATACACGAGTGTTCTTCACCTTCTGCCTTTGTCTACCAAGTGAATCCCAGTCTCTCCTATCGGGACCATCCCTTTAGACATTCTGATAACGAGCCATACTTTCTAGAGACTGTCGGCAAACTCTTGGATAGGGATTTCTGTCTATTTCAATAGAAATACCCTAACGGTCGGTGACACACACCCTCCCTCGAAACAGGAATGAAGAAGAAGTTTATGTTTATGTGTTTCCCGGACAAATGTATTTCCTTCTCAGCTGGCATGCATGACAAAGTTGAATACACTGTCCTCTGAGGTGCATAAGTAGGTATAACACACCCTCCCTCGAAACAGGAATGAAGAAGAAGTTTATGTGTATGTGTTTCTCCTGACAAGTATTCTCCCATCTCTGAATCTGTACTGAATCTCATGCTTAGTACAAGCTGATGTCTCTCTACAAACAAAACCACAGTACTCACCTTCAACTCTCAGGGTACATGCTCAAAAATCACTTTTTACATCCAATTTTATTTTTCAGTGTTGAGACACGATTGGTAATCTGAAGATTGTTGCTTCTGATAAACTTTTAAGTCAAACTTCCAACACGTGTAAACACACAATTTACCAGAAGTGATGTGCAGAGATACTGGAATCGAATATGAGTCATATACTCAATCTGGACTTTTAGAGTCAACTACTGAAGACACTAGTAATGGAGCTTGACATAAAAAATTACATGGGTTAAACTGTGGTAAAACTATAAATACAATGAATAAATCAACAAAATTAGAAAGTGGAAAGTAGTTAGTTATTCAGTAAGTTTAGTTATTCAGTTAGTCAACAGATCATTCCCACTGGACATCAAACTAATAGTCCATAAGTGCTCAGATCCTCTCCTCATTATCTACCCCAGCATGTAATGACTGACAACACCATTTCTGTGATGGTTGACTTTCCTTCTAAGACTCCCCACAAGGTGATCTTGTCTATCTTCACCCTGTTTGACTTGATGTTCTTGCAGTCTAGTTTAAGCTGCAGAATTACATCCATCCCTTGAGTCATTTGCTCATCCTGCCTCCCTGAGTATGTTCAGGATGTCTGTCTAGGAAAGTGGAAAAAGCCAGTTACATAATAACACAAACATCCCACCACTTGTGATTGTGCTCTTGTGAAGCTGGTACTTTCCACTTTCCGTTTTCATAGATTTATTAAGTTTAGCAGATTTGGGGCAATTTTAAGCCACTTAAAGTGGCTGACAGTGTACTAAGAGTAAACATACATACAGACATAAAGAAATGTATACCTCTGCCCTGTGGTGGTCAGATGTGATGATGTGTGTGACTGTCATCTCATTCTTGGTCAGAGTTCCAGTTTTATCACAACAGATAACATCCACACAGCCTGGGAGAAAATAACACATCACATCAAATAACATCCACACATCATATAACATCCACACATCATATAACATCCATCCATAAATAAATAACATCCACACAGCCTAGGAAAAGAATATCACATCATACACCTGTGGGATGGCAGGTAAATGTAGTTGGTGCCTTCTACAGGTGTCATTAGATGACAGCAACATTGAACTTTATATTCCCATTTGTCAGGTGGCGCTGGTGTCTTATGCACATGCACAGCGCATAAACACAATGGCGACTGCACTTATGAAGTGTACAACCAAAGAGCAACATGCTGTTATGCATTTTTTGTGGGCAATAGGACTGCCTGCAAAGGACATTCATAAGGAAAAGCTTCCTGTTTAAGCTGACCACCAGCCCGAATCAAAGCGTGCTTCAATGCAATGGAAACATCCTTCTTCGCCTTGTGTCAAAAAATTCAAGGTTACGCCATCAGCAGGGAAGGTTATGCTGACAGTGTTCTGGGATTGTCAAGGAGTTCTTTTAACCAATTTCAAGAAGAAAGGTGACAATGGGAATTCTGAATCGTACTGTGACGTTCTATCGATGCTTCATGATGCAATTCGAAGAAAACGTCCAGGACTGCTGACTAGAGGAGTGTTGCTTCTTCATGACAATGCCAGACCACATACGGCTCGATTAACTCAGGAGAAAATTAACCAACTAAGGTGGGAAGTTCTGGAACATCCACCTTACAGCCCCGACTTAGCCCCTAGCGATTTCCGCCTTTTTGGTCCACTGAAAACCCACCTTGGCGGGAGACATTTCATGAATGATGCCAAAGTTGAATGTGAAGTAAAAACGTGGTTTAGAAAACAGAGCATGCAGTTCTATGCAGCTGGTTTGGGAGGACTGATAAAACGATGGGATAAGTGCATCAATGTTGGTGGAAATTATATTGAGAAATAAAGGGACAATGTATGTATAAAAATAAACTGGTTTCAAGTTATCATATTTAGTTATTTTTCTACAGCCATTTGTGACTTACTTATTGACATCCCCTCATACCATCCACATATCATGTGACATCCGCACATCATTAATGTCCACACATATAACATCCACACAGCTTATAAGAAACACTCAGACATCATATTACATCCACATATCATACAACATCCAATCATCATATAATATCCACACATTATATAATATGAGGAGCAGCTGGCCGAGTGGCTAGAACGCCAGACTCTATTTTGGGAGAACCAGGTTCGATCCCTCGGTAAGGTGTGGGATTTTTTTCTGTCGGGAGTAAAAAGAAAGTCCTAGCCTGTACAGTTCGCAGCGACTGCACTAGCCAGGCGGCCTTAATTCCTCAGGCTCAAAGACTCCTCTGCCATACACCGCAAGGTACTATACTGGCAGTAAATGACAGTTTTTTTGTATAATATCCACACATCATATAACATCCATACATCTTACAAAAAAGGCCTAATCTTACCTAGTGTTTCTACAATTGGCAGTTTTTTAATTATCGCCTTCCTCTTGGCCATGCGCATTACTCCGATGGCCAAGGTCACTGTCACCACAATCGGCAAGCCTTCTGGGATAGCTGCCACAGCCAAACTGTAGGTTTCCAAAAGTATTAAAATAAACACAGCATGCAAGGAGAATTGTGGCCAACACAAATAAAACAACATGAACATATTCTTTACAGAATCACAAAACAGGCAAATTTTCTGCTATAATTGTTGAAGTGACAACCTAAACTGAATTTATGTTGTTTTATTGTGAAATAATGAACATCCTACATAATATGTCATTATAAGATACATATTACAATAAGAAAACTCTACTAAAACCACCCAGAAAGTTACCTGTTCAACCACAGAATAACTATGGAAAAACCTTTACTGTCTCATTTCAACAAGGTTACCATCCCGCAAAATAAGAACAGTGCACATGGACCCAGGGAGTTGCAGAGTGGTTGCCACACCACAATATAGGGATCACCAGGATTGAGAAATGTAAAACGAAGTCAAACCTCTGTAGCCTGGTGGCAATATGGGTCACTAGTGGTGGTAGGAGACATCTTGTGAAAGCCATGCTCCACAGCAGAGACAGGATGAGGGGAGAGGAGCAAGCAAGCAATTAAATTAGCCCATAGGAAGAGCTTGCTTACTCTGGGCGTGTGTGTAAAAGAATGCAGCTCCTTCTGCTGTGAACGGAGTGCAAAGAAGGCAACATGGCGATAATGATGTTTATTGGTGCCTAGCAAACTGCCAGTGTGGAGGCAATACATTTCCCCTAGGAGAAAGGGGCTGGTATTCCAGCTGTCGAAGGCAAGTTGTCACGATAATTTTGATAAGTCACAATGCACTGGATGTACAATGTCTGTCTTCCCGAGGGCAAGATGGCTAATGGGCAGACATATGCAGCAGAGTATTTGTGGGATAAGTGTAAAATACAATTAAAACATCTTGAAATTGGTATGCAGGGTTTGACTTCACAACAGGAGAAAGACACCATGGGGTGGTGGGGAAGGGGGGTGGTGGTTAAGAGAAACCCCCCCCCCCCCCTCCCCTCCCTAGAGAGTGTCAAAGAGATAAAGAGCCAAAATATTTGGCAAAGGGTACTTCTTTGTATGACTGGAAGCCTCCTGTCATGTTTCCTCTGCGGTGGAGTTTATATCATTATCTATTAGGACTGAACAAGCTACTATATTTAGACTCAGACAAGATACAATACACACAAATGCCATACATACATAAAACTAAAGATATAGTTTACAACAATGTGTACACAAGGGTAAGCACTTCAAACAGACAATCATACAATAAAACAAACTAATAACATGAACATAATAATTTTGAATGGTATCAAGAAAATTGTGACTCTTAAGCAGAAGACATGTCTGTGGGATACACAAAATTACAGACCATAAAAGATCAGTTTAACGGCAAGGGAATCAACTTCACTGCTGTGGGCTTTAATCTATCTCAGTCTCTCTCTCTCTCTGTCTGCAGAACAGCAAGCTGCCTGAAAACAGCATAACACAAAACACAAACTCTGTAGCTCCAGCAATGATCCCTTGGGGGTCTCAGGAAATGAATCCACCACCTTCAGAACATGAGGAAGATGGTTTGAACATTTCATCATGGACACCTTCATGTCAACTGACTATATGCAGTTGGCTAGTTTTACTGACTGTCAGTGTCAGCGGATGTGGGGTTAGTGAAATGCAGTTTCACAATTCCCCGAAATACCAAGCTGAGGGTTAGCAATCAGACACAGATGATTTGGAAGCAGATTGCCTTGTATTGCTTGTGATGGTATGAAGTACTGGCCGTTTAGAAATCAATGGCAAACTACTTAACGTAAAAATTGCCTAGTAAATCACAAACAACCAAAAACCCCTGGGGTTGATTGTGACACACTGTAAAGGAGATGCAACCATCTAACAGTTTTACTGACAAGAAGCAAATAGAGCATGTAGCCATCATCTACACACTGTAAAGGAGATGCAACTATCTAACAGTTTTACTGACAAGAAGCAAATAGAGCATGTAGCCATCATCTACACACTGTAAAGGAGATGCAACCATCTAACAGTTTTACTGACAAGAAGCAAATAGAGCATGTAGCCATCATCTACACACTGTAAAGGAGATGCAACCATCTAACAGTTTTACTGACAAGAAGCAAATAGAGCATGTAGCCATCATCTACACACTGTAAAGGAGATGCAACCATCTAACAGTTTTACTGACAAGAAGCAAATAGAGCATGTAGCCATCATCTACACACTGTAAAGGAGATGCAACCAATCTAACAGTTTTACTGACAAGAAGCAAATAGAGCATGTAGCCATCATCTACACACTGTAAAGGAAATGCAACTATCTAACAGTTCTACTGACAAGAAGCAAATAGAGCAAGTACCCATCATCTACACACTGTAAAGGAGATGCAACTATCTAACAGTTTTACTGACAAGAAGCAAATAGAGCATGTAGCCATCATCTACACACTGTAAAGGAGATGCAACTATCTAACAGTTTTACTGACAAGAAGCAAATAGAGCATGTAGCCATCATCTACACACTGTAAAGGAGATGCAACTATCTAACAGTTTTACTGACAAGAAGCAAATAGAGCATGTAGCCATCATCTACACACTGTAAAGGAGATGCAACTATCTAACAGTTTTACTGACAAGAAGCAAATAGAGCATGTAGCCATCATCTACACACTGTAAAGGAGATGCAACTATCTAACAGTTCTACTGACAAGAAGCAAATAGAGCATGTAGCCATCATCTACACACTGTAAAGGAGATGCAACTATCTAACAGTTTTACTGACAAGAAGCAAATAGAACATGTGGCCATCATCTACACACTGTAAAGGAGATGCAACTATCTAACAGTTTTACTGACAAGAAGCAAATAGAGCATGTAGCCATCATCTACACACTGTAAAGGAGATGCAACTATCTAACAGTTTTACTGACAAGAAGCAAATAGAGCATGTAGCCATCATCTACACACTGTAAAGGAGATGCAACTATCTAACAGTTTTACTGACAAGAAGCAAATAGAGCATGTAGCCATCATCTACACACTGTAAAGGAGATGCAACTATCTAACAGTTTTACTGACAAGAAGCAAATAGAACACATGTGGCCATCATCTACACAAAACTAATGTTAACTCTATGGCAGTTTGGAGGGTCTATTGTAGAATGTTAATTTTACCGACAGTTATTATGATGACATCAGAGAATGTACACAGAAGGACAAGAAGAAACAGAAGCCACTGAAATGCAGAATTTAACATAGAACATGTGACAACACATCACATCTACCTCCTCTCTGCAATGCTTCATGGCAAAAGCAGTAGAACTAAAGAAGATGAGAAAGACATGACAAATCTGGAAATTCAAACTGACTGCAATTAGAACATCCAGAGCGCTGCCCTATGTAGTATGGTGATGATAATCACAGAAAAGAAGGCAGGTTAAATGTTGCACAGATAAGTTAACACTGTTCGTGCAAACAGTAAGTCATAGAAATTGAGACAACAGGGTGAGAATACAAGTAACACTGACATCTAAGAAAGTTACAGTCAGTCAGTCACAGTTAGTACATCTCCATCACAGAAGGACATCATAGTTAGCGTTGCTTCAACTTTAATTAAAATGATGAAAAATTATGTACTGCTTTGTTCTTTCACCAATATTATCAAAGACATCTTGGTATCAAACATGTGTGTGCCACATCAATCTAATAGCGTTCATTTTCATAGTACGAATAGCATTAATGGTTGTATGATTACTAACTGCTGGTTCTGACAATTATTCATGTCATTGGAGCTCCATTGACCTTCCGTATGCCATAAATTAAATGGTCACTTGTTGGCTTATGAAATTCTGTAGGAAAATTTAGTACTCTTAAGTTTACAGTTAAAAGTTAGTTGCATATCCTTTACGGACATAGCAGTCCAGTATTTTTCGGCTCTACTGAGCAAGTTTTACGTTCAGTTTGCCATGCTTTCTGAACAACCGGCATCCATGCCATTTCATAAAAAACCAACGCCTTAAGTTAGCAAGGTTAATGTTATTTTTATTTCACTTAAGAAGTTTGGTCAACTATACTTTGGGTCCATCTCATAATTCTTGGTAGTTGCATTCACTGTTCTCTTGTAGCTACTTAGGGTAATTTGCTGCCCTATTCTATGAAATGTTCTTATGCCTCCTCATAATGACCTTTGTACTCGGCCAGCTCTGTTACATAAAGATGGTAAATGAAAATGGAGGCAATAAAAGTACAAACCTGACTCCTATGGTAAACATATCCAGAATTTTCCTCCCTTGTATCCAGCCAACCATCACAATGATGCCGATGACGAGAAACGAGTAGAAGGATAGCTGCTTACCAAGTGTATCCATGCTCTTCTGTAGGGGTGTCTTGGGGGCCTTTACACAGAGACAGAATCAACCAATAAACATCAAACACAGACAGATTGAACCAATGACAATTTAACAAAGAGAGAACCAACCAATGAGCATCTAACACTCACAGAATCAACCAATGTACTTCCAATATAGATAAAACAAAGATCATCCAACACTGGTGGAATCAATCAATGAACATCAAACAAAGACAGACAACCAAGGAGCAGCTAGCACATGCAGAATCAACCAATATACATCCAATATAGATCAAATCAATCCAACACAGATGGTATCAACTAATGAATATTTAGCAGACAATCAACAAACATTTTTGAGATAGCATTGTGATACATGAGAAGAAGAATAACTGTTTGTCTATAGTTTTCTATAGGGGAAGTATTGGGGACCACTACAAAGAAAGAATCAACCAATAAACATCTAACACAAATAGAATTAACCAATCAACATCTAACACACAACCAACCAATGAACATCTAAAAAGCAAAGCATATATGGACTGTTTGGTATTCGGCCGAGGCTGGTAATGTTTTCTTTGCAGATTGTAGGTACTTCAATGTCAACAGACTTCAACCCAATGCCCAGAAAGAACACAAAGAAACAAGCACGCACAAATGATATATCTGCTTCATGTCAATGAATGATATATCTGCCAGTGCCAAAATATAATCTATCGATACCAAGTCTATGAGTCATGTATCTATATTTAGTAAATAAATTATCTATCTACACTTAGCAATAAATAATCTATCTATACTCAGTAAATGAAAGTCCAATCTACATTGAGTAAATGAATGTTCAATGTACACTTAGTAAATGAATTATCTATCTACACTCAGTAAATGAATGATCTTCTACATTCAGTCCATGAAACATGTCTACATTTAGTCAATGAATTCTCTGTCTACAATAAATACCTCTTCTGCCTGCATCATTTTGAAGATTTCTCCAAACTCAGAGTCCTGTCCTGTTCCAATAACAATGCCCTGAAAATATACATAATCTGTCATGTGCTGGGTATACTAGCTAGCTATCACTGAAACAACATAAACAACCAGTAACAGTGTGAATGTCTACACTTCACACACTAACTTCAACAGAATGTTTCAATTCATGTGCATATATTTGTTATGCTATGATAAAAGATTGTCAAGAATCTTCTCTCGCGGTCTTTCTCTCATCTCCTTTTATATTTTTCCATGGCATGATGAAATTCTAGCATGAATTTTCTCTGCAATCAAAAGCCAAAGGACCGCTGAGAAAAGCACATAAAGAAGAGAATTAAAAACAGACAAGGGTAATGTGTGAAAGACATGAAATGAACTTTTATGTTTTGAGGTATCATATGGACAAGTCCATAGGTGCTCAGATCCTCCCTCAACATATGCATCAGCATCAGGCTGCATCAGTTCTGTGGTGGTTGACGAGGCCCCTTGTTCTCCCGATGTCTTCCTTGAGTCTGGCCATGCCAATTCTTACTCCCGAGTTTCTCATTCTGGACAACAATGTGAATTCACTGGCATCAAAGTCCTTAGCTCTCGACACCTCTCTAAGGGCATTAATAGGGGTAGATAGGTATATAGTAGATAGGTATTATATAGGGTAGATAGATAACAGGATAGATAATTCAATAATAAGGGCATTGAATGTATCATGCACTATTGATGAATGAAAGATGAGTGATTGGAAGGGCCTGCGTGCCCTATTTGTAAACCTTTTAAAATAAAGTTGAATTGAATTGAATTGAAAAATTTAATAACATCTGCATGATCCATGGGCTGACCATCTGCAGGAGATGCAGAGCCATCAAGTTAATCAGCTCGTTTATTTCTCGTATCTTCCGTACATCCTGGAACGAACATGAAGATGACACTATGGACAGCAGACCTCCACAACAATTCAGTCCACATGAAATGAGCTACAAGAGAAAATATTAGAGAGCTTGACATGAGATGGTTGAAGGTCTAAGCTTCATTGATAAAAACTTCACAAAAAGTAGAAGTAAAGACGATAGATGATGAATACAACTAGTCAACATACTAACTATACAGCTGAGGACATATGCTTCACTGTGGAATAAACAGCAGAAGAAAAGAAGGACAAAATAATATGACTAGTCATTACATCAGTTGTACAATCAGACATTTACCTTGCCATGTCCAGTACGGACTAAAGTGCCCATGAAGGCAATGTTCTTACGGCCACTGAGATTAGAAACAGACTGTGCTGGCTGCACATCTTTAGTTTTGTTGACTGGCTCTATTTCTCCCGTGAAGCTGGACTCATCTATGCTCAAGCCAGTCGACTGGTAAAAGACATAGAAAGCATTATACATAACTCAAACACAGAGTTTATAAAAAAGCCTAAATTTAGACTGCTGATATGAATTAAAAGAACATCGGTACATTTTGGAAGTTGTCCTAAGTTTCTATAGATACAAAAAACTAGAATAGACATTGATTTTATAGATAGAGAATCTAGGATACACACTGATCTTGTAGATATAGAATCTAGGATGCACACTGTTTTAGTAAATCCAAAATTTAGGAGACAAATATTTTTATAGATACAGAAATTTAGGATACACTTTGTTTTTGTGGACACAATAACCTAGGATACACAATGTATTTGTAGATACAGAAAAATAGGATAGTGTTTTGTAGATTTAAAAACCTACGGTACAATTTTTTTTAATACAGACATTGATTACACTTCGATTCTAATTATACCATTACCCTTACCCCGCTCAACCTCAAAGAGATGTTATATTAGGGTCCATGCTAGGCTCAGATTAATAATCCTGTGACAGTCAGCAACAAATAGCGGCTGCCCACGGTTTTACTCACATAGGATATTAATTTAAAGGTGGTTGTCGACCAAAGAGGGTAATTACCACAGACATCTAGGATTCACTGTTTTTGTAGCTACAAACACCTAGCATACACAGTTTTTATAGATAAAGATCAATAGAGTATACATATGTTTTTGTAGCTGCAGAAAAATAGGATACAGTTTTTATAGATAAATAGACATAACATATAGTTTCTGAAGACACAAAAACCTCAAATACATGTATTTGTAAATATAAAAACCAAATAACATCATGTGTTTGAAGATACAGTAACCTAGGATACATTGTTTTTTAGATATAAAAAACCTAGGATAGTTTTTTAGACACAAAAACCTAGGATGCACTTTTTTTAAGAAATAAAAACTAGGATATATAGTTTTTTTTTTAGATACAAAAACTTAGGAGACAGAGTTTTTGTAGATATCAAAATCAGGGATACACAGTGTTTTGTGCCTCATATTACATAACTCATTGTCTTTACCATAAACAATGTTGGAAATTGGAAGTTCAGCGAACATACAAAGAATTGTGCAAGCAAGGCATTAACGTAATGAGTATGAACATAACATCCTGGCTGGAAAAGCCTTCAGATCATAAAAAATAGAGATGCACAGAGCGGTTTTGTTTTAAAACTTGGTGACTTTTACAAGAAGAGAAGAACAGAATCTGTGAAAAGGAACATGAAGCTATGTGAGTGGAATGATGAGATGGCAAACAATGAGGTTTAGCATACAAGACACATTGTCTTTAAGAAAATGGTTTAGCTTTGGAAGGTAATTATTATTTTTTGTTTTTCAAGAAAGAACAAATAAAAGAATGTAGAGGAAGGCTTTAAAATACATACCAACACAAAGGCAAAGTACCAATAGAAAGTAAAAACACAATTCAGCATGCTTGCTTTAACTTAATCATTAATAAATGAATTCACAAGATGACTACCTAGCTACATTACATAATCACTCATTCTTTCTGGCTTTGTTACTCACTTCTCTTTCTCTTACACACTTCCTTCTCTCATACACAAATTATTTATATTTAAAAAAAAATTATATATATGTATAAATTATTATAAATTAGCAGCCATCCTACATTCTCACCGGGTTGCTCTCTGTCTGGGTGCATGGACCTCAGAGCCACATATTTTAACCCCGGGACTGCCACAGGGATCAGCAATCTCACCGGTGCTCTTTAATGTGTATACGAGCAAGATTGCAAACCTAGAAGCACCAGGGGTTGGAAGGATACTAACATTTGCAGATGATATTCTTGCATATAGGCAGGGGAGAGATAGGGAGCAAACAGCCCAGGAGCTACAGGCAACAGTAGACAATGTGATTGACTGGTGCACTGAAATGAGTGCTGTCATCCACCCAGAAAAGGCAGCTGTTTTGTGGTGCTCTCTGGACAACAGGATTGTGAGAGCTGATGTCCCAAGCCTCACGATAGATGGTAGAAGCGTCAACAGAGAGAACAAACTGAAGTATCTGGGAATCACATTTGACAGGAGCCTGTCCTTCAAGGACCATGTGGAGACGGTTGTGACAAGGTCTCAAAAGGGACTCAATGCACTTAAAACTATGGCTGCAATGGACACAGAGCAGAGAATGCTTTTCACACTATACCAGCACTTGATCCTCTCAGTGATTGATTATGGACTAGGACTGCTCACTGTCTCAAAGAGTCAGCTGGTGAAATTAGAGCGCATACAGAACGAAGCGATGCGAGTCATTCTGGGATGCACCAGAGACACCACAGTTGTGTGTATGCGTTACATCCTTGGTTTGCCGTCTGTTGCAAGTAGGCTCAAGGTGATGCAGGCGAAGGCATACCTCAGAGTAGCTGCAGACACAGATCACCCGTTGCATGAGGCGCTGGACGCCATTAAGGGTCAGCGACTGATAAGAGGGAAATCATGGATGGCTCAGGCGGAGGATACGATCAGGCAGGTGTGTCCCTTGGAGAACATTAGGAGAGGAGCAGTCAGACTTGTGCAGAGTTATAATCACATTGAGCCGGGAGTGCAGGGAGTGGCCAGCAGGGGCCACGGAAGTGGAAATCCAGCAACTAATTCAGGATAATGCTCGCTCAGGTGATGTGATTATCTACACAGATGGGTCGGTGTTGAGAGGTAGGAGAAGTGCCTGGGGGATCTTAGCAAAAGCCAATGGTCGACGTTTGGTGCAGGAGAGCCTGGCATATGATACCACAACATCTAGCTTAAGAATGGAGGTGGATGTGGTCAGTGCAGCTTTCCGCTGGATGGAGAATACGATACACACACACATCGTGATTGTAACTGACTCAGAAAGCATGCTGAGTAGGGTGAAGACAGGCAAGCTTCGTGCAGAGTGGCTTGCTTTGCTTCGGAAGTCACGGGTGACAAGCATCGTCTGGATCTTTTCTTCGGGGCATGCTGGTGTGCTGGGGAATGAACAGGCGGACAGATTGGCTGGCTCGGCAAAACTTGGTGGAGTATTGATGCATGACAAAGCAGATGTGGTTGCGACCTTGTGGGAGCATGTGTACACCTCGGAGGAGCAAATGGATCACCATGGTCTGGCAAGAATGCGACAGCGAGGGGTGATGAGGGGATCTGGCCGACGATCAACGCTCAGAGGAAAGGCGAGACGGACATATAATCAGATTGCTACTGGTACTATTAGTGTTGGAACTCTTCGCTGGCTGCTGAGGATGGGGACGGAGCGCTTATGGGAATGCCCCAAATGCTGTGATGTCGGTTCCTAAATCAATCAATCAATCATACACAAATGATTATACTTGTATGGGAGAGATCTGATGAATATCAGGAGGGCATGGAGGGAGCTGCAGGAGATAGCAAATGATAGGATAGCTTGGTGTGAGTGGGCTGTGCACAGTTGATCTATGAAAGATGAGTGATTGGAAGGGCCGAATGTAAGATGGGCCTGCGCGCCCAATTTGTGACTCTTTGAAAATAAAGTTTGTTCGTTCATTCGTTCCTCCTCGTTTCGCATTCAGTCATCTACATTACTGACTCCAATAAAAGCAGTAGTTAATTTCAAGTTCAAGATATTCCCAGGCAGTTTTTCATGGAAGGATGTTGTTTGATGCCATGTTTATTTATGATCTGTACTGTAAGTTTGGCAGGATAATAGTGTCTCATTATAATGGGACTATTATTGCTCACAGAGATCTGACAAACCAACCATTGTCAAGTGGATTTTGTAAACATAAACAATCCATATTACCATGATGAGGAAGGACAAGGATTGATTGATTGAAGGGGGATTGACCCCCTTCTCCATCAGTGCGGTCATCAAAATATCATAGCGAACTCTATTTTACGCATCTTCAAGATCAAGCGCTGCCGCCATCGTTTCCTGTCTACTCTGGAACCCCTCATAAACGTCAAAGGCAAAGGTGGCTGCATTTGACCAGGTATCTTTTCCTGGCCTGTAGCTCCCCAGGCCTCTTGAAAGAAGCTTCCCCCTTTCCAAAAAATCCTGCAGCTTAACAGCTACTATCTTCTCTAAAACCTTCCCAAATGTATTTTGAAGGGTGATGATCCTAAAGCCGCCAAGCTTTGAATGATCCTTGTATGGTTTGTATGGTAAGGACAAGGAGGAAAGCACAAATACATTTTTCTCCATCTAGAAAGTAACCACAAGAAAAACCTCCCCCTGACTCTCCTCACAACCTACCTCAAACAATCTGATGTCGGCAGGTACTCGGTCACCTATACTGATGTGAATAATATCTCCAGGGACCAGGTCTTGGGCGAGGAAGGTCATCAGTTCACCATCTCTAACACTGACCAGACAAACAAAAGTGTATGGTTATCAGTGATCAATAAAACTAAAGTGTCAATTACAATAACTGATAACACTCGCAACAATATGTAAATGTCACAAGATCATCATCATAACATGAGTTACACTCTCACAACAATATGTTCGAGGAGGCTTAAAACGAAAAGCTTAAAAGTGTGATAGAAATTATAATTAGCATACCATTGCCTTGTAACTTGTCAATATTGTTGTTAAGGACATCAAGAGTGTTAAGCACATGACATCATGATGCAAATGAACACAGTGACATCATAAGGACAGTTTAAAGATGGGCGCCTGTCAAAGACTGGAGTACAGAGGTCTGAGGTCTGCCTCAAGATAGAAGACCACCGGGAAGAGTGGTCAACCTCAAGTAGATTAGAGGTAACACAGTGCTCCGATATGAGGGCAGGGTAGGTGTTAGGAAGGGGGACTATTAACTAGTTCTCTCATGAGACACGGAGGCGTCGACCAGACAGATAGTACTCTGGTCACGGCAGAATCACGCCTACGTGATAGCCACAGAGAAGTGGATTGCCACTCAGTAGGAGACGGCTGCTATAAGCTTGCTGAGTGTAACAGCACGCAAAAAGCCGAAGGACGCACAAGGTCCTTCCGCGTGCTGTGTAGCCACGCGAGTAGGAAAGTGAGACTGGGGACTGACTTCTTAGCAAGCGCGTCGTTTAGTATCGATAGGAGTTTTCTGTAGCCAAGTAGATAGAGATTAGCAATAGGGTTAGGAAACTAGTGATAGGCAATTCTGTGGCTTTGTGTGTGATTTGATAGCGACTGTTTTGTAAATGTAAAGAGCCAACGGCAATAAAATGTATCATCCATTTCCTCTCACACGACTTGCAAGTTTCTTGTGTGGTGCGAGAGAAGTAATCCTGTGATGCCTGACACATCGGTTGTTGACAGGGCCCCACTTTTGACATGCACTAAACATGAGCAGTGTTCTGTTATTTGTTGTTGTTGTTTTTTTTCCAGTGAAAGGATGAAACCTATAGAAATTCATCAGCGAATGAAGGTTCAGTATAGTGTTGCATGCCTGTCAGTCCAGCAAGTGTATGAGCCATGTAGGAAGTCTCCACCCGCAATTAGATCCAAATGACATGGACTACTGAGTAAAGGTGTCCTTTTGCAACATGATTATGCTCGACCCCCATATTGCCTGTGCAACGGTTGAAGCAATTGAAGACCTCCACTTTCAGTGTGTATCACATCCCCCATACTCGCTAGACCTAGCCCCAATTGATTTCCACCTGTTTAGACAATATTCACAGCAACAACAACAAACATTGAAGGTTTTCATTTGAAGCCCCCTCGTAAATGTCACATGATCAGTTATGAGTCACACGAGTTACGCTAACACAAGCATGTTGCCCAGGGCAGTTTTGAGTGGAAGTGCCTGTAAAGACACATGATAACACATGTAACCAATCAACAAGAAGGAAACACATGTCTAACCTTTATATATATATATATATATATTCATGTAGTGTATTTCATGTATTTGTATTGGTGTGTGTTTGTTGTTTTTGTGTGCTGATGAAGGCTTTGGCCGCAACGTCCGTTTTGTTACCTGTGACCATTTTCTAGTAAAGCTACCATCTACTTCTCATTTATTGATGATTCATTCATTGCAAAGATGCATGAATGTTTGAAAGGACTTGCTATCAGTATTATTCTGCTGCTTCTCATCTCCCAATGGAGTTGATCTTCAACCAACCCACACCAAGCCCTTTGTAGACAGTGGATGGATTTTGCAGCTAAAGTGTTGTATGGGATGAGGTCACCAGTCTCGAGCCTCGATTCACATCCTATGACATGCATGGCAGATTACAGTGTTACTGTTCTTTGCTTCGCTTATGGGCCCCAATAACACACAAGCAATTGTAATTATTACTAATATTATTATTACAGATAGAAATTTGCAACTGTGTTTGAAGTCATCTACAGGCAATTTGGAATAAGACCATCTTGTGTAGATTTTTGCCAATGGTATGACAGCTGGTTGTTCAGGAAGCAATGGCAAACTCATAATCATCATGTGCCATGCCGATAAATGTGGGCGGTAATGTTTCGCCATCTTATACGAAAACCAGAGTCACGTATCAGCTCTGTGTTTTCGTCTTGATTATGCCATGTTACCAAGCCTTCTAGATATTTAACCTCTCTTCTTTCCTCTTGTTCTTTTCCCCTCAATCTTGCCAGTTGTCACCAAGTTCTCCAGTTTATTTATTCTCATAACGTTCCCAAAAATCTACATCTACTTTCTCTAATAATGGCAAACTACTTAATATAAACTTGCGCAGTAAACCACAAACAGCCAAACAATGCTGGGGTTGAATGTGAGGTCCTGTAAATGACATACAACTTTGGTGTGTGACTTATCTGCAATCATTTTCTCCTTTGTCTTTATTCCATTTCTGATATTTGCCCTCCATGCAACACGTTCAGCGGTGACTTGCTCCCAATGTGCATTATCAATGCCTGTATCAATCATGTCCCGCTTAACACATCTTTGTATCGTAGTAGAGGCTGACGCTGAAATCTCCTACCCACCTGTAGTTCACCAAAAAAGATGTCCTTTGGTATTCTACCATCATCCATCCTCCTATCGTGTCCTATCCATCTAAGTCTACGAAGACTGAGCATAGGATATACCATCACATGACCTATCTTTCCAATTCTTCAGTATTTGTGATTTTGACTTGCCACTTAATACCAAGTATTTTTCGCAGGCACCGCATATGAAAGCTGTAACGTTTCTCTTGGTGTGAGTAAGTTGTCCAGGTTTCACTGCCATAAAGAAGAGTACTAAGAACACAGGCTTGATAGACAAGGACTTTTGTTTTGGCAGTAAGCTTCCTGTTCTCTCAAACTCTTTTTGTTAACATGTTCATTGTTTTTGCTGCCTTACCAATCCTGATGTTCATTTCCTGATCTAGGGATAATTTGCTATTTACCTCTGATCCTAGATATGTAATATGGTCTACTATCTCTTGTTCAGAGTCGTCAATAAAGATTAATGGTACCCCATGTGCACCTTGTGACATAATCTGTGTCTTCTTTTTGCTAATTGTTAAACCAAATTCAGAACAAGCATTGGAGAATGCAGATAGTAAATGTAATTCTTCCTCAGAGTGGGTCGTACAACTTGTGTGAGAGCATTTAGCAGTAGTTATTCTATCATTCCAAGAGATGTCAAGGATAAAACAAAGACATAAGTGGAAGGTGCTCATTCTTTTCTATTGCTCTACAAAGGTGGTCCATTATTAGCATTATTATTGTGCTAGTGTTGTGAATGCAAGAATGTGAGACGTCAGAGGAGGAACTGTGATAATGCAACAAACATGGCACTACATTACCAGTGACACTTTGGAGGGACTAGTTTAGTGAGAGCCTCCAAGGATTTTTCAGATCTATATTCCTGAAACAGAAAGAAATAATAAATAACTGGGTTTAAACAAACAAGTACTATCAATAACTGGAACTAAATAGAAGTGAATCATCAATGACTGGATCTAAACAGAAACAAATCATCAA
>JACEFZ010012078.1:0-33248 GCA_014155875.1 Cepaea nemoralis
TTTTTAAATTTTTTTTTTTTAAAACAGTAAGCAATTTATATAGAGTTTATAAGTTCCGTAGGTTACCGTAGAACATTTTATAGTAAGTCAACTACGGATTTTATTCAGCTGTATATCTATCTGTGTTGAGGACAGGTGTACGGATTCTTAAAGCTTTGACAAATATCGGAAATTAGGCATTTGAGTTGTACATTACATAAGACAGGAAAGATTTCAAGAATTTACAGTGTTCATTAATTAAAGAATATACCAATTTAAGTAAAGAGGGTATAGGTAAATATGAAATAGTCCTGAATAAAGGCAGTTAAATTGTATAAATAAATAAATACAATTGTAGATACGGAAAATACCGTTTCAAGACAGCTAAACAATTCTTACAGACTACTAAATAAACCTTAGTTCAAGAATAAAGCGTAACATAAAGGGATATAAAGTTTATTCACTCATTTAAAAGGGATATAATTTTAGTCATTTTAAATTAATTTCAATCCACACAAGAATGCAGGTTGCAGGCCAAACAGCAAGCCACAGTTTAATTTCCTTGGTGGTTCTTCTCATCGTGTCTCTGGTTACACAGTTTGTTGTAGCTGATGACGATGAAGAAGGGTGTGGTCACGGATGTCAATCAATGGATCCCGATCCCTCCCAAATGTCGCGATGTGTCCGGTACGCATGTCGTAGGCGTGTCTTCAGATATTTCATTCGCTTTGGGAAACGGGCGGGCTCTGACGTCACTCAGGAGCAGAAATTAAAGAGCCGGCTGTTATCAAGACTACAGAAGTACTCTCCGGGGGAAGATGGTCTTCTGGGGCAACTGGAAACAGGGCTCAAAAAGGAGCAGGACGATAGATCTGGGTCTGTGATACTTGAGCAGCTACTGTCCTCTTGGCAGAATCCAGAGAAACAGTCGCGGGAAAGTAAATTGATAGATATGCTGCTTAACATTGCTTGATTAAAAGATGGTTATTGCAGAGGTTGTATTTTGTTGGTTTGGCACAGATTGGTTGGTTGGCTGGTTGATTTGTTGGTTGGTTAGTTGGTTGGTTGGTTGGTTGGTTGCTTGGTTGCTTGGTTGGTTGGATTGTTGGTTCGATGGTCGATTGGTCTTTCGGTTGGCTGAATGCATAGTTGGTTGTTGGTTGGTTGCATGGGTGATAGGTTGGCTGGTTGGTTGGTTATTTAATTGATTGATTGATTGATTGATTGATTGATTGGTTGGTTGATTGGTTAACTGATTGGTTGATTAACTGGTGGCTTTGTTTGTTGCTTTATTTATTCGTTGATTATTTGTTGGTTGGCTGGTTGGTTATTGTTATGTGATTGGTTGGTTGTTTGATTGGTTGGTTGTTTGGTTGGTTGGTTGGTTGGTTGTTGGTTGCTTGCTTGCTTAGTCCGTTGGTTGGCTGACTGCAAAGTTGGTTGGTTTGTTGACTGGTTGGTTGGTTTGATGCATGGGTGGTTGGTTAAAAGAAACATTGCTTGAGAAAAATTGCAAGGGAATTGAAAATCAACACAACACCCGGAATACCAAATTAATGCACAAAAGAATTAATGACATCACTAACAAAAGAACAAATACATCAACGGGTTGCCTAAAAACCAAAGATGGCAAAATGATAATAGAAAAAGATCAGATTTTACATGTGTGGTCAGATTATGTGAAAGACCTTTATGATGATACAAGAGAAGAACAATATGATCATCTGAATAATAATGAAGGACCATCAATTTTGAAGAAGGAAGTTCAGAATGCTCTTAACCATATGAAAACGGGCAACACCCTGGGTACAGATAATATCTCAACAGAAATTATCAATGCCTTAGAAGAATATGGAACAGACCAAGTTACCAGACTGCTGAACGCAATATTCGATACTAGAGATATACCACCTGAATTATGTAAATTTATATTCATTGCAATCCCGAAGAAATCAGCAGCCTTGGAATGCGATCAACATCGAACAATTAATATAAAGATTTTGCTGTGAATTACCATGCAAAGAGTTAGGAAGAAAATACAACCCGAAATAGCAGAACATTGTGGGTTTATAGAAGGCGAGGGTCCAGTAAATGCTGTATATATACTGATAATAATAATTGAACGTTCTATAGAAGTAAACAAAGATCTATATCATTACTTTATTGACTACACAAAGGCTTTCGATAAAGTGAGACATGTCGACATGATAAAGATGCTTGAAGATCTACAAATTGATGGAAAAGACCTTAGACTTGTTAAATAAAACGTATATTGGAAACAACAAGCTGTCATCAGAATTGATAACGATGTAGGTCATATCAGCCTATTAAAAGGTGTGAGACAGGGATGTGTAATGTCTCAAGATCTGTTTTCCTGTACAGTGAAAATATTTTCAGAAATATATAAGATATGAAAGGAATCATCATTGGGGGACGATACATCAATAACATTAGATATGCAGATGATACAGTCTTGATTGCAGACAATGAACAGGACCTGCAAAATTTAGTCGATGTGGTTGTTGCACACAGTGAATAACTAGGGTTAGAACTTTATGTTAAGAAGACACAGATTATGGTCGTCACTGGGAAGAAGGAAATTCCACAATGTGATATACGAGTAAATGGGCATATTCTTAAGCAAGTGAATCGATACAGTTACCTCGGTACAGTCATAACATCTGATGGGAGATGTCTTGAAGAGATTAGAACAAGAATTGCCATTGCGAAGTAGCCTTTTTCAAGATGAAAAACATAAATCAATCAATCATGTGCCATGCCGGAAATCGAGGGCGGTCATGACTCGCCATTTCACTCGATCACCAGCGTCGTAGATCAGCACAGTGTTCCTGTCTCGTCCATGCCATGTGGCCAAGCCATCCAGGTATTTTCCTCTCGGTCTTCCTCTTGGTCTGTTCCCTTCGATCTTGCCAGTTGTCACTAAGTTCTAAACATACTGACCAATAAAACGATAACAATTGAATCGAGAAAAGGAGTGTTGAAGTGCTGCATAGAACCTGTGCTTTTGTATGAATGTGAAGCGTGGACAATGAGCAGTCAAGCTGAAAAACAACTGATGCCTGTGGAAATGTGGTTTCTGAGTAAAATGCAAAGAATACCATGGACAGACAGAAAAACTAATGAACAAGTACTTCAAGAAACAAATGAAGATCGTAAACTGATTAGAGACATTAGACGACAGTCAAAATGATTTGGGCATGTTATGAGAAGAAATGGCTTGGAGAACTTAGTGACAACTGGCAAGATCAAAGGGAAGAGACCACGGGGAAGACCGAGAAGTAAATATCTCGATGGCTTGGCCACATGGCATGGTCGTGACAGGAACACGGAGCTAATCCAAGACTCTGGTGATCGAGTGAGATGGCAGAACATGACGGCCCACGCTTTCCGGCATGGCACATGATGGATGTATGGATGGTTGGTTATTGGTTGGTTGGTTGTTTGGTTGTTTTGTTGGATAGATGGTATGTTGGTTGATTGGTTGGTTGTTTGGTTGGTTGGTTATTTGGTTGGTTCGTTGGTTGGTTGGTACGCTGGTTGGTTGGTTAGTTTGATGGTTGGTTGGCTGATTGGTTGGTTGGTTCGCTTATTGGTTGGTGGGTTGGTTGGTTTTTTGATTGGTTGGTTTGTTGGTTGGCTGGTTGGCTGACTGGCTGGTTAGTTGGTTGGTTGATTGGCTGATTGGCTGGTTGGGTAGTTAGTTTTGTGTTTTTTGGGGTTGGTTGGTCTGTTGGTTAATTCTTTGGTTGGTTTTATGACTGTATAGTTGGTTGGTTGGTTCGTTGGTTGGTTGGCTGTTGGTTATTTGATTTGTTGGTTGGTTGGTGTATTGGTTGGTTGCTTTGCTGACTGTGAATTTAGTTGGTTGGTTCGTTGATTGGTTGGTTTGTGGTTGTTTGGTTGGTTTGCTGACTGTATAGTTTTTTGGGTTGGTTGTTGGTTGCTTGATTTGTGGTTTGTTGGTTGGTTTGCTGACTGTATAGTTGGTTGGTTTGTTCGTTGGTTTATAGGTTGGTTGGTTTGTTGGTTGGTTTGTGGTTGGTTGGTTCGTTTGTTGGTAGGTTTGTGGTTTGTTGGTTGGTTTGCTGACTGTATAGTTGGTTGGTTGATTCGTTTCTTGGTAGGTTTGTGGTTTGTTGGTTGGTTTGCTGACTTTATAGTTGGTTGGTTCATTCGTTTGTTGGTAGGTTTGTGGTTTGTTGGTTGGTTTGCTGACTGTATAGTTGGTTGGTTTGTTCGTTGGTTTATAGGTTGGTTGGTTTGTTGGTTGGTTTGTGGTTGGTTGGTTCGTTTGTTGGTAGGTTTGTGGTTTGTTGGTTGGTTTGCTGACTGTATAGTTGGTTGGTTGATTCGTTTGTTGGTAGGTTTGTGGTTTGTTGGTTGGTTTGCTGACTGTATAGTTGGTTGGTTCGTTCGTTTGTTGGTAGGTTTGTGATTTGTTGGTTGGTTTGCTGACTGTATAGTTGGTTGGTTCGTTCGTTGGTTTATAGGTTGGTTGGTTTGTTGGTTGGTTTGTGGTTGGTTGGTTCGTTTGTTGGTAGGTTTGTGGTTTGTTGGTTGGTTTGCTGACTGTATAGTTGGTTGGTTGGTTCGTTGGTTGGTTTGTGGTTGGTTGGTTTGTGGTTGGTTGGTTTGTGGTTGGTTTGTTGGTTGGTTGGTTTGTGGTTGGTTGGTTTGTGGTTGGTTGGTTTGTGGTTGGTTGGTTTGTAATTGGTTGGTTTGTGGTTGGTTGGTTTGTTGTTGGTTGGTTTGTGGTTGGTTGGTTGATTTGCTGACTGTATAGTTGGTTGGTTGGTACGTTGGTTGGTTGGTTTGCTGACTGTATAGTTGGTTGTTTGGTTCGTTGTTGTGTTGGGTGGTTGGTTTGGTTGGCTGGTTAGTTGGTTAGTTGGTAGATTCTGTGTAAATGAAAACATTATAAAATAACACAAAGTAATTCAGCTTTTCAGTGAGCAACTAGGGTTTGTATTACATAATAAGAAGGCAGAGACTATTGTCGTCACTCTGGGAAGAAAGAAATACCACAATGAAAATATGCGGGTAAATGGGAATGTTAAACAAGTGCACCAATACAACTTTCTTGGAACAATCATAACATCTGATGGGAGTTGCCTTGAAGAGATTAGAACAAGCATCGCCATGGCGAAGGTAGCCTTTTGCAAGATGGAAAACGGACTGGCCAATAAAAGGATGTCAGTTGCAACGAGAAATAGAGTGTTGAAGTGATACATTGAACCGTTGCTTGTGTATGGATGTGAAGCGTGGACATTACGAACGAACTAACGAACTTTATTTTCAACGGGTACCAAATTGGGGCCGGCTTCGTGGTTTAGAGGTTATGACTTTTCTCCGTAATCTCGTATACTCGCGTCAGGTAACGTGATGACGGTTCAAATCAGCAGTGGTTCGGATCGCATCGGTAACTTACGGGGTATGTGAGCCGGCCGCTCAGAAAGCAATGGCAAACTACTGAGCGTAATCTTGCCAAGAGATCAACATACAGCTGAAAGGTGCTGGTGTTGACAGCTAAGTCCTGTAAAAAGGATATGCTAAAAAAAAAAAACATTGGGCACTTACATTCGGCCCTTTCGGAAAAAGGGCAGACAAGCTGAAAAACATCTTATGGCAGTGGATACGTGGTTTCTGAGGAACATGCGAAAAATACCATGGGCAGACAAAAAAACCAGTGACCAAGTCCTAGAAGAAACAAATGAAGGTCGTAAACTGATTAGAGAAATTAGACGTAGACAGACACGATTTTTGGGCACGTTATGAGAAGAAATAAATTGGGTAACTTGGTGACAACTGGCAAGATTGAGAAGAAAATAACAACGGGAAGGCAGAGCAGTAAATATCTGGATGTCTTAACCACATGGCTTAATCGAGACAAGAACATAGAGCTGATCCACGATTCTGGTGATCGTATGAGACTGCAAAACATGACTGATCAAGCTTATCGGCATGATACATGATGCTGATGAGGTTACGATTCAGCATATTACGAGTGCATACGGACTGCCAGGCATGTGGCCTCCTCTGGTCATGTTTGCTCCTGGGGATTTTGACATTCCAGTGTCAACAGACTCCAAGACAATGCATACATGATTGCTCACAGAGCCTTCTCTGTGGTTGACTATATTCCCCCAACGTCTCAACATCTTCTTCTTCTTTAGGTGTCTCGACTGAAAGAGGCATCCATAATCGTGCTGTCTGCAATCCCCTATGTTACCTGGTATTTTGATTAAATTGGTGTTGTTTATATTAGTGTGCCGGCTCTGTGGCGAAGGTGTTCTAGACGCAGTTCGTAAACTCGCATACCACGTTCGAAACATAGCTGTGGGTGATTTGGCAGAACCCCGCCTTGTGTTGTGTTTTTATGAAATGGTATGGGTGCTGGTCGTTCAAAAAGCTATGGCAAACTACTGAAAGTAAACTTGCCAAGAAATCGCGAACTGTCAAACAATGCTGTGGTTGACTACCACGTCATGTAAGGAAACGCAACTAACTTTTGTATTCATTTGAGACCTCTCTATGTCTTCTCCTGCCTCTACAGCATAGCATTTTCCTACACATAAGGAAAATGCTATTAACCCATTGTTATGTTTCACCCATACTTACCTTCACTCGGTCATGCTTCCTTTTTGACTCAATGAGTATGCTAAGGAAGATAGACATGGGGTGGATCCGAAGACAGTGGTGTTGTCTCTGGAGCGGTCACGGCTGGCAAAGATTAGTTTCATTTTCGTGCCAGGGCATGGGCGTACAAGACAATGAGCAGACCGACAAGCTTGAAGGTAAGGCTACAGTGGAGGGCGGAGGAGCCATGGACCAGGCTGATATACTGAATTCTTTACGAGAAGTATGACGTTTGCGAGAACCAAGTGATGATTGTGAATCTACAACCATGGTCACACTGCGAGAACAGCAAGCTAAAAGAGGCCAAACAATAACATTATACAGGAAGCCAATTAAGATTAATAAACCAATACAGAACTAGTGTCGTTAGCCGCTTCGCACTGCGGTAAATACTGAGAAGGGGATCTGAGCACTTATGGACTGAATGGTTCGATGTGCAATGAGGATGATCTGTCGACTAACTAATCCAAATATACCCTTGTCCGCAAAACCACAGATAATAAATAGCATTCAACGCCAGTCTTAAGCTACCAATGTCAAACTAGGACGTGATCCAAATCACAGTTATGCTAAATCAAAACCTGTAAGATGAGATGCTCGAGAAGAGCTGGCAACTTAACAATCCAAGACCGGGTAAGACATGATGTTATCTCACAGACAGTGGGATCAACACCTTGTGTCACATATATTGTAAGGCAAAAGATCAAAAGGTTCGGCCATCTCGTTAGAATGCAACACAATCAGCTGCCAGCACTGACTCCACAGCAAAGAAGATCTGACACGAGAGCAACAAGTTTTTGCTTGTCCTAGCGGAACTCTAGTTCTGAGAACCATGAGTGTCGACTGTTTCTGTGTTTTCTGTACACCTAATGAAGACGGTTGGGATTTCATAGAAACATTGTATGTATAAACTGTTTAGTTATTAAATTGTGGCTGACTACAAGCACACACACTCTTACAAACACATACACAGACGGCATGCATTTTTAGTGTAATTGCTACTTATCTTCTGAACCCTTGCTCACAAACAAAACCACACACACACCTTTTCACACACACACGCACACACACACGCACACACACACATATACTCATATGTGTTCACTAGCACAAAGCCGCTCACATACGCGATAGTGTTTATAGTCGTTTTATAGTCACTTTCAGTAAACGTTTTCACAGACAAATACACTCACATATGATCATATACACAAACACACTCAAAAAGAGATCATACACATAAACACACTCACAAGTGTATTCACACACACACACACACCCACAGGTGTATTCACCCACACACACTCTCACTCCCATTTGTTCGCACACACAAACACCCCCACATGTGTCCACACACTCAAACAGTAGGCTAGAGAAGATATGGTGAGAAGTCATCTAAGGCAGACGATCTGCCGGGGAGAAAAACATATACAAGAATAATGTTAGTGTCAGCAGGTCCGCATGGCCGAATGGGACAGAACATGAGTTCTTAAACATTCGTTGTGCTGATGCTGAGGCTCGCTGTTTAACCTTTACACCGGACAGATGGACTGTTGACCTGTTGTCCTTGACTTGGGGACGTAAATTACAAGTACCTCTGAAGTTGAAGTTAGTTCGCCTGATGGTGAGGGACACTGTTAATAGGGAAAGCTAATCCACACGAAAAATTCAGTCCAGCACTACTGTAAATAGTATGTATGGACTACGATCGAGCGCACAAAAAATATGTTAGTGTCAGTGCCTTGGCAAATACTAATCAAGATCATTCTTCTTCTTCTTCTTCTTCTTCTTCTTCTTCTTCTTCTTCTTCTTCTTCTTCTTCTTCTTCTTCTTCTTCTTCTTCTTCTTCTTCTTCTTCTTCTTCTTCTTCCTTCTTCTTCTTCTTCTTCTTCTTCTTCTTCTTCTTCTTCTTCTTCTTCTTCTTCTTCTTCTTCTTCTTCTTCGTCTTCTTCTTCTTCTTCTTCTTCTTCTTCTTCTTCTTCTTCTTCTTCTTCTTCTTCTTCTTCTTCTTCTTCTTCTTCTTCTTCTTCTTCTTCTTCTTCTTCTCTTCTTCTTCTTCTTCGTCTTCTTCTTCTGCTTCTGCTTCTTCTTCTTCTTCTTCTTCTTCTTCTTCTTCTTCTTCTTCTTCTTCTTCTTCTTCTTCTTCTTCTTCTTCTTCTTCATCTTCTTCTTCTTCTTCTTCTTCTTCTTCTTCTTCTTCTTCTCTATATATACCCTATTGATACGCCCGCAACTAAACCACGCAACTACACCTTTAACCATATCTTTTCAATATTATTGTCAGTTATTTACGACTTAGTTGCATATCTTATAAAGGACGGTAATCAGTAATGTGCCATTTCTTTATGAATCACCAACTCTCATACCTATGTACGAAAACCAAAGCAAAGTGGTCTGCTTCCAAATCGCCCGTAGCTGTGTTTCGAATACCCCCTTTCTGTTTTCGCAAAATAGGCTGTGTTGACGTCTTACTTTGTCTAGGTAACTTAATGGGTTCACACAGGTGTTAATTAATACAAACAATAAATACGTTCGCTATGATATAGCCGATTTATTGTGGCAATCTACAGTTGGCGCAGTGGGTTAAACAGCCCGCGCTTTACATCATCATCATATCACAGATTATAGAACATCAAACATTTCATATAACAAACTAGCACACTATCTAGCCTATGTTCTATCTCTATCCAAAGAGCTAACGAGTCCCTCTCAGGCAGACACTTGTTGCCTGGTCTCAGTCCATTTGTCCTCTGATGGTTTTCCGCGTGTCGCTATTCGACGGGCGGTAACCCTGTTCGAGTTCCTCGTGGACCCCGCTTCAGGCGGGCCACACTAGTGTCCACGGACCCATGAACTCGAGGGTTGACCTTCGATAAGGTTCTGGACTTTTCTTAGTCTGAGCAACTCGGTTGTCTCTCTTGGGCTAGAGTTGCAGCCCTCTAATTCTATCTTTAGGTGAGGTGATGACAGGATTCCCCTCTCCCCTCCTGATCTGGCTTCTTATTGGGCAATTAGATTTAATCCAATTCTGTCATCGACTCATCTAAAGTTAGGGTTTGTAGTTTGGTGGACAGTAACTTGGTAAACTACCTAATGGCATTAGTAACTCATGTATTCTACCATACACTACTTCTCTGATTTGCTAAGAGATCACTCTGTCTCCTGTGTCCTTAACAATGCTTATCAGACCGAAGTTACGTGGCGTTTTAATAGTTGTATTGACAACTCGCCCTTCTCACGCACCCTATTGGTGCCCAGACAATTAATCTCTGGTTAAAGAGAGTTAACAGGACCGAAGTCCTGGCTAGTTAAGTACACTTTCAAATCTTGATTCGTGAGTGTATTTTAATACACTTTTACTCTCGTATGTCATCCAATGCTAAATATGTAGTTACGATGTTCTCTTATCCCCCTCAGACTACATGTGTCCCTGTTGGCTTGTTAGTGTGTTTGACTAATAAGTTGATGTCTCTAATAAAGTGACTGTATTTTAAATTGAAAGTGTTGAGTTTTCAGGTTTGTGTATGTGCTGACTGGATGGTGTATTTCCAAGCGTCACGAGTTGGGATAACCTCAATCATGAATCCTTGCACTGTGTGCACTACATGATCCGGCATTCCAAGTAGTGATGCTTAGTTATATCCTAAATGCTAACCTAAGTATGTTAACTATTTACTAACTAAGCTAAATCCTAAACTAAGTTCTATACATGTATTCACAATTTAGACAAGTTATGTACTTTTACATCAAAAACGCAGACAAATTACAATAAATACGTGTTGCGTCCAATTTGTCCGCCAAGTGTATCGTTCTCTTATTTAATCCTTTCACACATTCATTCATTCGTCTTTCAAACACAATAGTATTCGATTAAAATATATAATTTAAGTTAAGGTAAATGTTATTGCCCTTGGAAAACAATGGGCTAGGCGATATTCGCCCTTTAAGAAAAAAACGTACTTTCTGTACGATGAAGGAAAAGTAGGTTATAATTTAATAGAGACAATTGTATAGGACGGGTTTTCTTAGCCTCTGAATGGCACCGCCTGTAATATTAAAGTAGAATATGTACAAATTACAGGTTAACACAATTTATATACATCAATAATGGAAATATAATACATATTTAATTAAATTAACTAATTAATTAACTCCAACGATGATGTGCGTGTTGCCGTCCTGTTGTTCCTGTGTTTTGCTATAAATGTTAAAGTTCGTATAGCTGTCTCTTGCGTGTTGTAGTTGATGTCGTACTATTTCGGCTGTTTGCAACGTTTGTAGCAACAGTAAATTATGGGTTCTTTTCCATGTTCGTATGAAATATTACCGTGTTCATGGTTTGTTCTGGTTGATCTTACTGGTTGAAATAAACACAGTTACTGTTTCTTGATGGTCTAGTAATAGAGTTTAGGCACTTGATGGTATAGCTATTGAAGTACCGTGTTCATGGGTGTTGTAATAAACTAATCACTAAGAGAACTTAGGCGGTGTATAGGTACACTTATATGAAACGGTATAAAAGTATCACAGTATATAATATGGCTAGTGGTTGACTGAGTAGTGTCAGTCTACTGGCGCATTTGACTGGCGTGATAAAATGTCGGCCAGAATATTATCGGTGCCCTTGATATGGCGTATTTCAAAATCATAATCTTCCAGCAATAAACGCCATCTTTGTAACCTGTGGTTCTTGGGCGACCCTTGGTTAAGGACTAATAATGGTGAACTGTCGGTGAGAACCAGGAAGTGGCTCCCTAAAAGGAACTTCGAGAGCCTCAGTATACAAACAATAGGGCTAGACACTCCAATTCAATTGTTGCATATCGAGTTTCAGCCTTCTTCAGTTTCCTGCTCACGTAGAGAATAGGGTGTCTAATTCCGTCGACTTCCTGCATCAAGCAACCTCCTATAGCTATGGCGCTTGCATCTGTGGTTAAGATAAAAGGTAATTTTATGTTGGGTAATCGTAACACTGGAGGATTTGAAAAAATATGTTTCAATCTACACATTGCATCATCTAAGCTGGTACTTTTACAAATTTTCGATGGATGATCTTTAGTTAACATATCAGAAAAAACTGAGGTGAGTTCTGCCCAATGTGGAATGAATTTGGAATAATAATTAATGAGACCTAGTAAACTCCTAATCTGCTTCTTTGTAGTAGGTACTTCTAGATTCAAAATCTTGGAAACAATTTTCTCCTCAGTCAATAATTTACCTTGAGAAATTCTATGACCGAGGAAGTCTATTTCTGTGTAACCTATTTCAACCTTGGAAGGTTTGATAGTAAGTCCGAAAAGAGAAATTTGGTTGAAGATTTGTTTTAGGGTAAGTAGATGAGAAGTGAAGTTAGATATCATAAAATGCAATAAGTGGTTTAATACCAGGATAATACAAGGTTTGTTAGAAAGGATAGGTTTGTAGTTATCCAGGATAGGCAAATTGTATTGCCGTTGTCGCTGTGTTAATGTGTCACTGATATGAATGTCGTCAATGCTCCCGTCGTTAGTCATGATTGGTATAGGGACTTCAGTATCGTCTATGTCCGTCTGATTTATCACCGGTGCTACTGTTTGTAAATTGTCTTCAATGTCATTGTCGTCGTCGTCAAGGTCAACAGTCAATATGTCGTCAGTTTTGTCGTTGTTGTAGCTAACACAGAACATCGGTAATGTCCATATGTCTTCGTTGTTTATGTCGTCAAATTTGTTGTCGTTGTCGATATCACAGAATGTCGGTAATGTCCATATCTCTTCGTCGTTTTTGTTGTCGTGAGAGTGCGTCGTTAACGATGCTTCGTTTGTCAAAGTGTCATTCTGTCGGGACATTGTTGTCTTGTCTTTGTCACCAGTTTGTTGCGTCTGTTCATTTGTCTCACTGTCATGTCTGGCATAGGACGGACTGTCATTCAGTTGGGTGATTGTCCTTTTGTTTTTGTCATCAGTTCGTTTCATTTGTCTACTCGTTTCCGTGTCTTGTTTAGCATAGTCTAGTTTCAACCCATTTAAATTGAATATGTCCACTTTTCCATGCACTGAATTTTTGTACTCAAGTCCAGAAATTGTTCTGATACTTTCAAGAGATCCGTGCCAAGAGGTTTCAATACAATTGTTACATAAAATATACAATAATAATACAAGCAATTTCAATCTGTGACATGGTTTTGATACAAATGTTTTTGAACATTTCTGTTCTTTTCCGACATTGATGTTAGTTGAGTTGGGTGCGAATGTTTCTAATGGTTGTTGTAGTTGGTCCGTGTTGGTTTTGTGGGTTGTCTGTCGTGTAATGGCGTTTGTGTCGTGTGTGTTTTGTAACACATTTACAGGTTTGGTACTTTGTAGCATGGGAGTGACCTCAATTCGAGGTTTTAATTCGGTCGTCTCGTTAAAAGATTCGACCGCCCCTGCGTTGTACACCTCGGTAAATTCTTTTTGAATAACCTCAGTGTTTGTCTCCCTTGGTATTTTGGCAGTTTGAGACAAATTAACATGGTGTTTCTCTTTAATATCGGTATTTGTGTGGTGGATACCGTGTTTTTCTTCCCAGTCTTTAATTTCTTTGTCAGAGCATGGATGGATGTTAGGTAAATTCCCAAGTATGATATCTGCGATTGGGTCTTCAAGGACAGCGCACAAAAGTTGTCCTGATATATATGGTGTTTGAATTTCGACCATCGCAAGGGGGTATCTTTCTATCGTACCTGAAAATGTGCGACAGTTAACATGTCTGTCTGTGTAGTCTGTGGTGTTGACTAATGTTTTCTTTACCCCACAGAGCGTTGCCCCGGTATCGCGGATTAATGAGCACTTTTTCTTGTTCACGAAGCCTGTCAAAAATGTTAGCTTCCCTGTGGCTGACAAAGCAGCGTTGGCTGTCTCATTTGCAATAGGTATCGTGTGGCCACATGGTAATGATGGATCTAGTTGGAATTTCGTGCAAGCGTTACATGTTTCATCTACAATGGTGTTAACTATATGTACAGCATTACCAAGCTCGCTTTCATTGTCATGCTGATTATAACCTTCAATCAGTGAATCCGTCTCATCATCAGAAGACGTTGCTACTAATGCAGCGTTAGCTTGCTTCAGTAACTTACGACCTTCACAATATCGTGAATAATGTCCCCAGCTTCTGCAAAAGTAACATTTTACAGCCTTTTGGTACGCGTTACGTTTTGCTTTCTGTTTATCCACCATCATTTTTAGGTGGTGGGGATAGTTCGGTGACTTGTCGCACATTTCGTAAGCGTTGTGTGGTCAAACTGCAATACTGGCATTTTGCTACTTTATCACTGTTGGATCGCGGTTTAAATTTGCCTTGTGTTTGCTTGGAGTACTTAGTATTTATTACTGCAGCTGCTGTGTCATTGTGGCTAATGTTGAGTTGAAATATATCCCTGTTTGCTGTGTAGAATGCATTGCCTTTGGATTCAATTTCTTGGATGGTTTTGCAATCCATCTGTTTTAAAAATTTTGCAAACGGTGTGGGGATGGTGCTGACAATTTTATCTATGATGATTAGTTCTTTAAGTTTATCGTGGCTATTGTTGGTTTTCGCCGAGTTTATCCATTTAGTGCATATGTCTTGTACTGTACTAACAATTTTCTTCTATTTTAACCAAACAATGTGATATGAATAAATAATTTTACATGACATTTCACAGTTATTTCATAATATATTATGTCAAAACCGGTACTAGCCCCCAAAAACCTGTTGACGTCTTACTTTGTCTAGGTAACTTAATGGGTTCACACAGGTGTTAATTAATACAAACAATAAATACGTTCGCTATGATATAGCCGATTTATTGTGGCAATCTACAGTTGGCGCAGTGGGTTAAACAGCCCGCGCTTTACATCATCATCATATCACAGATTATAGAACATCAAACATTTCATATAACAAACTAGCACACTATCTAGCCTATGTTCTATCTCTATCCAAAGAGCTAACGAGTCCCTCTCAGGCAGACACTTGTTGCCTGGTCTCAGTCCATTTGTCCTCTGATGGTTTTCCGCGTGTCGCTATTCGACGGGCGGTAACCCTGTTCGAGTTCCTCGTGGACCCCGCTTCAGGCGGGCCACACTAGTGTCCACGGACCCATGAACTCGAGGGTTGACCTTCGATAAGGTTCTGGACTTTTCTTAGTCTGAGCAACTCGGTTGTCTCTCTTGGGCTAGAGTTGCAGCCCTCTAATTCTATCTTTAGGTGAGGTGATGACAGGCTGGGACCGCTTGATTGCTAACGATGGTTCGAGCAGTTTGTTTTTTGTTTTGCTTTTGCAAACAGAAAGACTTCGTTGTAAATTTGACACTACCCAGCTGATAACAGATTTTACACAATCAAAGAATACCTGTCACTATATGTTTTAATTGTTTGAGTTTAAGATTATTTATTTATTCACTTCATATACCAAGTACTTATGTGTTGAAGCTGTGGCAATGGTCAACATAACAAAGGCAACAGTGACATGGTTCTCTTTGAATAATCATATTGTCAACACTCCAACACCAACTGTAAAGCTGTGTTCAGAGACTGTGGAAAGAACGCAGGCAATGAACTACCTGGGGATACGTTTTGATCGAAGCCTTGCTTATATCGAGCACATACACCAGGTGATAACAAAGGCCAAGCGGGGTTTGGCTGCGATGCGGGTGATGGCGGCAGCATACTGTGAGCAGCGCCATCTATGTCTTCTGTACGAAGGGCTGGTCATGTCTGTTTTTGATTATGCGATGGCTATCCTGACTCTCAGCCGTAAGCAGATAGAAAGGATGGAAAGGATACAGAACGAAGCCATGAGCATTATTCTTAGATTTACAAGAGATACAGCATGCATGGAGATGCGCTACCTTCTTAATTTTCCAACCATTGAAGACAGAATACAAATTTGCAGAGCACGTGCCTACCTCAGAGTTAACGCAAACACACAACATCCTCTGCACAGTGAAATTAGGAAGGTGAAGGGCAGTAGGTTAAAAAGAGGAAGGTCGTGGATGGGTCAAGCCGAGACATTCTTCAACAGGTATGTTCACTTGAGGACTTAGAACCTGGCGAGGAGTGGGTACAAGTGCCAACAGATTTATGTACGTCTCTTTCAGTCTGCATCCAACTAGACAGAAAATGCAGACAAGAAAATCCGGCTGCTGTGGAGGCGGAAGTACAAGCGTTGATTTTCGAGAATTCCTTAGACGGTGATGCTATCATATACACAGATGGGTCGGTCGTTCGACATGTGAGAAGCTCATGGGCCTTTACGGCTCAGGCCGGAGCGAGAATTGTGAAGGAGGACACTGGTGCATTTGTTGAGGCCACAAGTAGCCTGACTATGGAAGTCATGGCAGTAAGTAAAGCAATAACATGGCTCGAGACACAGACATTCACTAGGGCATGTTTCCTTAGTGACTCAATGAGTATGCTCAAGAGGATAGAGATGGGGTGGATCCGAAGAGAATGGTTGCTGTCTCTGGAGCGGTCTCGGCTGGCAAAGATTAGTTTCATCTTCGTGCCAGGGCATGCGTGAGTACAAGGAAATGAGCTGTCTGACGAGCTCGCAGGTGAGGATACTGTGGAGGGTGGACGCGCGATGGACCAGGCGGACATTCTGAATGCTCTACGAGAAGTAAGACTGTTGCGACAACCAAGCGATGACTGTGAATCTACAACCATGATCAGACTGCGAGAACTGCAAATTAAAAGAGGTGTTGCCAAAACAAGAACACTACGCAGGAAGCCAAAGAAGATTGATTAACCAACACAGAACTGGTGTCGTGAGCCGCTACACGCTGCGGGATTTGCTGAGGAGGGGATCCGAGCACTTATGGACTGAATGGTTCGATGTGCAAGGAGGATGATCTGTAGACTAACTAACTAACTAACTAACTAACTAACTAACTCACACACTCACTCACTCACTCACTCACTCACTTCATATGCTAGAGAATTCTGCAGTATATACCTTGCATTTTTTTTTTTAGCATATCCTTTACAGGACTTAGCTGTCAACACCAGCATTTTTCAGCTGTATGTTGATCTCTTGGCAAGATTACGCTCAGTCTCACAGGCGTATGTTGCATGCTCTTAAACATCTCATTTTTATAGGTATGTCTGTCCCACGCCACCATTGATTCAGTTGTTTTAGTTTTTGGAGAGCAATAGCTATTCGTCTTTTAATTTCTTTCATTGTGTCACCATTGTTGGTAATCAATGACCCAAGATATTCGAAATTTTCCACCACCTCCAAGTTTTCCTCATTAACATATATTTCTTTCTCCATATTACTTTTATCTGTGTGCTTTATCTTTGTTTTTGCAATGTTAAGATAATATAAGTTGTAATTTTCACTATTCTTTCGGGTTGAGGTTAATAGTGTTTCTATACCCTTATGTGATGTAGAGAATGATGTGAATAAATTGCTTGCAATATTCAGAAGACTGGACCATGCGGCATAAGTTATTCTAATAAATACTCCTAATAATAGCAGTCATTGACAAAATATATCACAGCGGCTACTATCCTCATCTGCGGTACGCAGTGGGGGAAAACAATGTATGTTTTAGTTATGGATTAACCCCTGAGAAAATCCAAAAACAAAGGCTCCCTGCATCAGCAATATGATTAATTATTATATATGATTATCATGTACTTAATATCAGAGAAATGTACATGTATGGTTTTTTTCTGGTATGAGAATTTTCTCTGTTCTGATTGTTACTTTTTACTGTGGGAATATACATTTTAATGTTGCACCTTGGGATTAGAGGATGTTGATGTAAGAATCCTTGTGCACGACAGTACTTAAAAAGCCAATGTTGAATAGCCTTGGGAAGACGCGGCATTAGAAACCACAGAGATCCTGTATAGGCTATTCTCTTCAAGAATGAGAGATACAATATCAACATGTTGGATGGACAGAATGACTTCACTCCTCTAATTGTCCCAGTAACAACAGAACATAAAATAAAGTGAGAAAATACCTTACTCACTATTAAGAGTCAGAATGGCTCTACTCAGCAATGAGGGACAGTGGAACGTGGACACCCACTCCTTTCCCCTTCTCCCCTTGTTGTTTTGTATTTTTTAACATAGGAATATGAAATTGTTTTGTATTTGTTTTGTATTATTGTTGTTTTTGTATTTTTGTTTGTAATTGTCTTGTGACAGGTCTTAGTCAGGTCTTAGTCAGATATGACTGAGCTACCGTATGACAGTAGACGGTACTACCTGCTTTCTGTCAGCGCCGAATGTTGGGTGGCGCTTACCAAACCCGACACCCCACATTGTGCCAACGGCTTCGGGCGGAAGAGCGCAATTGGGAGGGTACTAGCCTTATCCTGGTGCGAGGAAATGCAACCCAAAGACAAAATAAGTCATGGCAGGGCAGACCAGGCCCTAAGCCTTGGTTGGCAGCTGGTCTAGGATCGAAGCTCCGACAGGCGGACAGTTAGAGCATTGCTTTGCTGATCCGGCAGCTTCTGCAGCTTGTCTTGTTCCAGATTATAGGTGTCAACTTTCCTCTGGAGTGAACTAGGCAGGCCGAGAGAGGGATCATGCTGCATGGGCAACACATGGTTTCTTTATTTTAGCCCAGGCTTTGTGCTATGGAGAGGCAATAACTCCATCCCTGGTCTTAACCGGTCTCGGAATCAAAGCGAGAGGCAACTGTTACGGGTTATAAGTCCTTGTCAGTTGGCGTAGACATGGGGCGCCACGCGTTGCCTCTGACGGTGGGAGACACCTACAGGTGTCACTGATCAGCTACCGCCCGCCTTAAGCTGGGCAGCCCCCAGCCAATTGGGTGCTGATCCGCCACAGCCTGCCTGCTTCAATGGGTGCTTGGGGCTAGGACAAAATCTGAATCGCAGGCTGTAAAACCAATGCACCAGGTACTAATAAAAAGAATAGAAACCTCAAGCTACGGCTTGCAACCTGGAACGTGAGAACCATGTGTCCAGGATTTTCCACTGACTTGACAAATATTGACGATGTGAGAAAAACGGCTGTGATTGATGCTGAACTCAATCGTCTTAACATTGATATTGCTGGCCTGCAGGAGACTCGCCTCGCTGAGAAGGGTCACTCAGGGAAAACAATTACACCTTTTTTTGGAAGGGAAGAGGGCAGGCAGAAAAAAAGGCAACATGGTGTGGGATTTGCAGTGAAGAATTCGCTACTGGGAATGATTGATATCCCAGCTGGAGGTAATGAAAGATTATTATCACTGCGCTTGGCAACCTCTTGTGGATTTGCCACCATTCTCACTGCATATGCACCGACACTCGCTTCCTCTGATGATGTGAAGGATGCGTTCTATGAGCAGCTAGACTCTGCGATCAAGGCAGTTCCAAAATCCGACTACATTTATATGCTCGGTGATTTCAATGCTCGTGTGGGCAAGGACTCGAGTTCATGGCCAGTGTGCCTTGGAAAATACAACATCGGTCGCATGAATGATAATGGGCAAAGGCTGCTGGAGCATTGCACGAGAAATGACCTATGTATTACAAACTCCTATTTTAAAACAAAAGAGATGCATAAGGTCACATGGAAACATCCAAGATCCGGCCATTGGCATCAGCTGGACTTCATTATCACACGGAGACAACATCTGAACCATACATCATTAACTCGAAGTTACCACAGTGCTGACTGTGATACAGATCATTCTTTGGTTGTTGCAAGGGTTAGACTGAGACCAAAGAGAATCTACACAGCTAAACACAAGTCTAGCCCCAGGATTAATATTACTAACACTCACGATCCTGGAAAGTGCTTTGAATTTCAACAGCAACTTGAGGACGCTTTCAATGATACATCAGAAAATTGTATAGTAAATGATAAATGGAGTAAACATCCAAGATCCGGCCATTGGCATCAGCTGGACTTCATTATCACACGGAGACAACATCTGAACCATACATCATTAACTCGAAGTTACCACAGTGCTGACTGTGATACAGATCATTCTTTGGTTGTTGCAAGGGTTAGACTGAGACCAAAGAGAATCTACACAGCTAAACACAAGTCTAGCCCCAGGATTAATATTACTAACACTCACGATCCTGGAAAGTGCTTTGAATTTCAACAGCAACTTGAAGACGCTTTCAATGATACATCAGAAAATTGTATAGTAAATGATAAATGGAGTAAACGTAAGGAAACTATTTATAAAACAGCGGTAGGGGTTTACGGCACCGTGGATCATAAGAGGCAGGACTGGTTTGCGGCAAACAGCCAGATACTGCAGCCCTTGATTGATAAAAAGAAGATAGCTCTCTTAAGAAACAAGGAAAGACCAACGCGTAACACTCTGAGTGAGCTGAAGCAAGCAAGGAAGGATGTACAAAAGGCTGCCAGGCAGTGTGCGAATGACTATTGGATCAAGTTATGTGAGTCCATTCAAATCGCAAGTGATAAGGGAAACATCAGAAGCATGTATGAAGGGATAAAGAAAGCCTGTGGTCCAATGATCAAAAGAAGTGCACCGCTGAAAACCTTGACTGGAGAAATCATCACTGATAAGAAACAGCAGATGGATAGATGGGTCGAGCACTATTTAGAGCTTTACTCAAGTGAGACCAAGCTAGCGGATGATGCCCTCAACGCCATAGAGGCCCTGCCAACTCTTGACCACCTGGACACACTTCCCACCATAACAGAAGTTAAGTGTGCTATAAATGAGCTTGCATCTGGCAAGGCTCCAGGTAAGGATGGGATTCCAATAGAGGTGATCAGGAGTGGGCAAGACACACTCGCTCTACAGATCCACCAGCTAATAGAGCTATGCTGGCGAGAAGGACAAGTCCCACAGGATTTCAAAGATTCAAACATCATAAAGCTGTACAAGAACAAGGGAGATCGGAGCGACTGTAACAACTATAGGGGTATCTCACTTCTGTGTATTGTTGGGAAAGTATTTGCCAGAATTGTCCTGCACAGACTTCAAGTCCTGGGAGATCAAGTCTACCCCGAATCACAGTGTGGCTTCCGTCAGAACCGGTCTACCATTGATATGATATTCTCATTGCGACAGATGCAAGAAAAATGCCGGGAACAAAATCAGCCACTGTTTATTGCCTTCATCGACCTCACAAAGGCATTCGATTTGGTCAGTCGTGAGGGTCTGTTCAAAGCACTAAAGAAGATTGGCTGCCCACCAACTCTTCTGTCCATTGTGGAATCGTTCCACACAGGCATGAAGGGTATAATCAAGTTTGATGGCTCAACTTCAGAAGAGTTTGAAATCAAGAGTGGAGTTAAGCAAGGCTGTGTGCTAGCCCCCACCCTCTTTGGGATATACTTTTCACTTCTACTGAAATATGCCTTTCGTGATCAGGATGATGGTATATACATTCACTCACGCTCAGATGGTGGCCTCTATAATGCTCAGAGATTGAAGGCCAAGACCAAAATTAGAAGGGTACTAATCAGAGAGTTGCTTTTTGCGGATGATGCTGCGATTACGACCCACTCTGAGGAAGAATTACAACATCTACTATCTGCATTCTCCAATGCTTGTTCTGAATTTGGTTTAACAATTAACAAAAAGAAGACACAGATTATGTCACAAGGTGCACATGGTGTACCATCAATCTTTATTGACGACGCCGAACTGGAGATAGTAGACCATTTTACATATCTAGGATCAGAGGTAAATAGCAAATTATCCCTCGATCAGGAAATCAACATCAGGATTGGCAAGGCAGCAACAACAATGAACATGTTAGCAAAAAGAGTCTGGGAGAACAGGAAGCTTACTGCCAAAACAAAAGTCCTCGTCTACCAAGCCTGTGTCCTTAGTACTCTTCTTTATGGCAGTGAAACCTGGACAACTTACTCACGCCAAGAGAAACGTTTAAACAGCTTTCATATGCGGTGTCTGCGAAGAATACTTGGTATTAAGTGGCAAGACAAAATCACAAATACTGAAGTATTGGAAAGATCAGGTTGTGTGACGGTGTATTCCATGCTCAGTCTTCGTAGACTTAGATGGATAGGACACGTTAGGAGGATGGATGATGGTAGAATACCAAAGGACATCTTTTTTGGTGAATTACAGACGGGTAGGAGATCTCAGGGTCGGCCTCTACTACGATACAAAGATGTGTGTAAGCGGGACATGATTGATACAGGCATTGATAATGCACATTGGGAGCACGTCGCCGCTGAACGTGTTGGATGGAGGGCAACTATCAGAAATGGAATAAAGACAAAGGAGAAAATGATTGCAGATAAAGCACACACAGAGCGTGAGAGACGTAAGATGGTGCAAAATGGTGGAAGTGACCATGTTTTCACATGCACCTACTGTGGGCAAACATTTGCAGCAAGAATTGGCCTTACCAGCCACACTCGCCACCGCCATGGATCGTAGTTATTAAGCCTTTTTGAAGCACAATGTACCAAACTATCGTCTGTCAAGACGGAAAGGTGCCAATGAATGAATGTGATGTAGATAGTATTACTGTATCATCAGCATATCGAATCTCTGGAATGTCATGACCACTGATATTTAGGGCAGCATATTGTCAAACCATTCAGATGTCTCGCCACCTATCCTAACCACTGCTTGTTGGTCTAGATAGAGCATGTTTATGAGTTGTACTACATGTGATGGAAAGCCCATTGTCCACATGATTTCCCAAAGTTTCTGATGCAGCACACAGTCAAATGCCTTTGAATAATCCACAAAACATGAGAATAGGTTTACAGTAAATTCTCTACATTTCTCTGTTATTAGACGCATGTTGAACATGTGATCTTTTGTTCCTCTTCCTTGTCGAAATCCAGCTTGAACCACGTTAATCTCTTCTTCCATTTTCTTATGAAGTCTTCCCATTATATTGTTTAGTATAATTTTTCTTGCATGACTGATCAGGGCAACAGTTCTATAGTCGTTGCATAATTTTAAATTGCCCTTTGTGTGGTATTGGAATGAAGATAGTTCTCTTCCAATCTTTTGGCCATATACCGTATTTCCATATCGTGATAGATTTGTGTGCTTTCTTCTCCTCCCGCTTTAATTAGTTCAGCTGGTATCTCATCACATCCTGGTGATTTACCATTCTTCATGTTCTTTATTGCCCATGTGACTTCATCTAATGTGGGTTCAGGTTTTGTCTCTGCTGTCATTGGTTCATGTATCTCATTCATATCGTCACAGTCATTAATATCATACATTCCACATGTAGGTTTCTATAATATTTCCTATAACAGTGACAATAACAATTTCTGTAATATTTACTATAACAGCAATAACGGATTGTTTAAAATGTTTCTATAACAACAGTAACAGTATCTATAACAGTATGTAATACAGTTTATATAACAGTATCTATAACAATATATGTAACAGTTCACATAACAGTATCTATAACAGCATATGTAACAGTTCCTATAACAGTATCTATAACAATATATGTAACAGGTCATATAACAGTATCTACAACAATATATGTAACAGGTCATATAACAGTATCTATAACCAGGGAAGGTTAACACGATCAAGAAATGCCTGAGGAAGTCGGATGCGTCGGCCGAAAAGTGCAAATATCGCAGCTCTGCTGTAAGCAGGCACAACACTATTACGTTCAAACAAACATTCCGGACGAACGCAGATGAAGAAGAAGTATCTATCACAGTTCTTCTAGTAATTTCTAGAACAGTTTCTATAACAGTTTATGTGACAGTACATTTGACAATTGACACAACAGTTTCTATAACATTGTATGTAACAATACGTATAACAGTTTCTATAAATGCAAACTTTAGACTTTTCACAGCAAATCCTGGCAAGTGAAATGTCTTAACAATGCAAACTTTAGACTTTTCAAAACTGATAAGTGTGTATTGTTTGTTTGTTTGTTAAGTGTTAAGTGAAAGATTTGTGTAATATTGTGTTAACGAAATGATATGATGTTTGCTGAAGTGAATATATTCGAAAGTCTGAACTCCAAGCCAAAGTCTGCGGTTACTGTCCCGTTGTTATACCACCGTTTATCTCTCAGGACATTATGCTGGGGTGTGTTGACAATGACATGCCCAAAACCTGTTACAAATATAGACCTAACCCCAGCCGATCTGAACATGCTGTGCTGCAACATGACCTAACCCCAGCCGATCTGAACATGCTGTGCTGCAACATGACCTAACCCCAGCCGATCTGAACATGCTGTGCTGCAACATGACCTAACCCCAGCCGATCTGAACATGCTGTGCTGCAACATGACCTAACCCCAGCCGATCTGAACATGCTGTGCTGCAACATGACCTAACCCCAGCAGGTCTGAACATGCTGTGCTGCAACATGACCTAACCCCAGCCGATCTGAACATGTTGTGCTGCAACATGACCTAACCCCAGCCGATCTGAACATGCTGTGCTGCAACATGACCTAACCCCAGCAGGTCTGAACATGCTGTGCTGCAACATGACCTAACCCCAGCCGATCTGAACATGCTGTGCTGCAACATGACCTAACCCCAGCCGATCTGAACATGCTGTGCTGCAACATGACCTAACCCCAGCCGATCTGAACATGCTGTGCTGCAACATGACCTAACCCCAGCAGGTCTGAACATGCTGTGCTGCAACATGACCTAACCCCAGCCGGTCTGAACATGCTGTGCTGCAACATGACCTAACTCTGGCCGGTCGGAACATGCTGTGCTGCAACATGACTTACCCCAGCCGGTCTTAACATGCTGTGCTCCAACATGACATACACAAATTGTTTATCTCCTTTGCAAGACGTTTCGACCGACAATATATTCATTTTCTAGGCAATTTTATATTTAGTAGTTTGCCATTTCTTTCAAACAATTACATATCACCCTATATATCAACATAACATACCCAACAATCTACCAACCTACCTATAAACAATCTATTAACCTACCTACCAATCAACCAGCCAATTGAACAATCTAACTTCTGACCTACCAATTAGTCTACCAGCCTAACTACCAACTAACCAGTTGATCCACCAACATACCTACCAAGCAACCAATCTACCAAGCTATCTACAAGCATAACAACTAATCTACTAACCTACCTACAAATCATATAATCTACCAACCCACCTACCAACCAATAAGTCAATTAAACTATGTCCCAACCAGTCACTCTACCAACCCACATGCCAGCCACACAAACTTCGAACCTACCAACCAACAAACCAATCTACCAACCTAGCTACCACCAACTATTCTATAAATTCACCTACAACCTAACCAACAATCTACCAACCAACCAATAAACCATTCTACCAATCAATCGACCCACCGACCAATCAAACTACCAACCTACTTACACAAAAAACCAGTTGACCAGCAAACCAATCTACCAACCCACCAACCCATCAACCAAGCAGGCAACTATTCTACACATCTACCAACCAATCAGCCTACTAAACAGTCCATCAACTAATTCATCACCCTAACTACCAATCAACCAATATATCAACCTATCAACCAACCAATCTACCAAACCACCTATCAATCTACCTACCTATGAACCAACTAATCTAGCTTTCTACCTATCACTCAACCAATCTACAAGTCTACCAACGAATTAATCTCTCAGCCAACCAATCAATCTATCAACCAACCAATCTACCAACCAACCAATAAGCTAACCAAACAATCTACGAACAAACCAACATACCAACCAACCCATCTACCACCCCACCTGACAACTAACCAATGCCAGTGGCTTAGAAATCACACGACATTCACTCCAGCTATAAAACGAAACTGAGGCAGCCATAATATGGCGAAGAAGAAATACGGTTGAGAACAAGACACTGTGTTACAGTTAAGAGTAAATGACACAAGGTATGTTGTTTTTGTTCTTGCTGTTGCTGTTTTTGTTGTTGTTCTTGTTGTTGTTCTTGTTGATGATGTTGTTGTTGTTGTTGTTACTGATGTTATTACTGTTATTATTGTTGTAACTGATGTTGTTACTGTTGTTGTTGTTACTGTTACTGTTGTTATTGTTACTGTTATTGTTACAGTTGTTGTTGTTGATGTTGTTACTGTTGTTGTTGTTGTTGTTGTTGTTGTTGTTGTTGTTGTTGTTGTTGTTGTCTCGTGGTGGTGGTGGTGGTGGTGGTGGTGGTTGCTGTTGTTGTTGTTGTTATTATTATTATTGTTGTTGTTATTGTTGTTTTTGTTGTAATCTAGCTACGGCTGGACTGCCACCAATTGGCCCAATGCCTTGTAGTGATTCATAAAATTATTCCTCAAATGTTGTTGTGTTGCTCCACATCATGTCTCCCGCGTATCTAGTGCTGGAGCGTGACCCCCCCCCCCCCCCCCCCCTCCCCCACAGACGTTATGGCCAGGCAGTGCAATAGAAGGCTGTCATAGTCCGTGCATAGCTGACCTGTTATCACCTTCCCCCACTGGACGTCATATCCCATGACCGTCGGTGATCATTTTGTTACTCATCGACGCAGGTAGTTCGTGTAGGTTAAAGTGAGAGGGATAATTCCTAGTGGACGGTGATAGGCATATCCTAAAGGATAGCTCAGAATCCTACTTAGTTCCACTGTCTTTTCCTAGCAGCTCATATATGTCTCCACAAATGTAGCAGTGCGTTACGATATCCATACAGAGGACAATCATTCTTATTAGTAAGCTAAAGTAAAGTAGAATCACTTCTAGAATGGAATGTCAAACTCGCACATACAAAGAATGGGGCAGCAAAAGAATCCATACAAATTAAAAGCTTGTGAAGAGAAGCAATAGAGCGTGACACACATACCAGGATTGTACAAAAAAGCGATAGAGAAAACCATAGTCTACTATTGAAGATAATGGGACCTTCACCATGTACATCGTAAATGTAGCAATGGAAGAAAGAAGTGGAGAGATACAATAGGCGAAACCCAGTAGTCCGCAGTGTACAACCACATCGAGAAGACACGCAGTCTTGGATGTCCACTTCAGCAAGCCTTTCTTGTGGAGACGGCACTTGATTAATTAATTGATGAGAACAAGAAACAGAGGAGCACCACTTCATGGGTTCTTGGTTGCAACTCAAATAATCGTCAGATAGCTGGCTTGCACTACGGTAGACCTGACTCTGATTTCCAGGGTTCGTTAAGTCTCTTGGAGTCGGATCTCCACTTGGTTCTGAAGTGGATGTACCCAGCTTGTAGCAGCAGCCAGATGATGACAAGAAACAGCTCCAGGAACTCCACAACTGTAAGCACACTGGCACCCGTGAAGAGACCCATCTGTCCACCCACGTTACCTACAGAAGACAGACAAGAAAGAACAGTCAACATGACACAAGAGACCAATCTTTCCGCATACGTTATCTATAGAAGATGGACAAGCAAGAACAGTCAATGACACAAGAGACCAATCTGTCCGACCATACGTTATCTATAGAAGATAGACAAGAAAGAACAGTCAATGACATGACACAAGTGACCCATCTGTCCACCAACGTTACCTGCAGAAGATGGACAAGAAAGAACAGTCAATGATACAAGTGACCCATTTGTCTACCAACGTTACCTGAAGAAGATGGGCAAGAGAGAACAGTCAATGACACAAGTGACACTTCTGTCCATCAACGTCATCTGAAGAAGATGGACAAGAAAGAACAGTCAATGACACAAATGACACATCTGTCCACCAACGTTACCTGCAGAAGATGGACAAGAAGGAACAGTCAATGACATGACACAAGTGATCCATCTGTCCGCCAACGTTACCTGAAGAAGATGGACAAGAAGGAACAGTCAATTACACAAGTGACACATCTGTCCACCAACGTTACATGAAGAAAGGGACAAGAAAGAACAGTTAATGACACAAGTGACACATCTGTCCACCAACGTTACATGAAGAAGATGGACAAGAAAGAACAGTCAATGACACAAGTGACACATCTGTCCACCAACGTTACATGAAGAAGATGGACAAGAAAGAACAGTCAATGACACAAGTGACACATCTGTCCACCAACGTTACATGAAGAAGATGGACAAGAAAGAACAGTCAATGACACAAGTGACACATCTGTCCACCAAGGTTACATGAAGAAGATGGACAAGAAAGAACAGTCAATGACACAAGTGACACATATGTCCAACAACGTTACATGAAGAAGATGGACAAGAAATAACAGTCAATGGCATGACACAATAGATTCATTTGTCCACCCACGTGACCTGAAGAAAATAAGCAAGAAATAACAGTCAATGACATAACGCAATAGAACCATTTGTTCATACACGTTACCTGAAGAAGATGAACAAGAAAGAACAGTTAATTGCATGACACAATAGACCCATTTGTCCACCCATGTGACCTAAAGACAATGAACAAGAAGGAACAGTCAATGACATGATACAATAGACCCATTTGTTCACCCACGTTACCTGAAGATGATGAACAAAAAAGAATAGTCAATAACACAATAGACCCATCTGTCCACCCACGTTTCCTGAAGACGATGCACAAGAAATAACAGTCAATAACACTTGTAACTAGAAGCATCGGCTCTGTGGCGAAGGAGTTACGAATGAAATTCGTAAATCCGCATACCGCGTTCGAAACACAGCTCCGGAAGATTTGGAAGGAAACCGCCTTGCGTTGGATTCTATACAACAATATTAGTTCCGGTCGTTCAGAAAGCAATGGCAAACTAGCCCAGGAATCACAAATAGCCAAATAATGTTGGAGTTGACTGCTACGGCCTGTAAATGATATGCAACTTTTTTTTAATTAAAAAAAAGACCAGAACCGCAGTTGTTTTGTGGTTTGGGTCCCTTGGTGAGTGATATAACCAGTAGCACACCGGCCGCCATTACTTCCCAAGGTATTTCCTGGTACACATGTTAGTTTAGGTCAAGCTGGTGCCTGTTTAATTTTATTATCCCCCCCCTTTCCCACTCCCGATAAGGATTTGAACGCTCGATCACCCGGTCTATAGAAGAGCGCCTAGCCACCGCGCTATCGCTGATCGTCCCTATTTGAGTGTTATTTAAATGCCTACCAGATACCGGAAGTATTTCTGGAAGGAAAAGGGAAAAGAATGGCACTGAATCAAACAAACTGATGATAACGCGCCCTAATATATGTGAAGTTATGCCACTCTAGATTCCAAATGAAGCATCTCACATAGAGCCAACTGTATTTCTAAATTTTAAAGTCTCCACAGAGTATTTCTACTCCTGGATGTAACGAGGGAGGAGCTACTAGAAAATATATTTGTATACTGTGCTTCTGATTCTTCATGTAGCATTGTGGATTCTTCATGTGGATCATGTCTGTCCACAGCCTTTTGTCTCGTGTACTGTCAGTCTTCTTATAGTCCATGCCGTGTGTCGTTGGCGATCATGTCTGTCTATACACTTCAGTCTCTTGTACTGCCAATCTTATTATAGTACATGCGGTGTGGCGTTGGTGATCATGTCTGCTCACAGTTTTCTGTCTCGTTTATGTCAATATTCTTATAGTCCATGCTGTTTGGTGTTGCTGATCTTATCTATTCACAGCTTTCTGTCTCCCGTACTGCCAATCTTATTATAGTCCATGCCGTGTGTCGTTTTAAATTTCCCCCTCAACCCCTCCAGTTTACAACAAGCGCCAACAATCACCAACATAATGAAATTTAAAAGTATAGGAAAGAAAGGATTAGAGCGAGTGTTAAGACAAAGGATACATTTACATCACCCAAAGTGGAAATCGCGCGGATTCATAAAACGAACGGCAATATTTCTAAGATAGTTTGCAACAAGCGTCGTGATTGGACGTGACCTCATAGCCCAAAACAAAGACGAACGGGGCTTTAGGATGGCGTGGCAGCCAGCAAAAAGTCAGTGTACTCAACAAACCAAAAACCTTCACAAACCAACGTAACAGAAGAAGGACCACTGAGCTTGCCGGCATGGTAGCCTACGTAAACTTATCCATAATTATAAAATAATAGGAGTAGAGACGAAGCACCAGCCTATAAATGTGCAGCCAGCAAACTTGGAAACACAAAACCAAGTCTAGGAACCTGAAATCTGCTGACGTTATGCGTGAAGAAGACACTCATATTTGGTGAAGGTAAGAACACTATGATATATATTACGTTAATCGTGATCCTTTCCCAAAAGTTGGTAAGTGACGTGTTGTAACAACAGTGGTTAGTCCTTAAGAACTTAATTCCAGAGAGAGACTAAAACACTTTATTCAGATGTCAGAGTTCATAGATAAACTGCACGAGGTAAAACCATTGTGGGGTATTTTTTTCTAAGTTATGTAGATTCGATGAATGTAAAAGCATTAAACCTAGGTTCTACATTTCACTCCGTTAGCTGGTAAGCTAAATCAACAGTGAATTTAGGAGTTTGTGATTCACTTAGGATTTATAAGACTTAGTTCAGGTGTAAGGAACTATTTTACATGTGCAATCACATTTATAAGACTTAGTGTAATTTGTAAGAGAAACAGTACATGAGCACATGGTATGTTAAATAGTTCTTGGTGTGTATCATAATCTTGTTTATTCGGTGGAAGCATTCATGTGGTGAGTCAAGTGGGATTGCATTAATATTAAATATGTGAATTTATCATGTGTAAGTCACATAAGCATGCCTAATGATCACCCATGCAAGTTATGATTATGCGTTATAATGACTGATTGTGGATTCATGTGGTGATTCCATTGTGATTTCATTGATATTGAATATGTGAATTTTTCATTTGTGAGACACATGGGTATGCTTAATTTTCATCCATGCCAGTATGGGTGATTTATGATGAGTGATTGTGGACTGAGTGTGAAGAAGTGACATATTGAGAATGAATATGATCAATCAATCAATCTCAGGATAGCACGCAATCTGAAGTATAATGTCCTGCCTATCAGAGCAGATAATGTTAATGATAACTCATACACTAATTAATAATTCAGTGCCCTCCTAAGCATGACATCACTCTGTAGTCCATATAACTCATGTTACAATCATATGGTTTTGTGTCCGGAATGTGTTGGATGAAACTCTAATTAATAATTTAGTGCCCTCCTAAGCATGGCACCACTCTGTAGTCCATATAACTCATGTTACACTCATATAGTTTATGTCCTAAAGTGTGTTGGAGGATGATGATGATGATGATGATGATGATGATGATGATGATGATGATGATGATGATGATGATGAGATGATGATGATGATGATGATGATGATGATGATGATGATGATGATGATGATGATGATGATGATGATGATGATGATGATGATGATGATTATATGGTTATTATTATGGTGATGATGATTATGATGCTAATGATGATTATGAGGTAACGGCATATTGCATACATGGTGTAGAAGAGGGAAAATACGCTTCATCGAAGCATTTTGATTAAGAGGAATTTACCTGAATGTTATACAGGAGAAGATACCACAATGCACTTATATGGTTTATAAACAAATACGCCTTGTATTTAGGAACGAATTACAAACCTTAATGTATGAGACTACCATAATTTACGTGTATTATTTATAAGCAAATACACATTGCATTTAGGAATAAATTATACACCTTAATGTGCGAGAACCTTTTCTTTTGAATGGAAGGATATCTATAGAAAATAATTATGAACAAAGGGGAATGGTGAATATAGTTATCAAATTCTGAATAGATCAAGGTATTACTCAACCTAGAGACCATTATTGACAGGCATGGGTGAAGATGACACTGCTTATCTGGTAGTCTAAACCTTGAGTGCCCTATAATGAAGGATTGGATGGAGAGTGACCAGCCATAGGGTTGATACTATTAGAGAATACCAAGATTATCTTCCTCCCTTGTTTATTTTTCAATAGGATCAACATTCACTGTATTTATTTTCCTTGTTTTTTCTTGGATGTTTTACAGTCTTACATTTCTAATGTTCATGTTGATTTTATCAGTAGATTTATGTTTGATGCTGGAATTTCAGGTACTTATTAGATCCATCTAGATCCAGGCCTGACATTTCTTATTGAGTGAAGTACCTGGACAGAGTGAGGCAGAACATTATTCCAAAAAGAAACCACCCGCAAGCAGTTTCCTTAGCCTAGTAGGAAAGGTAACTTAGAGTACCCATAATTGCACTGGAGTGTAGGACTGTAACACAAACACTATTTCATACCCAGGAATAGAAGTAACAGTCATTTGGAGGACTTAATCAACACAAGCTCAGGGAATTGGTGGCATCAGGGTTCTAGTCACCATGAAGTAAACACAATATGTTTACAAGCAGTTTCAGACACAGTACATCCCAATTAAATATGATCACTAGGTGTTTACTGTATGGAAAGATGTCAGTAAACTGTATATTTAGGGCATCAAGGTGTATGTAATAACTTTGAATTGTATTTGGTGATTATATGAACATATAGATACACATAATACAATTTTTTTAATGGAATTAATGTTGTTTATGTATTGAATAACCATAAACCATGTTTATGCTTAATAAATTATGAAAAGAGGTCAGTTCCTCCATTGAGTGTTTTCTTGTCGTGTCACTTAGTTAAATAAGACACACTCTAGATATTAATTAATTAGCTGAGAGAGGAGAGGCAACAAACCCCCTACAAGATAGTGTTAGCATTCAGGAAACTATTCATTGTATTCCTTGAGTCTCCGAAACTCTATATATTAAATCCAGCATTTGAGCCAGTGCTAGCTTAATTAATTATAACGGGCAGGATCACATTGGGAAAGAGGAATTTAGTATCCTCTATCTCTTTGGAGTTTCTCAACGTTATCCGACAGTGATCATGTCTGTACACAACCTTCTATCTCGGGTACTGCCAAACGTCTTATAGTCCATGCCGTGTGTCGTTGGAGATCATGTCTGTCCACAGCCTTCTGTCTTGTGTACCGCCAATCTTCCTATAGCTTATGCCTTTCATCGTTTGTGATCATGTCGTCCACAGACTTCTGTCTCGTGTACTGCCAATTTCTAATAGTATATGCCATGCCGTGTGTCGTTGGTGACCATGTCTGTCCACAATGTCTGGCTCAATATATAATATATATATATTGGTATGAGAGTCTAACATGACATCTAAGAAGGATAGCATCATGAAAACTGATCCCGCCCGAGCACCAAGAACAGAGATCTGTGGAGAACCAATAACGCCTAGGCCACTTTTAAAGGAATACGATGATACTGTGGGCAATTTCTTAAACAAGTGAATCGGTATAATTATGTCGAAACAGTCATAACATCTGATGGGAGATGCCTTGCAGAGATTAGATCCAGAATTACTATGGCAAAAATGACGTTCTGCAACATGAAAAAGTTGTCACTTGCAGTGAGAAAAAGAGTGTTGAAATGTTATATAGAACAAATATTGTTGTATGCGTGTGAAACAAGGGCAATTAACAGACAAGCTGAGAAACATATAATGGCTGTGGAAATGTGGTTCTTGAATAAAATGCAAAGAATACCATGGACTGACAGAGAATCAAATGAGACACTCCTCATGGAAACAAATGATAACCGGAGATTGATAGTTAGAGTAGTCAGTTCAACTTAGCAAGCCTTAGTTGCCAGTATCACCAGTAGCCAATGTGAAATTTTTCGGAGATTGATTGGAGAAAAATTTT
>JACEFZ010012079.1:0-25000 GCA_014155875.1 Cepaea nemoralis
TTCCAAGTCCCAAAATCAACAGATGACATACACAACAGTGCCACTAGAGGACATGATCCAGGGTCCAACATCAACAGGTGACATACACAACAGTGCCATAGAGGAAGATCCAAGCCCCAAAATCAAAAGATGACATACACAACAGTGCCACTAGAGGACATGATTCAAGGTCCAACATCAAAAGGTGACATACCAACAGTGCCACTAGGGACAGTTAATCCAACATCAACAGATGACATACACAACAGTGCCACTAGAGGACATGATTCCAAGGTCCAACTCAACAGGTAACATACACAACAGTCCACTAGAGACATGATTCCCAAAGGGCCAACATCAACAGGGATACACAACAGTGCCACTAGAGGACATACCCAACAGTGCCACTAGAGGACATACACAACAGTGCCACTAGAGGACATGATTCCAAGGTCCAACATCAACAGATGACATACACAACAGTGCCACTAGAGGACATGATTCCAAGGTCCAACATCAACAGAGTAACATACACAACAGTGCCACTAGAGGACATGATTCCAAGGCCCAACATCAACAGATGACATACACAACAGTGCCACCAGATGGACATACACAACAGTGCCACTAGAGGACATGATTCCAAGGTCTAACATCAATCAGATGACATACACAAAAGTGCCACTAGAGGACATACACAACAGTGCCACTAAGAGGACATGATTCCAAGGTCCAACATCAACAGATGACATACACAACAGTACCACTAGAGACATACACAACAGTGCCACTAGAGGACATGATTCCAAGGTCCAACATCAACAGATGACATACACAACAGTGCCACTAGAGGACATGATTCCAAGGCCCAACATCAACAGATAACATACACAACAGTGCCACTAGAGGACATGTTCCAAGGTCCAACATCAACAGATGACATACACAACAGTGCCACTAGAGGACATGATTCCAAGGTCCAACATCAAACAGATGACATACACAACAGTGCCACTAGAGGACATGATTCCAAGGCCCAACATCAACAGATAACATACACAACAGTGCCACTAGAGGACATGATTCCAAGGTCCAACATCAACAGGTGAAATACACAACAGTGCCACTAGAGGACATACACAACAGTGCCACTAGAGGACATACACAACAGTGCCACTAGAGGACATGATTCCAAGGTCCAACATCAACAGGTGACATACACAACAGTGCCACTAGAGGACATGATTCCAAGGTCCAACATCAACAGTGACATACACAACAGTGCCACTAGAGGACATACACAACAGTGCCACTAGAGGACATACACAACAGTGCCAGTAAGGACATGATTCAAGGTCCAACATCAACAGGTGACATACACAACAGTCCACAGGGACATACACAACAGTGCCACCAGATGACATACACAACAGTGCCACAGAGGACATGATTCCAAGGTCCAACATCAACAGATACATACACAACAGTGCCACTAGAGGACATGATTCCAAGGTCCAACATCAACAGATAACAACACAACAGTGCCACTAGAGACATGATTCAGGTCCAACATCAACCCAGTGACATACACAACAGTGCCACTAGAGGACATGATTCCAGGTCCAACATCAACAGGTGACATACACAACAGTGCCACTAGAGGAAAGGATTCCAAGGTCCAACATCAACAGATGACATACACAACAGTGCCACTAGAGGACATGATTCCAAGGTCCAACATCAACAGATGACATACACAACAGTGCCACTAGAGGACATGATTCCAGGGTCCAACATCAACAGGTGACATACACAACAGTGCCACTAGAGGAAAGGATTCCAAGCTCCAACATCAACAGATGACATACACAACAGTGCCACTAGAGGACATGATCCAAGGTCCAACATCAACAGGTGACATACACAACAGTGCCACTAGAGGACATGATTCCAAGGTCCACCATCAACAGATGACATACACAACAGTGCCACTAGAGGACATGATTCCAAGGTCCAACATCAACAGATAACATACACAACAGTGCCACTAGATGACATGATTCCAAGGTCCAACATCAACAGGTGAAATACACATCAGTGCCACTAGAGGACATACACAACAGTGCCACTAGAGGACATACACAACAGTGCCACTAGAGGACATGATTCCAAGGTCCAACATCAACAGAGGACATACACAACAGTGCCACTAGAGGACATGATTCCCAAGGCCCAACATCAACAGATGACATACACAACAGTGCCACCAGATGACATACACAACAGTGCCACTAGAGGACATGATTCCAAGGTCCAACATCAACAGATGACATACACAAAAGTGCCACTAGAGGACATACACAACAGTGCCACTAAGAGGACATGATTCCAAGGTCCAACATCAACAGATGACATACACAACAGTACCACTAGAGGACATACACAACAGTGCCACTAGAGGACATGATTCCAAGGTCCAACATCAACAGATGACATACACAACAGTGCCACTAGAGGACATGATTCCAAGGCCCAACATCAACAGATAACATACACAACAGTGCCACTAGAGGACATGCTTCCAAGGTCCAACATCAACAGATGACATACACAACAGTGCCACTAGAGGACATGATTCCAAGGTCCAACATCAACAGATGACATACACAACAGTGCCACTAGAGGACATGATTCCCAAAGGGCCAACATCAACAGATAACATACACAACAGTGCCACTAGAGGACATGATTCCAAGGTCCAACATCAACAGGTAAATACACAACAGTGCCACTAGAGGACATACACAACAGTGCCACTAGAGGACATACACAACAGTGCCACTAGAGGACATGATTCCAAGGTCCAACATCAACAGGTGACATACACAACAGTGCCATTAGAGGACATGATTCCAAGGTCCAATATCAACAGGTGATACACCCTAGAACATACACACAGTGCCACTAGAGGACATACACAACAGTGCCACTAGAGGACATGATTCCAAGGTCCACATCAACAGATGACATACACAACAGTGCCACTAGAGGACATGATTCCAAGGTCCAACATCAACAGATGACATACACAACAGTGCCACTAGAGGACATGATTCCAAGGTCCAACATAACAGATGACATACACAACAGTGCCACTAGAGGACATGATTCCAAGGTCCAACATCAACAGATGACATACACAACAGTGCCACTAGAGGACATGATTCCAAGGTCCAACATCAACAGATGACATACACAACAGTGCCACTAGAGGACATGATTCCAAGGTCCACATCAACAGATGACATACACAACAGTGCCACTAGAGGACATACACAACAGTGCCACTAGAGGACATGATTCCAAGGTCCACATCAACAGATGACATACACAACAGTGCCACTAAGAGGACATACACAACAGTGCCACTAGAGGACATGATTCCAAGGTCAACATCAACAGATGACATACACAACAGTGCCACTAGAGGACATGATTCCAAGGTCAACATCAACAGATGAAAATACACAACAGTGCCACTAGAGACATGATTCCAAGGTCCAACATCAACAGATGACATACACAACAGTGCCACTAGAGGACATGATTCCAAGGTCCAACATAACAGATGACATACACAACAGTGCCACTAGAGGACATGATTCCAAGGTCCAACATCAACAGATAACATACACAACAGTGCCACTAGAGGACATGATTCCAAGGCCCAACATCAACAGATAACATACACAACAGTGCCACTAGAGGACATGATTCCAAGGTCCAACATCAACAGATGACATACACAAACAAGTACCAAAATAAGAGGACATGATTCCAAGGTCCAACATCAACAGTGACATACACAACAGTGCCACTAGAGGACATACACAACAGTGCCACTAGAGGACATGATTCCAAGGTCCAACATCAACAGATGACATACACAACAGTGCCACTAGAGGACATGATTCCAAGGTCCAACATAACAGATGACATACACAACAGTGCCACTAGAGGACATGATTCAAAGGTCCAACATCAACAGATGACATACACAACAGTCCACTAGAGGACATGATTCCAAGGTCAACATCAACAGGTGACATACACAACAGTGCCACTAGAGGACATACACAACAGTGCCACTAGAGGACATGATTCCAAGGTCCAACATCAACAGATGACATACACAACAGTCACTAGGTGACATACACAACAGTGCCACCAGATGACATACACAACAGTGCCACAGAGGACATATTCCAAGGTCCAACATCAACAGATGACATACACAACAGTGCCACTAGAGGACATGATTCCAAGGTCCACTCAACAGATAACATACACAACATGCCACTAGAGACATACCAGGGTCCAACATCAACAGGTGACATACACAACAGTGCCTAAAATCAAGTCCAACATAAAAGACATACACAACAGTGCCACTAGAGGATGATTCAAGGTCAACATCAACAGGTGACAACACACAGTGCCATAGAGGACATGATCCAAGGTCCACCATCACAGATGACATAACAACAGTGCCAAGAGGTTTCCCAAAGTCAACATCAACATAACAACACAACAGGCCACTAGAGACATGATTCCAAGGTCCAACATCAACAGGTGAAATACACACAGTGCCACTAGAGGACATACAACAGTGCCACTGAGACATACACAACAGTGCCACTAGAGGACATGATTCCAAGGTCCAACATCAACAGTGACATACACAACAGTCCACTAGAGGAATTTCCCAAAGGCCCCAAAATCAAAAAGTAAAATACACAACAGTGCCATTTGAGGACATACCAAGGGCCAATAAACAGGTCAACCAACATCAAGAGGGCATAAAAAACCCTCAAGGGAAAAACCAAAGTCCAAAACAGATTCCATCCAACATCAAAAGAGACATAACCCAAAGTCCACTAAGGGTAATTCCAAGGGCCAAAATAAAGGCATAACCCAAAAGTGCCCCAAGGACATACACAACAGTGCCACTAGAGGACATACCAAGGGCCAAAATAAAAGGGCATACCAAAGGCCACTAAGGACATACCAAGGGCCAAAAAACCCGTGACATACACAACAGTGCCACAGAGGGCATACAAAGGGCCAAAAAAACAGATCATCAACATCCACAGAACATACCAACGTGCACAAAGGTGAATCAAAACCCCGAACATACACAACAGTGCCACTAGAGGAAGATTCCAAGGTCCCAAAATCAACAGGTGAATACACAACAGTCCACAGGGACATAACCAAAGTCCACCAGTGACAAAACACCCGGGGGAAACCAACCCAAAAAAAAACATACACAACAGTGCCACTAGGGACATGATTTCCCAAAGGGCCCAAAAAAACAGTAAACACAAAGCACTAGAGGAAATTCCCAAATAAAAACAAAACAAAACAAAAAACAAAAAAAATTTTTTCCCCCAAAAAAGGGAATACACACAGTGCCACTAAGGGAAAGGGTTCCAAGCCCCCCAAAAAAAAAATGAATACACAACAGTGCCACTAGAGGACATACCAAGGGCCAAAATAAAAGGGACATACACAACAGTGCCACTAGAGGACAATTTTTAAGGCCCCCAAAAAAAAAAAACCCCGGGGTTTTTAAGGCCAAAAAAAAAAAAAAACCCCAAGAAATTTCCCCCCACAAAGGGAAAAAAAAAGGCCCGGGAAAAACAACAGTGCCACTAGAGGACATAACCAAAGTACTAAGGACATACCAAGGGCCAAAATAAAAAGACATACACAACAGTGCCACTAGAGGACATGATTCCAAGGTCCAACATCAACAGATAAAATACACAACAGTCCACTAGAGGACATACCAAGGCCCAAAAACAGATCAAACCCAAAATCCACAGATGACATACACAACAGTGCCACTAGAGGACATGATTCCAAGGCAACATCAACAGATACATACACAAAAGTGCCCCTAGAGGACATCCAAAGTCCACTAAGAGGGCATACCAAGGGCCAAAAAACAGATCAAACCCAAAATCCACAGAGGGCATACACAACAGTGCCACTAGAGGACATGATTCCAAGGCCAACATCAACAGAACATACACAACAGTGCCACTAGAGGACATGATTCCAAGGCCAACATCAACAGTAAATACACAACAGTGCCATAGAGGAATCCCAAGGGCCAAAATAAAAAGACATACACAACAGTGCCCCTAGAGGACATGATTCCAAGGTCCAACAAAAATGACATACAAACAGTGCCCCTAGAGGACATGATTCCAAGGCCCCAAAATCAACAGATAACATACACAACAGTGCCATAGAGGACATGATTCCAAGGTCCAAATCAACAGGGGAAATAAAAACAGTGCCACTAGAGGATAACAAAACAGTGCCACTAGAGGACATACACAAAAGTGCCACTAGAGGACATGATTCCCGGGTCCAACTCAACAGTGACATACACAACAGTGCCACTAGAGGACATGATTCCAAGGCCCAACATCAACAGAAACATACAAACAGTGCCATTTGAGGACATGATTCCAAGGCCAAATAACAGGTACATACACAACAGTGCCATAAGGCATAACCAAAGGCCACTAAGGAATAAAACAGTGCCATAGAGGACATACCCCCAACATCACAGGGACATACACAACAGTGCCACTAGAGGACATGATTCCAAGGTCCAACATCAACAGAGACATACACAACAGTGCCACTAGAGGTACCCAACCCAACATCAAAAGAAACATAACCAAAGTCCATAAAGGGTTTCAACCAACATAAACAGGGACAAAACAACAGTCCATTTGAGGAAAAAAAGGGCCCCTAAGGACATACACAACAGTCCCCTAGAGGACATACCAAGGGCCAAATAAAAAGGACATACCAAAATCCCACAGAGACATACAAACAGTGCCACTAGAGGACATGATTCCAAGGTCCAACATCAAAAGATGACATACACAACAGTCCACTAGAGGACATAACCCAAAGGCCACTAGAGGACATACCAAAGGGGCCCAAAAACAGAACAAACCCAAAATCCACGAACATACACAACAGTGCCACAGAGGACAATTTTTAAGGCCAACATCAACAGATACATACACAACAGTGCCACTAGAGGACATGATTCCAAAGGCCAACATCAACAGATACATACACAACAGTGCCATAGAGGACATGATTCCAAGGCCAAAATCAACAGATACATACACAACAGTCCACTAGGGACATTTCCAGGGCCAAAAACAGATCAACCAACATCCACAGAACATACCAAGGCCAAAAAACAGATCAAACCCAAAATCCACAGAGGGCATACCAACCAAATCAAAAGAAACATAACCAAAGGCCAAAACAGATTCCCAACCAACATCAAAAGAAACATACACAAAGTCCAAATAGAGGACATAAAACCCGGCCAAAAATGATTCCAAGGCCCCCTAAAAAAAAACCCAGGCCACTAAAGGACATACCAAGGCCAAAATAAAAAGACATACACAACAGTGCCACTAGAGGACATGATTCCCAAAGGCCCCAAAATCAACAGATAAAATACCAACAGTCCCCTAGAAGACATAACCCAAACCAAAACAATTTTCCAACATCAAAAGAGACATAACCAAAGTCCACTAAGGACATACCAGGGTGCCAAAATAAAGGGACATAACCAAGTCCACTAAACATACACAACAGTCCATAGAGGACATACCAAGGGCCAAAAACAGATCATCCAAAAATCCACAGAGGGCATACCAAGGCCCAAAAACAGATCAAGAAACATCCACAGAGGGCATACCAAGGGCCCAAAAAAGAAAAACCAACATCCACAGAACATACAACCAACATCAAAAGAAAAAACCAAAAGTCCACTAAGGACATACACAAATGCCACTAGAGGACAGATTTCCCAAAGGCAACATCAACAGATACATACAAACAGTGCCCCTAGAGGACATGATTCCAAGGTCAACATCAACAGATGACATACACAACAGTGCCACTAGAGGACATGATTCCCAAAGGCCCCAAAATCAACAGATAAATACACAAAGTGCCCTAGAGGGCAATTCCCAAGGTCCAACACAAAAGAGACATACACAACAGGCCACTAGAGGACATGATTCAAGGGCCCCCCAAAAATAACATAAAACAGTGCCACTAAGAGGACATGATTCCAAGGTCCAACATCAACAGATGAATACACAAAGTCCACTAGAGGACAACAAGGCCCAAAATAAAAAGATCAAACCCAAAATCCACAAGGGCATACCAAGGGCCAAAAGACAGATAAAAAACAACAGTGATAAACAGACAAGGCCCCAAAACAACAGTAAAATAAAACATGACAAGGCAATTTAAGGTCCAACATCAAAAGAGACATAACAACGTCCCCTAGAGGACATAACCCAAAGTCCACAAACAGTTCCCAATAACTCCTTGCTCACCGTCCCCGGGAAAATTTCCGGGGCCCAAAATCCTGCAACAAAAATACCCTGAGGACAAACAACGGCCAAGAGGACTATTCCAACCAAAATAAAAGGGGACATAAAATGACCCCTAGAGGCTTACCATCCATAGAACTGACAAAGGTGCATAAATCAACCGAACCGTTCCTGGGGGGTTTTTTACCCGAGCTTTAGCACGGGGCACTTTTACTCAATCATTGTTTCCCGGAACAAAAAAAAAACTTGGACCAGGTGAGAACTTCATGCTAAAACTCACCTGTGGTAGGTACAGCTTGTGTAAATGAGCAGTCAGGTGGTCTGGTAGCTTCATCCATAGAACTGACAACACTAGCTTGGCATAATACCTTCACACTGCCAGAATCCACAGGTTCACTCAGGTAAAAGTATGACTGAAAGCATTTAAGCACAGTCAACTGATGACTTCAGTCATAGGTTCATTCAGGTAAAAGTATGACTGCAAACATTCAAGTTCAGCCAACTGATGAATTCAGTCATAGGTTTACTCAGGTAAAAGTATGACTGCAAACATTCAAGAACATCCAACTGATGACTTCGGTCATAGGTTCACTCAGGTAAAAATATAACTGCAAACATTCAAGTAGAATCAACTGATGACTTCAGTCATAGGTTCACTCAGGTAAAAGTGTGACTGCAAACATTCAAGTACAGCCAACTGATGACTTCAGTCACAGGTTCACTCGGGTAAAAGTATGACTGAAAACAATCATGTACAGTCAACTGATGACTTCAGTGATATGTTCACTCAGGTAAAAGTATGACTGAAACATTCAAGTACAGCCAACTGATGACTTCACTCTAAGGTTCACTCAGGTAAAAGTATGACTGAAACATTCAAGTACAGCCAACTGATGACTTCACTCTAAGGTTCACTCAGGTAAAAGTATGACTGAAACATTCAAGTACAGCCAACTGATGACTTCACTCTAAGGTTCACTCAGGTAAAAGTATGACTGAAACATTCAAGTACAGCCAACTGATGACTTCACTTAAGGTTCACTCAGGTAAAAGTATGACTGAAACATTCAAGTACAGCCAACTGATGACTTCACTCTAAGGTTCACTCAGGTAAATGTATGACTGAAACATTCAAGTACAGCCAACTGATGACTTCACTCTAAGGTTCACTCAGGTAAAAGTATGACTGAAACATTCAAGTACAGCCAACTGATGACTTCACTCTAAGGTTCACTCAGGTAAAAGTATGCCTGAAACATTCAAGTACAGCCAACTGATGACTTCACTCTAAGGTTCACTCAGGTAAAAGTATGACTGAAACATTCAAGCACAGTCAACTTATAACTTCAGACACAGGTTCACTCAGGTAAAAGTATGACTGAAAACATGCAAGTACAGTTAAATGATGACTTCAGTCACCTATTCACTCAGGTAGAAAGATGGGCACTACTTGACCATATATACACTACATACATGTCCAGATCACATCACAGGCTGTATACTAGAACAGACTACTTGACCACATATACACTACATACATGCCTTGATCACATCACAGGCTGTATACTAGAACAGACTACTTGACCACATATACACTACATACATGCCTAGATCACATCACAGGCTGTATACTAGCACAGACTGCCCTTGGTCACCACTATCTTATTTGCTGCGCCAGGGCAAAGAAAGGAACCATAAACTCCACCTGGAGCAAACACAACAGGAAATTTCTGATCATCAGAAAAGGTCCCCCTTTCACAAGTCCTATCCTCTAACACAAATAGTCTGACTGCACAAGGGTCTAGCCTCAGACTGGTGACCAGCTGGCTGTATTTGCCCACCTTGAAGATCTGCTGGTCAATTTTCAATTCAGCACAAGGCTGCCTGCCATGTGGCATATGTTGTTCCAGGCCTGGGACCTTTGCCAGGTCCCTTGCCATGGCACCCATTACCCTTATTGGGACTGTTGTGGTGTCCACTGCATGTCTGTGTGTCCCCTGGCCAGGTCCCTTGCCGTGGCGTCCATTGCCCTTATTGGGACTGTTGTGGTGTCCACTGCATGTCTGTGTGTCCCCTGGCCAGGTCCCTTGCCGTGGCGTCCATTGCCCTTATTGGGACTGTTGTGGTGTCCACTGCATGTCTGTGTGTCCCCTGGCCAGGCTCCTTGCCGTGGCGTCCATTGCCCTTATTGGGACTGTTGTGGTGTCCATTGCATGTCTGTTTCCCCTGGCCAGTGTTTCAGACCAGCACCAGACATTCCGCAGTCAGATACCCTTCTTGTTGGACTAGGTGTAGCCCACTAGTTCCACTTTGTGTGATTCCTGGGAAAAATTGATAAGGATGCTAACCTTCCACTTCCAGCCTGTTCTTAGCATGGACTGTTTGATCCGGGGACTCGTGCAGCATCATCACGAGTCTGGCGATTCTAGCTCTGAATTTGGTTGTGACAGACATGAATGGTAGTATGAGCTTTGCCTTGCTACAACAGAGCTATGTCCAACAGACTTGGCGGAGCTCCTAGCCACTTCATCATGGTTGTGTTGATCTTCCTCTTGACTGCTTCTACCATACCTGTGCTTAGATTGTGGATAAGCAGAAGCCACAGAATCAACATAAACTAGAAGCAACAGAATGTGAACTGTCCAATCAGTCTGCTCCTGTTGGTAGTTTGCAGACCGCTTTCTGTTGCCTCCTGTATGTGCTGTACTGCGTTCTTGTCAGTTGATGAGACACTTTACACTCGACCAAGACCTGTCAAGGGTTCATGCACTGCTGTGGGGATTGCCACCATGAACATGGCTGCTGCCATCTTGCCTTTCATTTCTGAAGGCTTTCTCAACTTCTGAGGCCTGAAGCTCACCCTGCTCTGGTTGATCAGTTGATCTAGCCATAGATGTGGCCATGGTTGTTGCCAATAACATTTAAATATTAGAAATATAATATACACACAACAAACTCACACTGCAAATTGTTTTAGCAAATTTAAGTTCTTAAATCATGACACATATCTTAAAGCAGTTTTAAGAACTTAAATATGCACCTATTCCTAAAAAATCTGCACATGGCTCCTCTTCCATAAGTATGTCAATTGCTACACAATGAGGAAGCAAAAAATCACTGGATAGCAATACTGCAAGAGGTTTTGACAATCACATCCCAGTAAAGATGGTCAGACACATCCGTGTGACTCCATGGATAACCAGTGTAGTATTATTGATCACACACATCCGTGAGACTCCATGGATAACCAGTCTAGTGTTATTGATCACACACATCCGTGAGACTCCATGGATAACCAGTCCTAGTGTTATTGATTCACACACATCCGTGAGACTCCATGGATAACCAGTGCTAGTGTGTATTGATCACACACATCCGTGAGACTCCATGGATAACCAGTCTAGTGTTATTGATCACACACATCCGTGAGACTCCATGGATAACCAGTCTAGTGTTATTGATCACACACATCCGTGAGACTCCATGGATAACCAGTCTAGTGTTATTGATCACACACATCCGTGAGACTCCATGGTAACCAGTAGTGTTATTGATCACACAGCATCCTGTGAGAACTCCATGGATAACCAGTCTAGTGTTAGTTGATCACACACATCCGTGAGACTCCATGGATAACCAGTCTTGTGTTATTGATCACACACATCCGTGAGACTCCATGGATAACCAGTCTAGTGTTATTGATCACATACATCCGTGAGACTCCATGGATAACCAGTCTAGTGTTATTAGCTTTGAGAGAGCATGGCCATGACTTGTCAGCACACAGATTTCATCAGATACAAAGCTCACAGAAATAAAGCACAGAATCTCATCCACAGAGAAAAGCAGCTGCAGTTCAGAAATATTACTGAAGACAAAAGGAAGCGAGCAATAAGAATCTCAACGTACAAACCAAAGACACTGGTTTCATCTTCTACTAGGCATCATCTCTAGTCTGTGAAACACTAGCCTACATATACAACCATTGCATACACAAGACTACTTTCCTGAAGTATTCAGAACTGTACAAGTTTACAGAAGAGACAGGCAACATTTGGCTGTAGACTTACAGATGGTAGTAAACAGGGTGGCGGAGTGGTGCAGGGTAGCAGGTACTGTTATAAACCCAGACAAGTCTTCAACTGTGTGGTACTCCCAGGATAACCGGACCATGAAAGGCAGATGTCCCATGTATTATATTGAATGGATGTCCTCTTATTAGAGAGAGCAAACCAAAGTACTTGGGAATCATCTTTGACAGGTGTATGTCTTTTAAGGATCATGTGGAGGCTTTGGTGGTGAAGGCTGGTAAGGGACTTAATAATGCATTGAGGGCAATGGCAGCAACCGAGGTAGATCACAGGATGCATTACAGGCTCTTCAGCAGTTAATAATTTCTGTCACTGAGTATGGTTTGGGGCTGTTGACAGTGTCAAAGAGCCAGCTTGACAGGTTGGAGCGCATACAGAATGCGGCCATGCGGGTAATCCTGGGGTGCACATAGAACACATCAATTATATACATGAGACATATCCTGGTGCTACCAACAATGGCAGACAGGCATAGGGTCCTTCAAGCCAAATGGTACCTGAGAGTTGCAGCAGATGGGGATCACCCCTGCATGCAGCCATGGATTTGTTCAAGGGTCATAGACTGAGATGAGGCAGGTCCTGGATGGCACAGGCAGAAATATCTATATGCCAGGTGTGTGATCTAGAGACCATCAATCATGACAAAGAGTGGGTTGAAGTACTGGAAGACATGACGGACTGGCACAATGTAATAGCAACATTGGGTCGTGAGTGTAGAGAATGGGCAGCAGGCAGCAGTCCGCACTGAGTGTGAGGTGCAACAACTGATCCAGAGTAACACACATCAAGGTGACATAGTGATCTACACCGATGGGTCAGTGATGAGAAACAGATGTAGTGGTTGGAGTTTCATCGCAAAGGCTCATGGGCGATGCTTGAAGAGACAAATAAAAAGCGGAGATTGATTGGAGAAATTAGACGTAGACAGTCAAGATTTTTTGGACATGGTATGAGGAGAAATAGACTTCCAAATTTAGTGACAACTGGCAAGTTTGATGGGAAGAGAGCAAGAGGAAGACAAAGGGATAGACCTTGATAGTTTGGCAGCATGGCATGGTCAGGACAAGAACACAGACCTGTTTTGAGACTCTGGTGACCGTGTGAGATGGCGGACCATGACCGCCCACGCATGTCAACATGGCACTTGATGATGATGACATACAGTAAATGTGTTGTATAAAGACATGTACATACAGTAAATGTTGTGTTGTATAAAGACATGTACATACAGTAAATGTTGTGTTGTATAAAGACATGTACATACAGTAAATGTTGTTGTATGAAGACATGTACACACAGTAAATAATGTTGTATGAAGACATGTACACACAGTAAATGTTGTGCTATATAAAGACATGTACACACAGTAAATGTGTTGTATGAAGACATGTACACACAGTAAATGTTGTGTTGTATGAAGACATGTACACACAGTAAATGTTGTGTTGTATGAAGACATGTACATACGGTAAATGTTGTGTTGTATGAAGACATGTACATACAGTAAATGTTGTGTTGTAGGAAGACATGTACATACAGTAAATGTTGTGCTATATAAAGACACTAGCTGACCCGGCCCATCTTCGTCCAGGCCCTGACGGGGATCTATCTATCTGTCTGTCTGTCTGCTTGTCCTGACCACGGCCCGGACGGCTTCGCCTCGCTCCTGGTAGGGGAAGTATCTCATTAATTCATATAAGTAGTCAATATAAGATCCCATTCCCTCCGACTATCTGTCTGTCTGTCCTGTCTATCTGTCTGTCTGACCCCGGCCCGCATCACCGTCTCTGGTGGGGAGCATCTCATTATAATTCATATAAGTAGTCATATAAGTTCCCAGTCTGTCTGTCTGTCACTGTTCTGTTCTAGATCCAGGCCCGGCTTCGTCCAGTCCCTGGTGGGGAGCTGTCCATGTCGGTCCTGTCTATCATATGTATCTATACTATGATATACTATCTATGTATCTATCTATCTAGCTATATGCCAGGGTGACTTAACTTAAGATATAGCAATGCTACTAAAAAAGTTATGTCCCTTGTTTTAGTTTTTTCTTATGTGAGTCATGTAATTACAAAATTAAATTTTAGTAAGTAAATAGATGATTGTACACTAAGAAACTATTACAGTTGGTTGCACAGGAATGAAAAGAAAACATGTAGAAAATTTCATCTCAATCAGATGGACCGTTCGCGAACGCATAAAGAACGGACATACATACATACATACATACATTGTGTTTTATAGATATAGATGTACACACAGTAAATTATGTTGTATGAAGACATGTACATACAGTAAATGTTGTGTTGTATGAAGACATGTACACACAGTAAATGTGTTGTATGAAGAAATGTACACACAGTAAATGTGTTGTATGAAGACATGTACACACAGTAAATGTTGTGTTGTATAAAGACATGTACACACAGTAAATGTGTTGTATGAAGACATGTACACACAGTAAATGTGTTGTATGAAGACATGTACATACGGTAAATGTTGTGCTATATAAAGACATGCACACACAGTAAATGTTGTGCTATATAAAGACATGTACACACAGTAAATGTTGTGCTATATAAAGACATGTACATACGGTAAATGTTGTGTTGTATGAAGACATGTACACACAGTAAATGTTGTATTGTATGAAGACATGTACATACAGTAAATGTTGTGTTGTATGAAGACATGTACATACGGTAAATGTTGTGTTGTATGAAGACATGTACATACGGTAAATGTTGTGTTGTATGAAGACATGTACATACGGTAAATGTTGTGTTGTATGAAGACATGTGCATACAGTAAATGTGTTGTATGAAGAAATGTACACACAGTAAATGTGTTGTATGAAGACATGTACACACAGTAAATGTTGTGTTGTATAAAGACATGTACACACAGTAAATGTGTTGTATGAAGACATGTACACACAGTAAATGTGTTGTATGAAGACATGTACATACGGTAAATGTTGTGCTATATAAAGACATGCACACACAGTAAATGTTGTGCTATATAAAGACATGTACACACAGTAAATGTTGTGCTATATAAAGACATATACATACGGTAAATGTTGTGTTGTATGAAGACATGTACACACAGTAAATGTTGTATTGTATGAAGACATGTACATACAGTAAATGTTGTGTTGTATGAAGACATGTACATACGGTAAATGTTGTGTTGTATGAAGACATGTACATACGGTAAATGTTGTGTTGTATGAAGACATGTACATACAGTAAATGTTGTGTTGTATGAAGACATGTACATACGGTAAATGTTGTATTGTATGAAGACATGTACACACAGTAAATGTTGTGTTGTATGAAGACATGTACACACAGTAAATGTTGTGTTGTATGAAGACATGTACACACAGTAAATGTTGTGTTGTATGAAGACATGTACATATGGTAAATGCTGTGTTGTATGAAGGCATGTACATACGGCAAATGTTGTGTTGTATAAAGACATGTACATACGGCAAATGTTGTGTTGTATGAAGACATGTACATACGGTAAATGTTGTGTTGTATGAAGACATGTACATATGGTAAATGTTGTGTTGTATGAAGACATGTACATACGGTAAATGTTGTGTTGTATGATGAAATGTACATGCGGTAAATGCTGTGTTGTATGAAGACATGTACATACGGCAAATTTTGTGTTGTATAAAGACATGTACACACAGTAAATGTTGTGTTGTATGATGACATGTACATACGGTAAATGTTGTGTTGTATGATGACATGTACATATGGTAAATGTTGTGTTGTATGAAGACATGTACATACGGTAAATGTTGTGTTGTATGAAGACATGTACACACAGTAAATGTGTTGTATGAAGACATGTACATACGGCAAATGTGTTGTATAAAGACATGTACATACGGCAAATGTGTTGTATGAAGACATGTACATACGGTAAATGTTGTGCTGTATATCTGTGACCAGGCAGGCTGAAAGCTGACACTGTTAGCTCCCATGGTAAACAGAGCTGTTGATGTGTCCACTGTGTAGAAGTACAGCAGGCATTAGCTGGCATCAAACAATTGATAATTACATGTACCTCCATAAACACATCACTCAGCAACAAGAAATCATAGATTAAACAACTACACAGCAGTCGAATATCAAGGGAACTTTTACAACACAGCATATTGTTGTCTATGATAAAATTAAGGAACCTGAAGAAATGTCTGCATTCTTGCTGTTAGCATCAAACATTGCAAGTTATTTCACATCATTCTTGCTGTTAGCACCAAACATTGCAAGTTGTATCACATCATTCTTGCTGTTTGCACCAAACAGTGTAAGTTGTATCACATCAGTCTTGCTGTTAGCACCAAACAGTGTAAGTTGTATCACATCAGTCTTGCTGTTAGCACCAAACACTGCAAGTTGTATCACATCAGCCTTGCTGTTAGCACCAAACAGTGTAAGTTGTATCACATCAGTCTTGCTGTTAGCACCATAGCACCAAACACTGCAAGTTGTATCACATCAGTCTTGCTGTTAGCACCAAACAGTGGTAGTGTAATCACATCATTCTTGCTGTTAGCACCACACCTTGCAAGTTGTATCACATCATTCTTGCTGTTAGCACCATAGCACCAAACACTGCAAGTTGTATCACATCAGTCTTGCTGTTAGCACTAAATACTGCAAGTTGTATCACATCATTCTTGATGTTAGCACTAAATACTGCAAGTTGTATCACATCATTCTTGCTGTTAGCACCAAATACTGCAAGTTGTATCACATCAGTCTTGCTGTTAGCACCAAACATTGCAAGTTGTATCACATCATTCTTGCTGTTAGCATCAAATACTGCAAGTTGTATCACATCAGTCTTGCTGTTAGCACCAACCAATATAAAATAACATGAAGTAATGCAGCTGTACAGACCACAATTACAGAAAGCAGGACAATGTGGCAACTAGCCTTCATCAGCAAATACCCAAAACAAAACATACAAACACAGGGAAGTGACTAGTGACTACATTAACACATTATAACTGAATGAGAAGAATGGAACGATGACAAAAATTAGAACAATGAACAGAAAATTAAAATATGTCCTACTTAATTAAAAGGACAGTGAGCTGTGGTCTTGCTGTTAGCACAAAAATTGGACAGGTGTAGTATGTCACTCCTGATGTTAGCACCACTCATTGTAAGTTATAGCACACAACTGTTGCTAGCTGTGGACAAGCGGAATCTGAGAGACTCACCCAGAGTTTGATCATTGAATGCTGGATCTCCTCGGGCTGAACATGTCACAATAGTCTCAGAGCCAGCTTCTCCAGTTACAGTTCTGCAGGTCATCTGTATGTTTGACAACACAATTATAGTTTTTGCAACAAATAGATCTACTCTGGTAAGTTTAACTTACACAATTAATAAATATTAGCCACATTTGAATAACAGAAGATGAAAAGATTGCTCCCACGTAATACAGACCCCATTAAAGGTGACTCATGTAACATGTCATCCACAGAATGTGCTACAGCATTCCTCCCATAGATTGTTATCATTTAACACTGCTCTCAAGTAACAATGATTAACGTATCATTACTCTCATGTAACATTGATTCATCTAACACTGACTCATGTAACACTGCTCTTGTGTAACATTGATTGATGTAACACTGACTCATGTGACACTGACTCATGTAACACTGCTGTCGTGTAACATTGATTCATGTAACACTGCTGTCGTGTAACACTGATTCATGTAACACTGACTCATTTAACACTGGTCTCATGTAACACTGACTCATGTAACACTGCTCTCGTGTAACATTGATTCATGTAACACTGCTCTCGTGTAACATTGATTCATGTAATACTGACTCATGTAACACTGCTCGCATGTAGTACTGACTCATGTAACACTGGTCTCATGTAACACTGCTCTCATGTAATACTGCTCTCATGTAATACTGACTCATGTGTAAACGTGCCTATGTTTATGAAAATCTGGGGTGAACGGACTAGTTAAGAATTTGCTAATACTAGCAAGGGTAATAGGCGGATGTTAGGTCAGAAAAGGCTTGAGGTAGGAATGCCAAAAACAATGGCGGGCCCTAAACACAATGGAGGTATATCATGGAGATGTCAGTCTTAGGTCACGAAGGCACTAGAGGAAAACGTGACAGGCAGACTGAGAAAATGAAGGGAAGCCTAGAAATGTAATGTTGGTGGAATGTAGATTGAGGGTGCAAGGGGTTAAATGGTGTGTTTCGTGGAGGTCCGGCAAGAGGGGAATAAAGAGAGAAGTCTGAGGAAAATGAAAGGGGTCAGTGGAGTTGTGGCAGAGTTAGGGAGAACTCCGCCTGGTGGTTTTTCAAGCAGTGGATTTTGGGCTGAGTGAGGGGCACCAGCCAAGAAAGTGGCATTCAGGAAGAATTATTCAGTGTGGGCTACGTTTACGGAAGACTAGCAAGTTATTTGGCGTATGGGCTGAGAAGGGGATCTCAGCCAGGCATTCAGGGATTTCGGACACGAGGATATAGTCCGAGACAATTAAGTGTGTTCATGTATATATACCGAGACTGCGCCTGGAAATTCTGTTATGTTTTTTCATCATGTACCTGTGTCATTAAAAAAATTATGTGCGCGACAACTGTGATATCCAGTGCCTATAACTTTCCATAAGTATACCTGCAGAGTGTTCATACAGACATACCACTAGACACAACCACCGCCACTTATATGCTGTCACTCTGTCATAACAACGTTGTGACAGAAGATTATCTGGGTGCACGTAACTGAAGAACCAGGGGCGACAGCAGTGAAACAGCTGTATGAACATCAGTGTGATATTTGAAAGAGAATATTTTTTTTGGGCATGTCAATTTTACAGTGGACAGGTACAGTCAGATAGTTTCTGTGAAGCTCGTCTCCAAAGTAACAACACCGGGTGCGAAATCAAATTTGAAAACAATGACAATCACAGATAAACAACATCACAACAAATCATTTTCATAAGCGTTGTAGTAGACAACGTGTTTGAAAAGTGTCAGAGAATTAACGGAGTCAACATGAACAGGTGTAGGCCAGTGCAGGTAAAAACATACTGGAACAGGTCCACGCCAGCACAGAGAGACGTATTAAACATCACCCCAGGGAGGGATGATCTATGGTGGATTGTGGCACACAGAGAACGACAAGTGTTGGTCCGCCGAATATAACAGGGACAAATTCAAGACCGTTGAGGACAGCGAGTACTGTCTTATGAAGAATCGTCTAGTAGACGCAAACTGCAGAGTCAGGAGTTGTTTTGGCCACAAGTCGGCGGTATTTATTGATATGAGGCGGAACAGTGTAGCTTGAGTCCTGCGTGTGTTGAAGACAATCGTGCAGGTGCAGTGATTGGCTGAGCTAGACTTCAGCTGTGTTGGGAAAAAGACGATTAGAGTACAGAAGTGTACTCAGGCGACCTTTAGAGATAAGGGTTTACACAGCGGACGGTGACATGGGTTACCGGATGTAAACAAATGAACAGCTGTTAAGCAGTGAAATCAGGAGCCGATGTTTATTCGTTTATGACCTGTTGTCACGAGATCGCCATGAGTTAACCAGATAATGATAATACAGAAAGTTTGCTTAGCGCATATTTTCTAGGCCACAACAGTTGTACAAAATACAGATAGAACCTGTCAGATCCTAGTTACAGTCAGATATCAGACAATCCCAGGTCGGGCAAAAATAACAGCTGCAGATGTGTAGGGGAAGTGAGTGAGATGAATCCATACATCGCTTTGACAGTTTATCAACAGTCGGATACAAGTAGAATTGGCCAGCTCGGGACATGAAACAGTCCTGTCTGTCATTTAGAGTTCCGGACATCAAGCGAAATGGCGGATGGGGTTGTCACCACTCGACAGAAGATTGGCGGCTTGTTGTGGAAACCCGTTGTGGGAGCATACAGGAACTCGCTAGCTTGTTGTGGGAGTCTAAACAAGTGATGACAACTCTGACATGGATTGAGCCAGGGAGGATAGATTCTTGACAAGGGATGATCTGCCCAAAATAACACCTGTGTGGACATATAGAATAACGTCACGTAACCAATTTTAGGCGTTTGCCAAAAAACCATGATTGGGGAAGACAGTGTAACTCAAACCGTGGATTTAGGCGGGAGTGCTTTGGCACCGCAGTTAGGGAGTAGAATAATATCTACCGTGTGCGAATTAGTTAATTTAATTGTACACGTGCCTGTAATGGCAATTGTAGATGTGATTCGGAAGGACTGCGGTGTTGCCTAAGGTAGTTATATTGTATAATTAGCCCTAATTAGTTTAGGCAGTAGCATGGTTGAAACTAGCTAGAGTAGGGAAGTGATACTTGGCTCTGTTGGTTGAAAATAGATTAGTGAAGTATTGATAAGCTTTACTAGTTGAGAATTGAGTAATGAGGGATAATGGGGATATTCCAGTGGGTGTCCCTGGTGGGCGGGGTTCCGCATTCTGTTTGTTGATTTTTTTTTCTTGTCTTGGCCTGATGATAACCAATGTGTGGAGTCATCTGTCCCTGACAGAGTTAGGTTCATTGTATTTTGCTGAGCAAGGGCCAATGGCCACGATCATCTAATAGAGATCAGTGACGGGGAGGCTATCACCAGTTGTATGATCTATTTTACAGGTTCCCTCTGGTCGGGATGAAGAACACAGAACAATTGTAAAATCTGATACCGGATAAATTATGATGCAGAGAGATTGGCCAGCAACCTTCTAAATGGGTCTATGCTAGAAGAAGCTGATAAACATTGCTCAGGGGAGCTGAATGGTAGAAGTATCCTACAGGATAAGTACCGAATGAGTTGTAGGTCATACCAGTCTTTAACACACCAGTAGTGATGGATGTTCAGTCCACGTATGACGAGAACAGTAGCGACTGATGTTCACATTGGAGGAAAGATAACATTTAAGTGTAGTTGTTCCACGTATCAAGGAAATCATAACTTTCGATCAATATCTAGTAAATAAAGCAAGCCATTTTAGTCTAGATACAATGACTGTGTAAGAGTGAAAACTATAGAACATTTCGCAAGAAGAAAAAACGTCATGTTCATAGGACAGTGTTCCATGTTTTTTTCACTGCGCAGGAATTATGAAGTCTGAGTTTCTATAAACTATTAGGAACAGTTGTGTTAGGAACAATAATAGTATCTTTCACGGATTATATATTTGAATGGGATTCAGATCTCATGGTCATCAGAGCTCCTGGAGGAGGACATGTCTGGAGAGAAGGACACGACTTCGGTGAGGTCCATTGTGCTGATTCTTGTGATGTCGTGTAATCCTTGCCATGATGAGTGAACTCTGAACATGAACTCTGTGGTCTGACCTATACATTTACATTAGATTACACGACACACATTTTCTTCGCATACACGTCTCATATACGTTACACTTTTCTTTTAATAAATTAATCTTTATTAATTTTTAGAAGCAAGAGTTGTTGAATATGTTGCGTTGGGGAAGTATGAGAGGGGGCATAGTACGACAGTGAGAGAGTGATAGGAAAAGGTGTCCACGGGCTGATGGAGTGTGTTGGACGGAAGCTGGTGGATTCTCCAGGATATTGATAGGGAAGAAAAATTATAATGTGGGTGTTGACTCCCCTCACTCCAGGGACGACACTTTAAAGGAAGACACAACACCTGTCTACGTCCATTCGTTGTCTTCATTGATAAATCTATGGGCGAAACCATTCAACAGCAAGCAGCAGGTGCCATAACATACATCAAACAATCAGGTGCTGTCTCCACAAGGGAAGCTGTAAAATTTCCCTACCAAACAGAAGGAAACTGTTGGACATGTATTGTTGTCTTAAATTTGTTCAGCAGTCGGGAATCTTACCACCAATTCTAGGAAAGAACGACAAAAGCAGAGCCTAAAAACATTAACTGTAACACTTGTGTGTTCACAAGTTATCATCGTCGTCAGTCCAAACACATGCCTGAAAGCATATAGTTCCAGTAAAAGCACCTTCATCTGATGCAGTCCAATCCTATCAGACCTTGTTCCGGACATAAAAACAGCTAAGTACTTTGAGTTGTTGGCATCACACTGTTGTCTCTGACTGTTTGTTTGTTTCTGCCATTTATTGTCCTAAGTGGGCTTATTGTGCGTTATTCATGTATTCCTATGTGGTCCAGTATTCATGGTAATTAGGATATTTTTGTGATGTTTTGCGGAATTCATGAGACAAAGCAAAAGTGATTCCCTTTGTGCATAGTATATTTTTCTAGGAAATATCCGACGGGTTGACTTGGTTGTGCTTTTGCATTTGTGTGTCCTGGAAAATATCCTGTGCCGTATTGTCTCTCGTCAGATCTGTGTATATTATTTATTTTAGATTGCTTCTTTTCTTTCATTATATTTACATACGATATTTGGTTTTCTTTGGATATATGTTTTATTATTGTGATTCTTGCATGACATCTACTGTATAGCTGGTTTTTGTGGTTTAATGCGCTCGGTTATGTTTTACACAGGCATGTTTCAATGTGACGTTAATTTAATTTATCGGTAATCACCTGTTTGCGTGCCTTCAGCCTGTGCGTCTTGCGTCAAATAGGCATCATCAACTTTTTATCATCCAATCATTTATATGTATATGTGTAGGTCTAACACTATTTCCAGGAACGTTCTACAACTATTTTGTTACATATTTGAGTAGGTATAGATAATATTTCCCCCCCCCTCCCCCTCCCAACACTACTGGGAAAAAGAGGTAGAGAGCAAGACTAGAACCCTGTTAAGGACAGTGTCCCAAAATCACATTAGGTCAACGAATGGCTGAGTACAGAGTGAGATTATCAATATTACTAATTTACTTACAGAGTGAGTGTTTTAGTACTCTGGGTATTCACATAAGACAAGCGGTAGTGTCTTGATATCTACAGTCGACTGACAGAGAGCAACGTGTCCACAATTACAAAGATGCCTACTTTAATGGAATATATTGAAGCAGATGAACGACTAGGCCTAAGTGGCAGAGAATAGGGTTGGTGGGGGATATGGGGTTGAGGGATGAGTGGATGGGGGATGGGTGATTGGAATGTGTAGGTGGATGGGTGGAGGATGTGTGGGTGGGTGAGTGTGTGTGGAATGGGGGATGGATGTGGTGTGTGTGTGGGTGGGGAGATTGTGTGGGTGGGTGTGTGTGTGGGTTGGGGATGTGTGTAGGGGTGGGTGCAGGATGTGTGTGGGGGTGGGGGAGATTGTGTGGTGGTGGAAGTGTGGTGGTGGAAGTGGTTGGGGGTGTGTGTGGGTGGGGGGTGTGTGTGTGTGGTGAATGTGTGGTGGGTGGGGGATGTGTGGGTGGGTGGTGGGTATGTCTCATAACATGGTAATATGCATTATTTATGTTTACAACATTCATTTGACAATGGTTTTTCCTATGTAAATGCATCATGCACTATTGATGAGCGAAAGATGAATGACTGGAACGGATGAATGTAAGACGGACCTGCGTGCCCAATTTATAACCCTTCTAAAATAAAGATCAATCAATCAATCAATCTCTCTCTCTCTCTCTCTCTCTGTATGTGTTTGGTAATCTTACCCTGCCATCCACATTGCCAGCAGCAATCTCTCTCTCTCTCTCTCACTCTCTCTCTCTGTATGTGTTTGGTAATCTTACCCTGCCATCCACATTGCCAGCAGCATCTCTCTCTCTCTCTCTCACTCTCTCTCTACTGTATGTGTTGGTAATCTTACCCTGCCATCCACATTGCCAGCAGCAATCTCTCTCTCTCTCTCTCACTCTCTCTCTCTGTATGTGTTTGGTAATCTTACCCTGCCATCCACATTGCCAGCAGCAATCTCTCTCTCTCTCTCTCTGTATGTGTTTGGTAATCTTACCCTGCCATCCACATTGCCAGCAGCAATCTCTCTCTCTCTCTCTCTCTCTCTCCCTCTCTCTGTATGTGTTTGGTAATCTTACCCTGCCATCCACATTGCCAGCAGCAATCTCTCTCTCCCTCTCTCTGTATGTGTTTGTAATCTTACCCTGCCATCCACATTGCAGCAGCATCTCTCTCTCCCTCTCTCTGTATGTGTTTGGTTAATCTTACCCTGCCATCCACATTGCCAGCAGCAATCCCTCTCTCGTCCCTCTCTCTGTATGTGTTTGGTTAATCTTACCCTACGCCATCCACATTGCCAGCAGCAATCTCTGTCTCCCTCTCTCTGTATGGTTTGGTAATCTTACCCTGCCATCCACATTGCCAGCAGCAAGCTCTCTCTCACCTCTCTCTGTATGTGTTTTGGTAATCTTACCCTGGCCATACCACATTGCCAGCAGCAATCTCTCACTCTCTCTCTCTGTATGGTGTTGGTAATCTTAGCCCTGCCATCCACATTGCCAGCAGCAATCTCTCACTACTCTCTATCTGTATGTGTTTGGTAATCTTACCCTGCCATCCACATTGGCACAGCCAGCA
>JACEFZ010012079.1:27500-214724 GCA_014155875.1 Cepaea nemoralis
TGTGGATAAATGATGTGTGTGTGGGTGGGTGAAGGTGTGGTTGGGTTTGCGGGTTGGTGAAGGATGTGTGTGAGGGTGGGAATGTGTGCTTAGATGGGTGGTTGGGGTGTGTGAGTGTGGGTGGGTAGATAGGAGATGTATGTGTTGATGAGTGGGTAAGGGATGTGTGGGTGTTAGTGGTTGAGGGATAAGTACGTGTGTCTAGGGATGTGTGAGGGGATGAGTGTATGAGTTGGGGATGTGTGTGTGGGTTGTGTGTGTGTGTGGATGGGAGGTGTGTGTTTGTGAATGGGGGATGTGTTGGTGGGTGGGGATGTGTGTGAGGGATGTGTGTATGGGTGGGGAGATTGTGCGTGGGTGGGGATGTGTGTGTATATGGGTAGGGTGTGTGGTTAAGGGATGTGTGGCTGGGGGATGGAGGATGTGTGGTTGGGTAGAGGATGTGTGGGTGGGTGATTGTATATGAGTAAGGGTGTGTGGTTAAGGGATGTTTGGTTGGGGGACGGGTGGGTAGAGGATGTGTGGGTGGGTAGAGGATATGTGGGTGGGTGAGTGTGTGCAGGTTAGGAGATGGTGGGGGATGTTTGTAGGTGTGGGCTCGGGATCTGTGAGTGGGCTGGGGGAGATGGGAGATTATGTGGGTGGGTGCGGAATTTGTGTGTGGGTAGGTGCGGAATATGTGAGTTGACGGGGAGATGTGTGTGTGGTTGAGGAATGTGTGTTTGGCTGAGTGGGTGGAGGTGTGTGGGTGGAGGAGGATATGTGGGTGAGTGATTGTTGGTGGGTAATGGGACGGGTAGAGGATATGTGAGTGGGTGGGGAGATGTGTGTAGGTGGGGGATGTGTGGGTTATTGAATGTATGTGTGCTTGGGGTGTGGGTGGATGGGATGTGTGGTGGGTGAGAGGTGTGTGTGGGTGGGGAGATGTGTAGGTGTAGGGATGTGGTGGATGGGTGGGGGAATGTATGTGTGTGTGGGTTATGTGTGTGGTTGGGTGGGGGAGTTGGAGTGAATGGGGGATGTGTGGGTGGTGGATGTGTCTCATAACACAGTAATATGCATTGTTTATGTTTACAAAATTCATGTGACAATGTTTTTTCCTATGCACTGTTGATGAAAGAAAGATGAGTGAATGGAAGGGCCGAATGTAAGACGGGACTGCGTGCCCAATTTGTTACCCTTTGAAAATAAAGTCTGTTCGTTCGTTCGTTCTCTCTCTGTCTCTGTATGTGCTTGGTAATCTTACCCTGCCATCCACATTGCCAGCAGCAATCTCTCTCTCCCTCTCTCTCACACACTCTCTCTCTCTCACTCACTCTCTCTCTCTCTCTCTGTATGTGCTTGGTAATCTTACCCTGCCATCCACACTGCCAGCAGCAATCTCTCTCTCCCTCTCTCTCTCTCTCTCTGTATGTGTTTGGTAATCTTACCCTGCCATCCACACTGCCAGCAGCAATCTCCAGTGGGCTGATGTTTAGAACTAGACCTGTGGTACAAACATTCAATGTTATAGGATACACTTGGCCATGTCCAACTGTAAACACATACCTCAACAGCCTTCTCTTTTGTTGTTCCTCATTCAAGTGTATTGTGTCACATCTAGTCATGGAGCTCTTTGGCTGAGGTCAGTAGAAGACTTTGGCATGTATTTATTTACGGGCATTTCCTCTAGACAGATTATACCCAAGGGTATTGTGTCACATCTAATCATGCAGCTCTTTAGCTCTGAGGTCAGTATTTGACTTTGGCATGTATTTGATTAGGGGCATTTCCTCTAGACAGATTATACTCAAGGTAACAGGCTCTATCTACTTGTCGGTAGACTTTATTTTGTAACATTTGCCATGGACATGCAACCTTATGGCTAACTCTCTTAGAAGTCCAATTGCTGTGGGATTGTAACATGCACAAATGCACGCATTACCATTGTATATCTTTGATGTCCAATTGTCCAATTTCACTTGTTCCTTGGTCAAACATCTCCATTGTCCATGTTAATCAGAGCTAATTTCACTTGTTCCTAGCTCAAACACCTCCACTTACCATGCTAATTTCACTTGTTCCTAGCTCAAACACCTCCACTGACCATGTTAATGAAAGCTAATTTCACTTGTTCCTAGCTCAAACACCTCCACTTACCATGCTAATGAAAGCTAATTTCACTTGTTCCTAGCTCAAACACCTCCACTTACCATGCTAATTTCACTTGTTCCTAGCTCAAACACCTCCACTTACCATGCTAATGAAAGCTAATTTCACTTGTTCCTAGCTCAAACGCCTCCACTTACCATGCTAATGAAAGCTAATTTCACTTGTTCCTAGCTCAAACACCTCCACTGACCATGCTAATGAAAGCTAATTTCACTTGTTCCTAGCTCTAACAAAATGATGTCCATGCCACAATGTCATGTTGGAGAAATGGTGCTAGGCCCATCATTGTGTACCAGATGACACATGATGGCTGGTGTCATGCTGGAGGGGTGAGCCCTGGAGTCATGTAGTGACATAAATGACACATGATGGTTGATGTCATGCTGGAGGGGTGAGCCCTGGAGTCATGTAGTCACACAAATGACACATAATGGTTGGTGTCATGCTGGTACAGCTGAGCCTCGGAGCCATGCAGTCATACAAGAACACCTGCCTCAGGGAGGGTTGTAATTCATGTCACCAGATCACTAGGTGAGTGCACCCACTAGCCACCAGATATGGCAATCCAATTGTGCAGTAAATCTCATCAGACCACAATGTGTAACTTCAGACCACAATGTGTAACTATAGACTGCAATGTGTAACTATACACTACAATGTGTAGCTTCAGACTACAATGTGTAACTATAGACTACACCAGGACAGCAAGCCGTCCAGGCGATGAGGACAGTGCTATTGATCTGGCGCTAGTTTCACCTTCACTCACTACAGTGTGTAGATGGGGTGTCCTAGGACACCATGGCAGCGACCACCACCCAGCATATTGGTGGAGAAAGGCAGAACCAGGCAGCACAAGCTAAAGGTAAAGACGTTCCAGTACAGGGCAAGATGTGGTGAGTAAAATAAGACGTGACAAGCGCAGAACGTTTCAGGGCAGGAAAAAAAGCTGGGAGCAGCCACCGTGGTGGAGTTTCGAGGTGGAGAAGGCTTGGGTGGATAAGCGTAGTGCTGTAAGGAGATGGCAAAATGACAAGAAGAACAGAGCTGGTCATCCTAGTCCCTGCTTGCACTTAGAAAGTGAGATGCACACAAGAGTAAGCTATTTCAAAAAACTGGTCAAGGTGGTTAAAAGCAAAAAGTGGGCAGTGGTGTGTCAAAGAGTAAGCACAGACAAGTCACTGAAATTGTTCTGGCGACTACATAAAAGCATGAGTGGTGTAGTCAAGAATAAGAGCATTTCTGACTTCCAAGGTGCTGACCTCATCTGGCAGAGGACTGACGAGGACAAGGGCAAAGCCCTCTTTGAACGCTACCTTGAGCAAAGCAACCAGACAGACATGGGAGGCCGAAATCTGGCCAAGGAGGTCACCTCAGACAGATGCAAGGCCCAGAACACTTCGGATGAAGACACAGTGACAGTGAAAGAAATCAAGGCTGTGCTTCGACGATCAAAAAACAGTGCTCCAGGTCCTGATGGCATAAGATACGACGACATAAATAGGTGTACCGACAATGAGCTAGAGAAACTAGCAGACATGTACAACAACAGTATAGGGAGTGCTAGCATCAAGGAGGAATGGTTACACAGCTATCTGATTCCCTTGCCGAAGCCTGGCAAAGACCACACAAAAATTCAGGGATATCGAATTATAACCATGCAGACTACAATAGGCAAGCTGCTGGAGAAGGTAATTGCCAGGAAAATATCAAGCCACCTAGAGAGGCAAGGTGTTTTCCCACCTACCCTGGGTGGATTCCGTTCAAAAAGAGAAACCTGGACCAATGCAGCAGTCTTTGCCCATGATGTCTATGAAGGTTTCCACTCAGGCACTGAAACCGTTGCTGCAGCGATTGATCTTGAGGACGCATACAACAGAGTACCACTGGATTTTTTAATGTTTCAGCTTCTTGAACTAAACGTAAGTCCATTCCTCCTTAGTTGGATCGCTGCAGCCCTCTTCCAACGGAAAGTAGTTTTTAGATGTGGCAGTTGGACTTCGGAACCAACAACAATATATCCTGGCCTACCACAGGGATCACCATTATCTCCGGTACTGTTCAATGCCTACACAGTGAGAATCACCAGTGAGCAGATTTCTGGACCTGGCAGGACATTGTCATATGCCGATGATGTTTTAGTGTATCGTCAGGGTAAGGATAGAGAGGAGGTTGCTGTGGAACTACAAACCGAACTCAATCGCATAAGTATTTGGTGTGATGAAGCTGGGGCAATGGTCAACCCAACAAAGGCAACAGTGACTTGGTTCTCGTTGAATAATCATATTGTCAACAATCCAACACCAACTGTAATGCTGTGTTTAGAGACAGTGGAAAGAACGCAGGCAATGAATTACCTGGGGATACAGTTTGATCGAAGCCTTGCTTATAATGTGCACATAGACCAGGTGATAACAAAGGCCAAGCGGGGTTTGGCAGCGATGCGGGTGATGGCGGCAGCAAACTGTGAGCAGCGCCATCTATGTCTTCTGTACGAGGGGCTGGTCATGTCTGTTTTGGAGTATGCAATGGCAATCCTGACTCTCAGCCATAAGCAGATAGAAAGGATGGAAAGGATACAGAATGAAGCTATGCGCATTATTCTTGGATGTACAAGAGATACAGCATGCAGGGTGATGCGCTACCTTCTTGATTTTCCAACCATTGAAGAGAGAATACAAGTTTGCAGGGCACGCGCCTACCTCAGAATTAACGCAAACACACAACATCCACTGCATAGTGAAATTAGGAAGGTGAAGGGCAGCAGGTTAAAAAGAGGACGGTCGTGGATGGGTCAAGCCGAAGACATTCTTCAACAGGTGTGTTCACTTGACGACTTAGAACCTGGCGAGGAGTGGGTGCAAGTGCCAACAGACTTCTGCACATCCTTTTCAGTTTGCATCCAACTAGATAGAAAATGCAGACAAGAAAATCCGGCTGCTGTTGAGGCTGAAGTACAAGCGTTGATTTTCGAGAATTCGCTAGACGGTGACGCGGTCATCTACACAGATGGGTCGGTCGTCCGACATGTGAAAAGCTCATGGGCCTTTACAGCTCGGGCCGGAGGGAGAATTGTGAAGGAGGACTCTGGTGCTTTCACTGAAACCACAAGTAGCCTGACCATGGAAGTCATGGCAGTAAGTAAAGCAATAACATGGCTCGAGACACAGACATTCACTAGGGCTTGTTTCCTTAGCGACTCAATGAACATGATCAAGAGGATAGAGGAGGGGTCGATCCGAAGAGAATGGTTGCTGCCTCTGAAGTGGTCTCGGCTGGCAAAGATTAGTTTCATCTTCGTGCCAGGGCATGCGGGAGTACAAGGAAATGAGCGGGCTGACAAGCTCGCAGGTGAGGCTACTGTGGAGGGCGGACGCGCCATGGACCAGGCTGACATTCTGAATGCTCTACTAGAAGTGAGACTTTTGCGAGAACCAAGTGATGACTGTGAATCTACAACAATGGCCAGACTGCGAGAGCAGCAAATTAAAAGAGGGGTGGCCAAACAAGAACACTACGCAGGAAGCCAAAGAAGATTGATAAACCAACACAGAACTGGCGTCGTTAGCCGCTACACGCTGCGGGATTTGCTGAGGAGGGGATCCGAGCACTTATGGACTGAATGGTTCGATGTGCAACAAGGATGATCTGTCGACTAACTAACTAACTATAGACTACAATGTGTAACTACAGACTACAATGTGTAACTTCAGACTATAATGTGTAACTACAGACTATAATGTGTAACTATACACTACAATGTGTAGCTTCAGACTATAATGTGTAACTATACACTACAATGTGTAGCTTCAGACTAAAATGTGTAACTATAGACTACAATGTGTAACTACAGACTACAATGTGTAACTATATACTACAATGTGTAACTTCAGACTACAATGTGTAACTACAGAATAAAATGTGTAACTACAGAATACAATGTATAACTACAGACTACATGTGTAACTACAGACTACAATGTGTAACTACAGACTACAATGTGTAACTACAGACTACAATGTGTAACTACAGACTACATGTGTAACTACAGACTACAATGTGTAACTACAGACTACAATGTGTAACTACAGACTACAATGTGTAACCGAAGACTATAATGTGTAACTGCAGACTATAATGTGTAACTACAGACTTCATGTGTAACTACAGACTACAATGTGTAACTACAGACTACAATGATTAACCGAAGACTATAATGTGTAACTACAGACTATAATGTGTAACTACAGACTGCAATATGTAACTACAGACTACATGTGTAACTACAGATTACAATTTGTAACTACAGACTACAATGATTAACCGAAGACTATTGACATAAGCCTGGGTCACTGACATTGAGGTGAGTGACCGGGCATGAGGAAGAATGGAGATGAGAGTGGGAGACAGTAAGGTGAGTGACCTGACTACGAGGAAAATAATCAACCCTCAGAAATAATGGGGCGGATATGAGGGAAGGCCCCAAGGGGGATGGGTCGAAAGAGAGTTGTGTGTTGTGTGAAGTCAGGAGACTGGAAAGTCAGTGAGAGAAGAGACCGACTGCGGGTCAGGTCGTTTAGAGAGAGCTCCGTGTTGTGTTGTTCTCGGAGTTATGAAGACAGGCTAAACCCAGAGTGGGTTGCATAGTTGAGCAGTGGCTCCAACCCAATGTGTGGGTTGTATTGCGGGAGATCCAGCCGTGGATAGTAACTGGATTACCTGTCTTGAAAGTTTGAGATATGAAGCAGGCCGTGAGAAGGCACTGATGTGTGTTGGTTAAATTGTGAGGAGGATATTTAGAATCTATGGATTACATTGTTTCTGGATATATACATATGTTCCGTGAGTCGTATTATTTCTATAATAAAGGATTATGTGCGCCAACTGAATATTGTTTCATGACTGGTGAAGGTGCACTTCGGGGGTGAGTTGGTTTAAGAGACAGTTAGATATCTAAATTGACACACCATGAACATCGTTACCTAGACAACGACCATCACACGACTATAACAAGCAAAGAACATCAAGAACATTGATATTATCATCAGAAAACGTGTGACAATCTGTGAGCTCGTCCGATCAAGAACATCTGGGCGCTCGGCGCTTAGTAAGGAGTATCTGGAAGGCCACGTACGGTCAAGAACATTATAGACTGTGTTGTCATTCTGAGATATTTGTGGGCTCTTCGCGGAGAGAGGGTGGACAGCGGAGTGTGTCCACCGTATAAACACTGAGTTTGTCTCCGTGCGGGAACTGGCTACAGCAGTTCACGTCAAGTCCACTACAGGTGAATTGGAACCAACCATATCGCTAAAGCGAGGGGGGGTGTCAAAAAACAGCGGCAGCACAAAGTCGGTGATAAAGACACGCCATACAGACTAACCGGGAGAGTCCATTACGGTGACAGGTAAATTTGATACCAGGCAGGAGGGCTGAAACCAGCAGACGCGCGATGAAAGACCAGTGTTGAATCCAGAGTGGCGAGGGCAGCGTGTGTGTGTGTAGAACATCCGCTGTCGGTGATAATGACAGGATTGGGAACCAAAGATAATTGACAGGTGTGTGTGGTGCTGGAGGCAAGCGCACTGTGTTGTTGCAAGTTGACTGGTCAAGATTATTCGACGCAGTAAATAGGACGGGTGGGTACACCAGCGTCCAGGTACTGGGGAAGTACATGTTTGGAAAACAGAGAAAAATTGGCAGTCGCTGATTTGACGGACAGTGACTGAAGGGGATAGTAACGGTACCCCTACCGCAGCCGGGTGGGGCTGTCAATTTTGTGTGAAAACTGTTTTACGGAGGAATTTTTCACTGAGGGTGATAAAGAGACATTGAGGTGACATTGTGAGTTGGGGGTGGAAGGAGGAAAGATACTCGGGAATTTCCACGGCCTAGTGTGGTCAAGATGACTCATTGTGAATGAACAAAACAAGGTTGTTTTGAAAGAAAGCCAGATTTTATGTTTCGCCTTTGTTGAACTGTTCTATTATTGTCATCATTATTCTGGTATGAGCAAACAGTTTTAACGTCTCATCATCGCAACCATGGTTGTATTGCTTTGCCAATAAGGATTTATATACCCAAAATTTAAAGCGCTGAACATTGGCTGCCATTCTCTTTTTCTTTTTGGTGAATCTTGTCGGGTAACGGAAATCCATAACATTAATGATACAGCGAAGCGCCATCTCCGCAACGAAAGTAACAACAAATCGAAAGAACACTTTGGATTATTACTGTGGTACCACCACATACAGAGAAAGTACAATAACGTTACGGACTGTGTCGAGACAGAACAGTTTAGATATCACTATCATCTTCAACTTTTGTCGACAGTTGGAACTTGTGATCACACGTGAATTCAGGAACCACTCAACACATCAATCAGTCCGTTTGAAATCTAGTGTCGTAGACATTTCCAGCGGATTGCGAATAACTATTAAAACGAACAAAAACTTTGGTGACTGAATAAAAAGAACTTTTGGCGACGGGTTAATAGGCCCATATTTGTCGGCCAACCAGTTACACATTATTATTTTTATTGTTTTGCTCCCTTCGTCATATTTATTGTTGTCGGGTGTTACGCAATTATTTGTATGTGGTCCAGTGTTTGTCAAGAGTAGGGGTTTTTTGTGTTGCTTCTCGAAGGCCGGAAGGCGGGGCGAAAATTTATTTCTTACTGTGCACCATGTGTTTTCTGGGAAGTAAATCGTAAGGTCGGTTTGTTTGATTCTGCAGTGAAGCAGGGGGGTCCTAGATTATAGACCGTGCCTTTTTGGGGCTAACGTCAGATCTGTGTATATTTTCAGTATATATTCCTTTTCTTTCTATTTTTCTTTTTGTTATATTTACATATAATATTTGTTGTGTTCGGATATATGTTTTTATTGTGATCTTTCGTCATTTCTGCTGTCTAGTGGTCTTGGTCAATTTATATTTATATATTACGCGCACTGTGGATGTCTCTACACAAGCTTGTGGTTGTTACTGTGGTTTATTTCTGTGTGATCATCGTCTCCGTGTACTCAGCTTGTGAAGTCTAGCGTTGGATAGTCATCACTTAGTGTTATCATCCATTTGTTTGTATATGTATTTATATGTATGTTTAACAATATTTCCAGGGACTTTATGAACTTGTGGTCATGGATATATAGATATAAGGGAGTATAGGTGATACTTCCCCCCTCACTACCTAGTGCTTATAGAGTGACTGGGTGAGTACAGAGTGATATTGTAGCACTACGGATTTACGTACACAGGGAGTGCGGGTGTACTTAGGGAAGTGACACAAAGACTAACAGCAGAGTCGTCACATTTATAGTTGGCTGACAGACAGCAACGTGTCCACAAGTACAAGATGCCTACTTTAATGGACTATATTGAAGCAGGTGAACGAATAGGCCTGAAAGGTAAAGAGTTACAGGAGTATGCAGAAGCAAAAGAACAAAAGCAGACGGAAAGAGAGGAGAGGCATAATGAACGCGAGGCAAAGCGTCTACAGGAAGAGAAAGAGACACAAGTAAAACTAGCTGAAATGGAAAACAAAACGTCTACAGGAAGAGAAAGAGACACAAGTAAAACTAGAACTTGAAAAGTTAAAACAAACAAATGCGGTGGAAATCGAGAAAGAGAAGATTAAGATGGAAGCGGAAATTGCTATTAAAAAGTTAGAATTTGCATCGAAGGGTCAAAGTGAGGAAAGCAGAAGACCTTCGCAGTCGTCACAGAGATTAAAACTGCCATATTTCACAGACCGGGATCAACTTGAAAATTATTTGTCCAGGTTCGAAGCATCAGCCAAAGCGTTAGGTATTCCAGAGAAGGAGTATGCGATGAGACTTGGCAAGTTTCTTACGGGCAAGGCACTAGACACCATGTTCAATTTACCTGTAGAAGAAAGGAACAACTACACTATCTTACGTCAACGTTTGCTGACTAAGTTCCAACTCACTGAGCATGGATATAGAACAAAGTTTAGACAGTTAGTGCCAGAGACAAAAAGATTTCACAGACTTTGTTAACACTGTAAAGAATGCATTTAACAAATGGATGGAGCTTGCAGAAGTAGGGAAAGATTTTAATAAATTAGTAGATCTAATGTTAAGAGACAAGGTAGTATCTGCATGTAATTCTAATTTAGTGGCGTTCTTTGAGGAACGGAAGCCAAAGGACATAGACACAATGTCTCAGTTAGGGCAAAACTATATGACGGCACATCCTAACGTATCTATTGGGGAAAATAATGAGTGAGGAAATAGTCTGTGCGGCGTACACTAAACAGGACCAGAATCCAGTCATCAGACCAAGGGCGAAAAGTGTGGATTCAGCACAGAAAGGTGAGCAGCAAGAACTTCAAGATAATGGTTTCCGAGGAAACAATGTTGGTAGAGTAGGACGGTACCCATATAGAAGAGGGAACTTCCAGAGACGTCCAAGTTATGCCGGATGTTGGAATTGTGGGAGCTGGAGACACAAGGCAGCAGAGTGTGATGCACAACCATCAGATGGACCAATGAACAACACTAAAAGGGAGATTACTTGTTTCAAATGTGGAAAGAAGGGCATATCAGCCATCAATGTAGGATGAGAGAAACAGAGCACTCAAATGCAGCGCAAGTAATTGAGACGCTGAACAATAAAGATTGTAGTGGGTGGAAACCTCTTTTTGAAAAAGACAGTCAGCCAGTCCTAATATGTGGTCACACAGTTAAAGCAGGATCAGCAGTACATGAAGGAGGAAGTCTGAAGATGCATCAGGGATTTGTCAATGATAGACCAGCGTTAACAATTAGGGATTCCGGATGTACGTCTATCGGATGAGGAGAAGTTTAATAGATCCCTCGGATTATACAGGGAAAAAGATTAGATGCATAACATTCAACGGCACAGTAGAGTTCTACCCATTAGCCATAATAACAATAAAAACACCATATATCACTGGAAGAGTGACAGCATGTGTTTTGGACTCACCAGTGGCTGATTTGATCATAGGAAATGTTATAGGAGTTAAAGAGTGTACAGAAGAGGAAGTAGTTTATTGGGACCGAAAATATAGTGTAAGCAGTAATGAGGTAGTTACCACAAGAGAACATAAATTAGACAGTACAGCTGAGGTAGAAGAGGCACTTGAAGTAGACACAGGAACTCAGGACAAGGATAGTACAGCTGAGCAGATGAGAATGGATCCCAAATATAGTGCTAGTGGCTCCCCGAGACAAGATACTACTCTGAACAAATGTTCCCAAGGGTGTAGGAGAGTAGAACATAGGCAGTCAAAGAAAGTAGATGGTGCTTCGAGAGGAAGAACAATGTTCTCACTCGCAGGTTTTCAGATAGTGGAACTGCACGTGGGCAAGGAGCAGTACCTTTAACACACAGAGACCGATATACTAGAACAGCTCAGGATAGTGCATGTGCAGGGCACATAGGCATAAGGCGTATGCAGCAGAAAGCAAGGTGCCAGATACATGGGCCAAGATTGAATAAAGAGTTCAGACTAAACAGAGACTCAAGTGTAACAATGCAATATGCAGATAGGAAAGTTGAGTCAGGTCAAAAGAGTGTTCGCGACATTACTGACCCAGGGCTAGGGATAGCAAACAGATGTTGTAATTGTAGAGGTACCATGAGTCATGGGTACATGAAAGGTAGACACAGCATCGACAGGAATCAGAGGAGGGTTAATGCAAGAACAGAACCACCTGATATAGGGTCGGTACACAAATAGTATTGTGTGGTCGTAAAGTAGTAAGAGACCTGTGGGTACATAAGTATAATGCTTTTCTATGATGTATTATTATTATTATGTGATGTATTAGTTCATGCATTGATACACAAGATAGATGGTTGTATTTATGTGTGATGAATATAGATGAGCATTTGATGTATTATGTAGTGTGTAGCTAGAGTAAGGTGCAGCCATACTTAGGGCTACCCAGGCTATATGTCTGGGTCACATGTTTAGTAAGTTTTAGTCCCCCAATATTTGAAAACGAAGTTTTCTTTTAAGAGGGGGGTGATGACAAAAGCCTGGGTCACTGACATTGAGGTGAGTGACCGGGCATGAGGAAGAATGGAGATGAGAGTGGGAGACAGTAAGGTGAGTGACCTGACTACGAGGAAAATAATCAACCCTCAGAAATAATGGGGCGGATATGAGGGGAAGGCCCCAAGGGGGATGGGTCGAAAGAGAGTTGTGTGTTGTGTGAAGTCAGGAGACTGGAAAGTCAGTGAGAGAAGAGACCGACTGCGGGTCAGGTCGTTTAAGAGAGATCTCCGTGTTGTGTTGTTCTCGGAGTTGTGAAGACAGGCTAAACCCAGAGTGGGTTGCATAGTTGAGCAGTGGCTCCAACCCAATGTGTGGGTTGTATTGCAGGAGATCCAGCCGTGGATAGTAACTGGATTACCTGTCTTGAAAGTTTGAGATATGAAGCAGGCCGTGAGAAGGCATTGATGTGTGTTGGTTAAATTGTGAGGAGGATATTTAGAATCTATGGATTACATTGTTTCTGGATATATACATATGTTCCGTGAGTCTGTATTATTTCTATAATAAAGGATTATGTGCGCCAACGGAATCTTGTTTCATGACTGGTGAAGGTGCACTTCGGGGGTGAGTTGGTTTTAAAAGACAGTTAGATATCTCAATTGACACACCATGAACATCGTTACCTAGACAACGACCATCACACGACTATAACAAGCAAAGAACATCAAGAACATTGATATTATCATCAAGAAAACGTGTGACAACTATAATGTGTAACTACAGACTACAATGTGTAACTACACACTACAATGTGTAGCTTCAGACTATAATGTGTAACTACAGACTACAATGTGTAACTACACTAGCCAGCAGATATGGCAATCCAATTGTGTAGTAAATCACATCAGACCACAATGTGTAACTACAGACTACAATGTGTAACTACAGACTACATGTGTAACTACAGACTACAGTGTGTAACTACAGACTACATGTGTAACTACAGACTACAATGTGTAACTACAGACTACAATGTGTAACCAAAGACTATAATGTGTAACTGCAGACTATAATGTGTAACTACAGACTGCATGTGTAACTACAGATTACAATGTGTAACTACAGACTACAATGTGTAACTACAGACTACAATGATTAACCGAAGATTATAATGTGTAACTACAGACTATAATGTGTAACTACAGACTGCAATATGTAACTACAGACTACATGTGTAACTACAGATTACAATTTGTAACTACAGACTACAATGATTATCCGAAGACTATAATGTGTAACTACAGACTATAATGTGTAACTACAAACTGCATGTGTAACAACAGACTACAATGTGTAACTACAGACTACAATGATTAACCGAAGACTATAATGTGTAACTACAGACTACAGTGTGTAACTACAGACTACAATGTGTAACTACAAACTACAATGATTAACCGAAGACTATAATGTGTAACTACAGACTACAATGTGTGACTATAATGTGTAACTAGACTACGCTGACTATAATAAATGCTCATATACCTCCAGAAGCACTGCAGTTCACAGTCACAGGGCTAGTCACTGGCTCACTGGACAATGGACATCAGACAACATATTAATGGCAATCAGATACAACATATTAATGGCAATCAGATACAAAATATTAATGGTAATCAGATACAACATATTAATGGTAATCAGATACAACATTCAAATCAACGTATTCTCTTTGTAAATTTAAACACAGAAGCCAGAAACAATATGTTGCACGATTGATTGCCTGGCAGGATTCACTGCATCTCATCAAGTGCATACTGTAGCATTATATATCACCATCATCATCATCATCATGTGCCATGCTGATAAGCATGGGCGGTCATGTTTTGCCATCTCACACGATCACCAGAGTAGTGGATCAGCTCTGTGTTCTTGATTTGACCACATCACGTAGCCAAGCCATCCAGGTATTTAGTTCTCTGCTTCTCTAATTGTACCGATTCACTTGTTGAAGAATAGTCCCATTTACTTGTATATTACATTGTGGTATTTCAATCTTCCTAGTGACTACCATAACCTGCGTCTTTTTACAATTTAATTTCAATTTGTGAATCACACGTTAGAACCTCTTCCTGTGGGAAAGTGTTACTTGGAGCATCACAATTTAGTAATTCAACAAAATATTCTTTCCATGTGTTGCACATTTCCTCATTGGTATTTATCATATTCCCATTTTTGTCTTTTAAACCATATGTGTTTTGTTGGTGCCCTCGTTTCATAGACTTCAGTTCTTTAAAAAACTTTCTGGATTCGTTTTTCTGGTGATTAGTTTCCATATCTTTGATTATATTACTCATATATTCTCGCTTCTGCTGTCGAACTATTTTTGTAGCCTCTTTACATTCATTTCTATATTGCTCTTCCTTTTGGATGTTGTTGATGTCATCTAACCATAAATTCTTTTTCCTAATGACTGCTTCTTCACATTTTTGATTGAACCATCTGTTCTTTCTATGCGTGATTAACACACCTAGACATTCTTCTGCAGTAGATTGAATTGTATTCTTGATGTTCAACCAAGTTTGGTCAACGCTTTCCTTCAAAGGGTTTTGCAGAGTTTCAAGTTTACATTTTATTTCATCTGTAAATTTCTCTTTGACTATAATTTCTTGTAGTTTTTCTCTGTTATATGTTGGGTGTAATCTTTGTAATTTAGTATAGAAATCTCTCTTAAGTTTTATTTTAAATTTTGTTCCAACGAGGAAGTGGTCGCTGTGGCACTCAGCTCCTCTATAACTTCTAACGTTGTATGTTTGATGCATTTCTGTTGTTAATTAAAATGTGATCTATTTGATTATAGGTTCTCTTGTCACATAATTTCCAAGTTTGTTTGTGTATATCCTTTCTTTGCAGTCTGGTACTGCTAATCTGCAGTCCTTTGGCTTCTGCCAGGTTGATGACTCTCCATCCATTATCATTTGAAGTTGTATGTAGGCTTTCCATACCGGCCACTTTTTTATGAGTTTGCTCTCTACCTATTTTTGCATTTAAGTCTCCCAGCACAATCAGGATGTCCTGTTTGGCGGTTTCTTCTAATCTGCAGTCCTTTGGCTTCTGCCAGGTTGATGACTCTCCATCCATTATCATTTGAAGTTGTATGTAGGCTTTCCATACCGGCCACTTTTTTATGAGTTTGCTCTCTACCTATTTTTGCATTGAAGTCTCCCAGCACAATCAGGATGTCCTGTTTGGCGGTTTCTTCTATGGCATCTTCCAAATCATTATAAAAGTCTTCTTTAACGTCATCTTCTACCGTTGAATGTAGATAGGAGGGCGTGCCCGCTATATAATAATTTTTTAACATGAGATTTTGTGTGTGATTGATAGGAGACCAGTCCATCATGTTAGCAATAATAGCAATAGAGTATGGCATGGAAAAATGTCAGAACATGAGTTGAAATGTAAATTTGGGTTGGAGAAGCAAGATGTGGACAACATGATCACTCATGCCATTCAGCTGATGGTTTCAATCATCCACAAGATATGAACAACATGATCGCTCATGCCATTCAGCTGATGGTTTCAATCATCCACAAGATATGGACAACATGATCGCTCATGCCATTCAGCTGATGGTTTCAATCATCCACAAGATATGGACAACATGATCCTTCATGCCATTCAGCTGATGGTTTCAATCATCCACAAGATATGGACAACATGATCCTTCATGCCATTCAGCTGATGGTTTCAATCATTCACAAGATATGGACAACATGATCCTTTATGCCATTCAGCTGATGGTTTCAATCATCCACAAGATATGGACAACATGATCCTTCATGCCATTCAGCTGATGGTTTCAATCATCCACAAGATATGGACAACATGATCGCTCATGCCATTCAGCTGATGGTTTCAATCATCCACAAGATATGGACAAATGATCCTTCATGCCATTCAGCTGATGGTTTCAATCATTCACAGATATGGACAACATGATCCTTTATGCCATTCAGCTGATGGTTTCAATCATCCACAAGATATGGACAACATGATCGCTCATGCCATTCAGCTGATGGTTTCAATCATCCACAAGATATGGACACATGATCCTTCATGCCATTCAGCTGATGGTTTCAATCATTCACAAGATATGGACAACATGATCGATCATGCCATTCAGCTGATGGTTTAAATCATCCACAAGATATGGAAACATGATCGCTCACGCCATTCAGCTGATGGATTCAATCATCCACAAGATATGGACAAACATGATCGCTCATGCCATTCAGCTGATGGTTTCAATCATCCACAAGATATGGACACATGATCCTTCATGCCATTCAGCTGATAGTTTCAAAACATCCACAAGATATGGACAACATGATCCTTCATGCCATTCAGCTGATGGTTTCAATCATTCACAAGATATGGACAACATGATCCTTTATGCCATTCAGCTGTTGGTTCAATCATCCATAAGATATGGACAACATGATCCTTCATGCCATTCAGCTGATGGTTTCAATCATCCACAAGATATGGACAACATGATCGCTCATGCCATTCAGCTGATGGTTTCAATCATCCACAAGATATGAACAACATGATCCTTCATGCCATTCAGCTGATGGTTTCAATCATTCACAAGATATGGACAACATGATCGCTCATGCCATTCAGCTGATGGTTTCAATCATCCACAAGATATGGACAACATGATCAGTCACGCCATTCAGCTGATGGTTTCAATCATCCACAAGATATGGACAACATGATCCTTCATGCCATTCAGCTGATGGTTTCAATCATTCACAAGATATGGGACAACATGATCCTTTTTTGCCATTCAGTGATGGTTTCAATCATCCACAAGATATGGACAACATGATCGGTCATGCCATTCAGCTGATGGTTTCAATCATCCACAAGATTTGGACAACATGATCCTCATGCCATTCAGCTGATGGTTTCAATTCATTCACAAGATATGGAAAACATGATCGCTCATCCCATTCAGCTGATGGTTTAATCATCACAAGATATGGACAACATGATCGCTCACGCCATTCAGCTGATGGATTCAATCATCCACAAGATATGGACAACATGATCGCTCATGCCATTCAGCTGATGGTTTCAATCATCCACAAGATATGGACAACATGATCCTTCATGCCATTCAGCTGATGGTTTCAATCATCCACAAGATATGGACAACATGATCCTTCATGCCATTCAGCTGATGGTTTCAATCATTCACAAGATATGGACAACATGATCCTTTATGCCATTCAGCTGATGGTTTCAATCATCCACAAGATATGGACAACATGATCCTTCATGCCATTCAGCTGATGGTTTCAATCATCCACAAGATATGGACAACATGACCCGCTCATGCCATTCAGCTGATGGTTTCAATCATCCACAAGATATGAACAACATGACCCTTCATGCCATTCAGCTGATGAGCTTCAGCCCATTCGCTGATGTTTCAATCATTCACAAGATATGGACAACATGATCCTTTATGCATTCAGCTGATGGTTTCAATCATCCACAAGATATGGACAACATGATCGCTCACGCCCATTCAGCTGATGGATTCAATCATCCACAAGATATGGACAACATGATCGCTCATGCCATTCAGCTGATGGTTTCAATCATCCACAAGATATGGACAACATGATCGGTAATGCCATTCAGCTGATGGTTTCAATCATCCACAAGATATGGACAACATGATCCTTCATGCCATTCAGCTGATGGTTTCAATCATTCACAAGATATGGACAACATGATCGCTCATGCCATTCAGCTGATGGTTTCAATCATCCACAAGATATGGACAACATGATCGCTCACGCCATTCAGCTGATGGATTCAATCATCCACAAGATATGGACAACATGATCGCTCATGCCATTCAGCTGATGGTTTCAATCATCCACAAGATATGGACAACATGATCGGTCACGCCATTCAGCTGATGGTTTCAATCATCCACAAGATATGGACAACATGATCACTCATGCCATTCAGCTGATGGTTTCAATCATCCACAAGATATGGACAACATGATCGGTCACGCCATTCAGCTGATGGTTTCAATCATCCACAAGAATAATATTCAATGTTAGTTTCATAAAATGACTCAATAATGAATTCTCATACCTTAAACGCACAGCAAATCCACAGTCTGATCCAATCCCATTATTGTGTATCCTCACCTGTCGCTGACAGATTGAAACACTGCCTTTAGGTCTGATGGTGATGGAACTGTCAACAGACACACACAACTACAGCAAAACAACAATAACCAACATTGGATACTAAAGCATCTGTAACAGACAACAACAGCAACAAAACCAACAACATACAACAACAGCAACAAAACCAACAACGGACAACAACAGCAACAAAACCAACAACGGAACTCAACACCACCAACCAACCACCACAAGATACTCAGGTAGACTCAGGCAGTTACGTATTCCTGGTATTACACCATCAGGTAGACTCAGGCAGTTACGTATTCCTGGTATTACACCATCAGGTAAACTATACAGGTAAGTTATACATTCTTAGTCTTAGTTTAGTCGTTGGATCAACGGGTGTAACCCATAAGTGCTCCGTTTTCCTCCTAACTCAAACCTGAGTATGGAGAAACTCAGCTCAATGCGCAAACCCCGTAGCATCGGCGAGGATCCTGAAATACTTTGGGTAGATTTTTAACTCAAAATTTTGCCCGGGCAGCACCGTTAAGCTACTCTTTTTCGATTTCCAACAGTCAAGGGATTTTTTTACGTGCGCAACAATGCACACGGGCGTCCGATCTCACTATCCAGAGATCAGGGGAAGTTTTATTACTGGAAGTCCACGTGGATATTTTAAACAAAATCCCGGTCCTCACCGGGGGCCTCCAGCACTCGAGGCGGACACCATACCTCGAGACCAATCATCCCCCATATATATTCTTCTTGCATTTTACAGTTAGGTAACCTATACAATCAGGTAAACTATACAGGTAAGTTATATATTCTTGTTGTATTTTACAGTTAACTATATAAACTGGTTTATTCTGACGTTCCCCAAAGTATCCAATGACCTTCAACATTGGTGAGATTACTATTTTTAATCAGTTACTTTTTTTTATCAGTCCATTTGTTTGATCATATTTGTTATCACTCCATTTGGTTGATCATATTTTTTATCACTCCATTTGGTTGATCATATTTTTTATCAGTCCATTTGGTTGATCATATTTTTTATCAGTCCATTTGGTTGATCAGATTTTTTATCAGTCCATTTGGTTGATCATATTTTTTATCAGTCCATTTGGTTGATCATATTTTTTATCAGTCCATTTGGTTGATAATATTTTTTTATCAGTCCATTTGGTTGATCATATTTTTTATCAGTCCATTTGGTTGATCATATTTTTTATCAGTCCATTTGGTTGATAATATGTTTTTTATCAGTCCATTTGGTTGATCATATTTTCCTGCAATCTTCCTTGTGGTGCTGTAAAGGTCTCTGAATTTCCATTGGCTGCTATTTTTGCCTTTCCTTCCAGACATTCTAATTATGGTCTTCCTAACTTCTTTAATAACTTCACAACAATGTATTCCCTGAGTGCATGTAAACACAGAAGCCACAAACAATGTGCTGCATGATTTATTGACTGGCATATTTTGCTGCATCTCGTCGGGTGCATACTGCAGAGTTATAAACAGACTTGTGTGTGTGTGTGTGTGTGTGTGTGTGTGTGTGTGCGTGAGAAGGAGAGTAAACTTTTGTTAGTGAGTTTGTGATTGTGAGAAAGTATATGTGTATGTGAGGAAGTGTGTATTTGTGGGTTATAATGTGGGTGCATAACTGTGAGAGCTTGGGTAAATGATGCAAATATCATGCAGGATTGTATGTATGTGTTTATTAATGGGCGTGTGTACATGTGTCTGCCTGCCTGCCTGTCTCATAACATGGTAATATGCATTACTTATGTTTACAACATTCATTCACAATGACTTTTTTTCCTATGTGAATGTAACATGCACAATGATGAACGAAAAATGAGTGATTAAAAGGGCCAAATGTAAGCCAATGTGTAACCCTTTGAAAATAAAGTTTGTTTGTTCGTTCGTTATATAACATATGTTCATTCGTTTCGTTATATAACATATGAAGTGAATAAATGATGAATAATACTTTGGCTGAAACACTTTAAAACATATAGTCATAGGTATTAATGCTCCGCATTTGAAAAATACATGGATATTTTGAAGCACATCATTTTCACACAAAATGGATAAAGTCAGGAAAACATTGAGCATATTTGTATCAATAGAATGAGAACCAATATATACACCATTCTATTTAGTTATAATTGTTTACAATACTGCTCATCTTATCTGTGGTAGGGAAAGCAAACATAGGGTATTTAGAGAAATAATAATTTGCTATGTGCTATTGTATGGTGACAAACTTTCACTGTCAGTTTTATTTTCACTATCATCACCAGCTGAATTATTTAACTTAATAACTACATTACTCCACATAATATCAGAAACTGTCACAAAGTTCTTTCAATCAGAATCACTATCATCTAAATTTGTTTCAAACAATAATCTGGTGTAAATTGATGAGGTTGAGAACTAGCGGGCAAGGCCTATTTTGAAAGCACAAAATTAACCCAAAATTTCAGATTTTTCTGCAAAATTGGTTATCTAATAATGAACTGATTTAAGTAAATATGCAAGAACAAGTGACAAATAAAGAACTGATTTAAGCAAATATAAGGGAACAAATGGCCAATAAAGAACTGATTTAAGCACATATAAGGGAACAAATGGCCAATAAAGAACTGATTTAAGCAAATATAAGGGAACAAGTGACTGATAATTAACTGACAACTGATTTAAGCAAATATAACATATTTGTCCATACAATAAGTACCTGAATCTTATGACTATGCTTTCAGCTGGTGGAGCCACAAATGAGACATGGTAAGAAAATACTTACACAGAATTGGATTTGGATGTGGCAGGGCAGAACTGAACAGTCTCTGCAGCTGTAGAACAGGATGCATTCATGGACTCTGCAGAACAACTCACTACAACAGGTCGTCCAGCTGTGGTCAGTCTGAAATTGTCCATTGCTAGGTTTCAATAAATCAACTGAAGGCTGAGATTACATATCACATCAGTGTTCTGTCAACATTCAACACCATCACCATTCTAGATGAACAGCTAATCATCACCAGAAACCAACACTACATGTGTATACTACATCTGCTCATGGTCTGTTCATATGTAGGTCATGTGTTCAATGTGTTTACAGACTGAGTCGTGAATCCACAGTTGATGTCACTGCATTCCAGACTACCTCCATATGTAGGTCATGTGTTTCAATGTGTTTACAGACTGAGTGGTGAATCACAGTTGATGTCACTGCATCCCAGATACCTCCATATGTAGGTCATGTGTTCAATGTGTTTACAGACTGAGTGGTGAATCACAGTTGATGTCACTGCATCCCAGACACCTCCATATGTAGGTCATGTGTTCAATGTGTTTACAGACTGAGTGGTGAATCACAGTTGATGTCACTGCATCCCAGATACCTCCATATGTAGGTCATGTGTTCAATGTGTTTACAGACTGAGTGGTGAACCACAGTTGATGTCACTGCATTCCAGACACTTCCATATGTAGGTCATGTTGTTCAATGTGTTTACAGACTGAGTGTGAACCACAGTTGATGTCACTGCATCCCAGATACCTCCATATGTAGGTCATGTGTTCAATGTGTTTACAGACTGAGTGGTGAACCACAGCACTGCATCCCAGATACCTCCATATGTAGGTCAGTGTTCAATGTGTTTACAGACTGAGTGGTGAACCACAGTTTGATGTCACTGCATTCCAGACACCTCCATATGTAGGTCACGTATTCAATGTGTTTACAGGACTGAGTGGTGAACCACAGTTGATGTCACTGCATCCCAGAAACCTCCATATGTAGGTCATGTATTCAATGTGTTTACAGACTGAGTGGTGAACCACAGTTGATGTCACTGCATTCCAGACACCTCCATATGTAGGTCATGTGTTCAATGTGTTTACAGACTGAGTGGTGAACCACAGTTGATGTCACTGCATTCCAGACACCTCCATATGTAGGTCATGTGTTCAATGTATTTACAGACTGAGTGGTGAACCACAGTTGATGTCACTGCATCCCAGAAACCTCCATATGTAGGTCATGTGTTCAATGTGTTTACAGACTGAGTGGTGAACCACAGTTGATGTCACTGCATCCCAGAAACCTCCATATGTAGGTCATGTGTTCAATGTGTTTACAGACTGAGTGGTGAACCACAGTTGATGTCACTGCATCCCAGATACCTCCATATGTAGGTCATGTGTTCAATGTGTTTACAGACTGAGTGGTGAACCACAGTTGATGTCACTGCATTCCAGACACCTCCATATGTAGGTCATGTGTTCAATGTGTTTACAGACTGAGTGGTGAACCACAGTTGATGTCACTGCACTCCAGACACCTCCATATGTAGGTCATGTATTCAATGTGTTTACAGACTGAGTGGTGAACCACAGTTGATGTCACTGCATCCCAGATACCTCCATATGTAGGTCATGTATTCAATGTGTTTTACAGACTGAGTGGTGAACCACAGTTGATGTCACTGCACTCCAGACACCTCCATGTGTGCTCAGTCTTGCCCAGTACATGGTCAGAAATGGAAAGTCTGGCTGAAATAGGTTTATATGGAACAAAGGGAGGGTTGACTGAATTCAATGTGGGTTCTCAAGTTGTTCAAACAAGCTGTATCTGAATAAAGGGTGGGTTGGCTGAGGTCATAGTTGGTCTTCTTTTGTCTAACATAATCTTAGGAACTTTCTGTAGCAATAGATGTCTAATAATTTGATTTTCTTTTTCACATAGTGGTATGAAGTGTCCATGTCCCACTTGCTGTCACTGATTTATCAGTCTATATACAGACCAGACTGAAGCCCACTTGCTGTCACTGATCTGTCAGTCTATGTATAGACCGGTCTGAAGCCCATGAAGAAGCACAATGACCAGAATGGCTAACTGTACATTCACAAACAAATATCAACTAACTGTACACACACACAAATATCAACTAACTGTACACACACACAAATATCAAGTACCCTGGTCCAGCCTTCAGGTGGGCTGAGCAGATGGTGCAAGGCCCACATGTGTACAGACCTGCCAGCCCTGGGTGGGTGGGAGGATGATGTGTTCTATATAAGGTCAGTGGCCTGTACTTGCCAGGACATCTCCTCATGTCCATGCTAGGCAGGGTCAACCTGGCAGTCCAGGCCAATGTTAAACATCCACCTTGATGCACATGTGAACCCACGACCACTGGGCCAGCAGGTCAGCTACCACAATGGCTCCTGTACATAATAACAGTATCAGAGAGCCAGCATGCCTAGCCAGTCAGCTACAACAGTGGCTACCTGTACACAATAACAGTATCAGAGAGTCAGTCAGCTGCCACAGTGGCTACCTGTACACAATAACAGTATTAGAGAGTCAGTCAGCTGCCACAGTGGCTACCTGTACACAATAACAGTATTAGAGAGTCAGTCAGCTGCCACAGTGGCTACGTGTACACAATAACAGTATTAGAGAGTCAGTCAGCTGCCACAGTGGCTACCTGTACACAATAACAGTATTAGAGAGTCAGTCACCTGCCACAGTGGCTACCTGTACACATAACAGTATTAGAGAGTCAGTCAGCTGCCACAGTGGCTACCTGTACACAATAACAGTATTAGAGAGTCAGTCACCTGCCACAGTGGCTACCTGTACACAATAACCAGTATTAGAGAGTCATTCAGCTGCCACAGTGGCTACTGTACACAATAACAGTATTAGAGAGTCAAGTCAGCTGCCACAGTGGCTACCTGTACACAATAACAGTATCAGAGAGTCAGTCAGCTGCCACAGTGGCTACCTGTACACAATAACAGTATTAGAGAGTCAGTCAGCTGCCACAGTGACTACCTGTACATAATAACAGTATCAGAGATGAGCTTCATCTTACCCAAGAGCAAGCTGTGTAGAGTTAAGTTCAGCATCCAAAACTGCAGGCTCAATATGGACACCAGAGAATCCGAAACCCTCAGTAGATACAGCACAGGAGATGTTGACCTGAGAAGTATAGGTAACCTGTCATTCCTTGACTACACTGATTCATCAAACAAGTATAGGTAACCTGTCATTCATTGTACTACACTGATTCATCAAACAAGTATAGGTAACCTGTCATTCATTGACTACACTGATTCATTCAAACAAGTATAGGTAACCTGTCATTCATTGACTACACTGATTCATTAAACAAGTATAGGTAACCTGTCATTCATTGACTACACTGATTCATCAAACAAGTATAGGTAACCTGTCATTCATTGACTACACTGATTCATCAAACAAGTATAGGTAACCTGTCATTCATTGACTACACTGATTCATTAAACAAGTATAGGTAACCTGTCATTCATTGACTACACTGATTCATTCAAACAAGTATAGGTAACTGTCATTCATTGACTACACTGATTCATCTAAACAAGTATAGGTAACCTGTCATTCATTGACTACACTGATTCATTAAACAAGTATAGGTAACCTGTCATTCATTGACTACACTGATTCATTAAACAAGTATAGGTAACTTGTCATTCATTGACTACACTGATTCATTAAACAAGTATAGGTAACCTGTCATTCATTGACTACACTGATTCATTAAACAAGTATAGGTAACCTGTCATTCATTGACTACACTGATTCATTAAACAAGTATAGGTAACCTGTCATTCATTGACTACACTGATTCATCAAACAAGTATAGGTAACCTGTCATTCATTGACTACACTGATTCATCAAACAAGTATAGGTAACCTGTCATTCATTGACTACACTGATTCATCAAACAAGTATAGGTAACCTGTCATTCATTGACTACACTGATTCATCAACAAGTATAGGTAACCTGTCATTCATTGACTACACTGATTCATTCAAACAAGTATAGGTAACTTGTCATTCATTGACTACACTGATTCATCAAACAAGTATAGGTAACCTGTCATTCATTGACTACACTGATTCATCAAACAAGTATAGGTAACTTGTCATTCATTGACTACACTGATTCATCAAACAAGTATAGGTACTTGTCACTTCATTGACTACACTGATTCATTAAACAAGTATAGGTAACCTGTCATTCATTGACTACACTGATTCATCAAACAAGTATAGGTAACTTGTCACTCATTGACTACACTGATTCATCAAACAAGTATAGGTAACCTGTCATTCATTGACTACACTGATTCATTAAACAAGTATAGGTAACCTTGTCATTCATTGACTACACTGATTCATCAAACAAGTATAGGTAACCTGTCACTTCATTGACTACACTGATTCATCAAACAAGTATAGGTAACCTGTTCATCATTGACTACACTGATTCATTAAACAAGTATAGGTAACCTTGTCATTCATTGACTACACTGATTCATCAAACAAGTATAGGTAACCTGTCATTCATTGACTACACTGATTCATTAAACAAGTATAGGTAACCTGTCACTTTATTGACTACACTGATTCATCAAACAAGTATAGGTAACCTTTTCACTTTATTGACTACACTGATTCATTAAACAAGTATAGGTAACCTGTCATTCATTGACTACACTGATTCATCAAACAAGTATAGGTAACTTGTCACTCATTGACTACACTGATTCATCAAACAAGTATAGGTAACCTGTCATTCATTGACTACACTGATTCATCAAACAAGTATAGGTAACCTGTCATTCATTGACTACACTGATTCATCAAACAAGTATAGGTAACCTGTCATTCATTGACTACACTGATTCATCAAACAAGTATAGGTAACCTGTCATTCATTGACTACACTGATTCATCAAACAAGTATAGGTAACCTGTCATTCATTGACTACACTGATTCATCAAACAAGTATAGGTAACCTGTCATTCATTGACTACACTGATTCATCAAACAAGTATAGGTAACCTTTTCATTCATTGACTACACTGATTCATCAAACAAGTATAGGTAACCTGTCATTCATTGACTACACTGATTCATCAAACAAGTATAGGTAACCTGTCATTCATTGACTACACTGATTCATCAAACAAGTATAGGTAACCTGTCATTCATGACTACACTGATTCATCAAACAAAGTATAGGTAACCTGTCATTCATTGACTACACTGATTCATCAAACAAGTATAGGTAACCTGTCATTCATTGACTACACTGATTCATTCAAACAAGTATAGGTAACCTGTCATTCATTGACTACACTGATTCATCAAACAAGTATAGGTAACCTGTCATTCATTGACTACACTGATTCATCAAACAAGTATAGGTAACCTGTCATTCATGACTACACTGATTCATCAAACAAGTATAGGTAACCTGTCATTCACTTGACTACACTGATTCATTCAAACAAGTATAGGTAACCTGTCATTCATTGACTACACTGATTCATCTAAACAAGTATAGGTAACCTGTCATTCATTGACTACAACTGATTCATAAACAAGTATAGGTAACCTGTCATTCATTGACTACACTGATCATCAAACAAGTATAGGTAACCTGTCATTCATTGACTACACTGATTCATTAAACAACGTATAGGTAACCTGTCATTCATTGACTACACTGATCATCAAACAAGTATAGGTAACTTGTCATTCATTGACTACACTGATTCATTAAACAAGTATAGGTAACCTGTCATTCATTGACTACACTGATTCATCAAACAAGTATAGGTAACCTTGTCATTCATTGACTACACTGATTCATCAAACAAGTATAGGTAACTGTCATTCATTGACTACACTGATTCATTCAAACAAGTATAGGTACCTGTCATTCATGTGACTACACTGATTTCATTAAACAAGTATAGGTAACCTGTCATTCATTGACTACACTGATTCATTAAACAAGTATAGGTAACCTGTCATTCATTGACTACACTGATTCATCACACAAGTATAGGTAACCCTGTCATTCATTGACTACACTGATTCATTAAACAAGTATAGGTAACCTGTCATTCATTGACTACACTGATTCATTAAACAAGTATAGGTAACCTTTTCATTTATTGACTACACTGATTCATTAAACAAGTATAGGTAACTTGTCATTTATTGACTACACTGATTCATTAAACAAGTATAGGTAACCTGTCATTCATTGACTACACTGATTCATCAAACAAGTATAGGTAACCTGTCATTCATTGATACACTGATTCATCAAACAAGTATAGGTAACCTGTCATTCATTGACTACACTGATTCATCAAACAAGTATAGGTAACCTGTCATTCATTGACTACACTGATTCATCAAACAAGTATAGGTAACCTGTCATTCATTGACTACACTGATTCATCAAACAAGTATAGGTAACCTGTCATTCATTGACTACACTGATTCATCAAACAAGTATAGGTAACCTGTCATTCATTGACTACACTGATTCATCAAACAAGTATAGGTAACCTGTCATTCATTGACTACACTGATTCATCTAAACAAGTATAGGTAACCTGTCATTCATTGACTACACTGATTCATTCAAACAAGTATAGGTAACCTGTCATTCATTGACTACACTGATTCATTCAAACAAGTATAGGTAACCTGTCATTCATTGACTACACTGATTCATTAAACAAGTATAGGTAACTGTCATTCATTGACTACACTGATTCATCAAACAAGTATAGGTAACTTGTCATTCATTGACTACACTGATTCATTAAACAAGTATAGGTAACCTGTCATTCATTGACTACACTGATTCATTCAAACAAGTATAGGTAACCTGTCATTCATTGACTACACTGATTCATCAAACAAGTATAGGTAACCTGTCATTCATTGACTACACTGATTCATCAAACAAGTATAGGTAACCTGTCATTCATTGACTACACTGATTCATCAAACAAGTATAGGTAACCTGTCATTCATTGACTACACTGATTCATCAAACAAGTATAGGTAACCTTGTCATTCATTGACTACACTGATTCATCAAACAAGTATAGGTAACCTGTCATTCATTGACTACACTGATTCATTAAACAAGTATAGGTAAACCTGTCACTCATTGACTACAATGATTCATTAAACAAGTATAGGTAACCTGTCATTCATTGACTACACTGATTCATCAAAACAAGTATAGGTAACCTTGTCACTCATTGACTACACTGATTCATTAAACAAGTATAGGTAACCTTGTCACTCATTGACTACACTGATTCATTCAAACAAGTATAGGTAACCTGTCATTCATTGACTACACTGATCATTCAAACAAGTATAGGTAACCTTGTCATTCATTGACTACACTGATTCATTAAACAAGTATAGGTAACTTGTCACTCATTGACTACACTGATTCATTCAAACAAGTATAGGTAAACCTGTCATTCATTGACTACACTGATTCATTAACAAGTATAGGTAACCTGTCATTCATTGACTACACTGATTCATTAAACAAGTATAGGTAACCTGTCATTCATTGACTACACTGATTCATTCAAACAAGTATAGGTAACTTGTCATTCATTGACTACACTGATTCATTCAAACAAGTATAGGTAACCTGTCACTCATTGACTACACTGATTCATTAAACAAGTATAGGTAACCTGTCATTCATTGACTACCCTGATTACATTAAACAAGTATAGGTAACCTGTCACTTCATTGACTACACTGATTCATCAAACAAGTATAGGTAACCTGTCATTCATTGACTACACTGATACATTCAAACAAGTATAGGTAACCTGTCATTCATTGACTACACTGATTCATTAAACAAGTATAGGTACCCTGTCATTCATTGACTACACTGATTCATTAAACAAGTATAGGTAACTTGTCACTTCATTGACTACACTGATTCATTAAACAAGTATAGGTAACCTGTCATTCATTGACTACACTGATTCATCAAACAAGTATAGGTAACCTGTCATTCATTGACTACACTGATTCATTAAACAAGTATAGGTAACCTGTCATTCATTGACTACACTGATTCATCAAACAAGTATAGGTAACCTGTCATTCATTGACTACACTGATTCATTAACCCTTTACAAGGCATAGCGTCTGATTCCGGCCGATGCGAGAAAACGATCGTAGCGTCCGATTCCGGCCGATACTATTATGCATTGTAAAATCGCGATCTCTCGGCTTTCCGACACTTCCGACGGCTACTTTCGCTTTCGCCTACAGCTTGACAACGTGGCCGCCATTTGTAAACGCGATAGTATCAATTTAAACGGACTTTTAAGGACAATTTTTGATAGTTTTCGGGATTTTTACGCTGTTTTTTCAAAATGGATTTCGGCGATTCTTCAAGTGATAGCCGAGATTTCGCTAGGTTCATTTTAAATGACATTAAAGGGCACGAAGTTGACTATTAATCGGAGCTAGATATCAGTGCAAAGCGTTACTTTGCATTAGCAGTCGTGAGTCGGACTTTAAAGAAAGTGATTATGATTCTGAAAATGTGTTTGTATATTGCCGTATAGGTGACGGAAAATCACAAACAACATGCCGTATTTCGTAAATATTTGTGTTCATGTATGGATTACCGGCAACAATCAAGTGAGTAACATATTCTGCATGCTTTTCCCTTCATTGTGTTGTTTATTTAACTAAAATCGGTTGACTAACACCTTATTTGTGATGTTTTTACTAACGCGACCGGAACTTTTTCCAAACCTGAAAAAATCTTGCCCGTTCAGGGCTACAAAATGGACAAGCGTCTGCTCTGTAAAGGGTTAAACACATTTTATAACAGTCCACAGTCACATACACTAGCAGCAGGTTTTGCTATCAATGGTGGTGCTGACATCCATCTTGTCTATTACAGAACAAGTTTGACTGTCACAGTGATGTATCAGGACGTGCACAGCTGATGTGGCTCACAGCAAACAGATGTCTGATGTTTCGTACACTGGCTAACTCTCTGTCTTTGCCCCTCCCCCCTTTTATCCCTCTCAGACTGAGAAAACTGCTGCTGTACTTGAGTATTGGGACATCATCCAGCTTCATCTTCTTGGCATGTGGGATTAGTGATATACTGAGCATATGGACATCATCCATCTTCATCTTGTTGGTATGTGGGCCTAGTGATATACTGAGCATTGGGACATCATCCATCTTCATCTTGTTGGTATGTGGGCCTAGTGATATGAGCATTGGGACATCATCCAGCTTCATCTTCTTGGCATGTGGGCCTAGTGATATACTGAGCATATGGACATCATCCAGCTTCATCTTGTTGGTATGTGGGCCTAGTGATATACTGAGCATTGGGACATCATCCAGCTTCATCTTGTTGGTATGTGGGCCTAGTGATATGAGCATTGGGACATCATCCAGCTTCATCTTCTTGGCATGTGGGCCTAGTGATATACTGAGCATATGGACATCATCCAGCTTCATCTTGTTGGTATGTGGGCCTAGTGATATACTGAGCATATGGACATCATCCAGCTTCATCTTGTTGGTATGTGGGCCTAGTGATATACTGAGCATTGGGACATCATCCAGCTTCATCTTCTTGGCATGTGGGCCTAGTGATATATTTAGCGCCTACCTCTGATCTACCAATGTAAATGCTGTGTGTACATTATCAGGTTTAGCTACCACCACTGATAGATTGTTCACATGACTGCTATCTGCTAACATTTACTATTTGGTTATAGCTACACATAAACTTACATGGTCAGTTTTAGCTATCCCTACAGATGGATTGTTCACATGATTGTTACCTGCTAACATTAACTATTTGACCAGAACTACACATAAACTTACATGGTCAGTTTTAGCTACCACAACTGATGAATTGTTCACATGACTGCTACCTGCTAACATTAACTATTTGACCAGAACTACCCATAAACTTACATCATCAGTTTTAGCTACCACAACCGAAGGATTGTTGGAGGCAAACACCAAGGCATACACAGTGAGCTTTTTGTTGCTGAGATCACTGGATGAAAATGAGTATTCCTGTGGCAAAGGACCACCAGCTGTTGGGTCTTGTTCGCTAATGAAAATCTTCCCCACATCTACAGAACAAAGAAATTTTGTATCATTTGCTCATAAAGAAAGTCAATAGTGTTGTGTATTCATAGGAAAGTTTTTACACACATATACACTTCACATACTTTTTGCAACATATTGTCAATGAGAGATAGAGAATTCAAAGAGAGAAAGAGAGTACTTTAGGGTTATATAAAGCCAATTTTGGCCAAAAAAAATGAATCGTGGCCAATCAGCAAATACATAACACATGACTTTGCAAAGGTGTGATTCTATTCATTCATTTATTCATTCAGTAGCATGTCCTTTGCAGAACCTCGCTCCCATAATAACCTTCAGGAAAACCTCTTGATCGTAAACAAGATGTCCCGCGTCCGATACACCTATTTGGAGATCATCCGCCACATCCTGCACCCATCTTCTCTTGGCCTTCCTTTTCCTCTCTTCCCAGGCATATACCCCTCCATTATTGTTCTCTTCAAACTTTCATGACGTTTCAAGTGACCAAAATATTTCAATTTTCTTTGTTTTATCGCCTTCAATATTCAGCTCTTGAAGTATGGATGCATTTGTTCTTTTCTTTACCCAAGATATTCTTAGAACTTGTCTACAACATTTATATTCGAAGGCATTTATGCTCTGTTCAGCTTGTTTAGTAAGTGTCCAAGTCTCACAGGCGTATATTGCAATGGGAAAGATGCATGCTCTTAAAAATCTAATTTTTGTAATTCTGTCTGTCCCATTCCATAATTTATTCAGTTGTTTTAGTCTTTGAAGAGCAATTGATAGTCGTCATTTAATTTCTTTCATTGTGTCACCGTTGTTGGTAATCAATGACCCAAGATATTCAAAATTTTCTATAGAAATAAATATTTAGAACACAATGGGTAGATAAGATAAACAAGTAGTACTGTATGAAATTTCTGCAATTTTCCAAACATTATGAAAAATACATTCTCCTGGATAAAGATAACAACATGAAATCTGACATTATTTTTGTGCTTATTAATTGTGCACTCAACTTCTATTACTGATAGATAGAGACAAATACAGACTTGCCAAATAGCACAAGTATTTTTTGACCTGCTCACTTATGTCATATACATAATGTTGTTTGCAATGTTGTTTGAACATTATCACAATAGTTTATCAATTTGTTGCCAAAATATGCATAAATGTACAGTAATAAAATGGCTGCATAAAATTGAATCATTATTTATTCCATTCTCATTTACACCACATCTCTGAAGTTGGAGTGGGTTCGCCTGATGGCGAGGGACACTGTTAATAGGGAAAGCTAATCCACATGCAAAATTCAGTCCATCACTACTGTAAACAGTGTGTATGGATTGCGCTTGAGTTAGAAGCAAGCGAGCGCCAAAAAATAAATTTACACCGACAACAACATTGGAATAGACATCAACTAACGCATGGATGGTAAGTTGTTCAATCTCAGAAGGCTGAAAGCTAAAACCAAAACTAACAAACAGCAACACCATCAGAGAGTTCCTGTTTGCTGATGATTGCGCTCTATACGCCAACTCAGAGGCGGACATGCCACATAATGTTTTAGCTTTCTCATATGCCTGTGCCAACTTCGGGCTCAATATCAACTTGGAGAAGACTGTAGTTATGTACCAGCCAGCTCCAGGGAATAATCAGCCCGTGCTGAATATCAAAGTGAATGGTCATAGACTAAGTGTTGTGGACAAACTCACCTATCTTGTCAGCACTGTGTCACAAGCTGCCACAATTGATGACGAAGTGAATGCAAGAATCTCCAAGGCCAGCGCGGCCTTTGGCAGACTGTACAAATGTATGGGACAGAAATGGAATTAGCCTGCAAACAAAGCTGAAAGTCTACAAAGCAGTTGTATTATCCACACTGCTATATGCTTGTGAAACCTGGACTGTTTACCAGCGACACACTAGGAAATTAAACTACTTCCACACAGTCTGCCTTAGGAAGCTACTGGAGATTAAATGGCAAGACAGGATCTCAGACACTGAAGTCCTAGAAAGAGCGTCCATGCCCAGTATCCACTTTCTACTAATGAAGATTCAGATTTGCTGAGCTGGTCACTTGACTCGCATGCCGGATCACAGGCTCCCAAAACAAATTCTTTACTGCGTTATGGTAAACGCTCCCAAGGCAGTCTGAGGAAACTCTTTAAAGACACTGAAAATCTCACTAAAAGCTTTTGAAATTCATCACGACACTTGGGAGACTACTGCCTAAGACCGAAATTTGTGGCGTACATCATTACGCAAGGGTGCAGTCACTTGTGAAGCAAACAGGACTGCAAGAGCTGTGAAAAAAATGCTGGACAGAAAAACCACTGCAGGAGATGATCCTCCTGGAATATCAAGCATTCTTTGTCCACATTGTCAAAGAACATTTCTAGCCAAAATAGGCCTTACCAGCCACCTTAGAACTCATGGCTTCATACTTTCAACCCCACTGGATGAAATGAATGGTCATCATCATTCTTGATGGACAAACAACAGAATGGGCAATGAGATTTTAAATAAGCATCAGCATAATACCTGTTAACTGCTGGCTATCTCGCAAGTTAATGAACGCATAAAGTCAAATAATTAAAGTACCCCTAAAGAATCTGTTGTTTCAATGCATAACTGATCCCCACTGATGTTAGTTAGTTAGTTAGTCCTGTGGGGGATTGGCAGGGGCTCTGGAAGAATCTCAAAACTGAGAGGGAAGGCCAGGAGAACTTTTAATCAAATAGCGGTGGGAACGATTAGTAATATGACTCTTCGCTGGCTGTTGAATGAGGGGACGGAGCACGTATGGGAGTGTCCTGAGTGCAGTGATGTCGGTTCTTAACTCAACTCAACTCAAATATTCTGAGCAGTACTGAAATAATTACATTTTTAAAAATAATAATTATAACTAAACAGAAAATAATGTATATATTGAATCTCATTCTAATGAGTACAAATCTGCCTCGTGTTTTCCTGACTTTTTCAATTTTGTGTGAAAATGATGTGCTTCAAAATATGATGTTTTAATTGTGCTTTGATGGTGTTAAGGAGCAGTTCTTGTGATATTGGTGAAGAAAAGTGGTGTATTTAACATTATTCAGCAAATTTAATTGGATTATCACCAAAGACTGAGAAGTAGTGCCTTGGTAAGTGGAAATTTTTAATAATTGTAACCTCTGTCTTAACATTATTTCTTTTACAAAATCTAACATTATTTTTCTAACCTCTAGCAATTGTAGCAATGCTGACATGTTCCTTGTGAAATCTCCTTTAATTTGATATATAATACAATATATATTCTACCAATGTAACCATTTTTACATCATTACTGAGACACAACCCTACTTCTCATTTTCTGTCATCAATTTCTGTTTGGTACAAACCCACTTTTTGTTTGGCAGTGATTCAGTTAATTTAGGTAAGCTAGTAGTGTCGCGGCCCGGTCTGAAACCGGAAATGATATACCGCGCCACTCCAGAATGATCCATTGTATGCCCAAAAATGGCTATGTCAAGACCATTTAGGCTTCCAACATCATTCATAAATCACGTAACAATAACAGATGCCATCTTAGTTTCTGCATAATAGGTCACTCTAATATTGCGTATTACACAGAAAATCAATTGGGGAACCCTTTGAGGCCACTGAGACAGTATATAAATAAACACACATAGTATTGTTTGGCACTCACAGAAGGAGAAGGAAGTAGAGATTAGAGGACGCACTAGACAACATAACATTTTTTAAAGCTATAGTTACCGACCGGGATTCAAACCTGTCACCTCCAGATGACGACAGCGCCTCGCTGCAGGAACAAGTGTACATCGTGCACAGCGACTGGTTTAAATTATCATGGCTTTTATATAAATTTAACTATTTGCCATAAAGTAAGTAATTTTCTTTTTTAGCGCAGTTCGTAGAAATTGTAGATTAATTTTTTATGCATTTTCAAATTCTGCATCCACTTTTACATAAATTTTGAGAGTTTCATCATGGACCGTCATCAACCGGTGGTAGAAAAAATTATGTCTGCTGACGTGTTTGGTTTTTGTGAATAGAAATTTAAGATGGAGGCTCCACGAATATCGATCGGACTAGGCTGTTCACACTCAAAAGGTGCAATTTTAACTATTAAAGTTAAAGAGAAAACAAATTTAATGATTATTAATAATTTATTTGTATACTTTTACTATTTTTTTTATCATTTAACATGATGGAACATATTTTTAAAGTCAGTTTTCATATCCGTCTATGACCCGTTTGAGACAATCTCACACGGACTGGCAGCGAAGATACTGGGACACACAGGAGAGTTCTGAAGGTACGGGAATCATGAAAATTTTTTTTCTTCCAGATTCCGACACTCAAATGTGAATATCTCCGCTTAGAATTGACATACAGGCATCATTGAGGTGCCATTAGATTTGGTTTTTCAAGGCCTATCTATTTGTGGTGGTCTCATTAGTAAATACTCAATTTGAAAATCATGATAAAACCTGCTACCAATATTATAAGATTAGCATTTGGGGATTATGCAAAACAAAATGGATCAGATGAGGGGATAAGCTTGTAAACACAGGTGAAACTGTGCTGTTATTGACCCATACTTAGGAGAAGGGGTGCCTTTCCTACCTAAAGAGGTTGAAGAAACTATTAAAAGAATGTACAGTAGTGAGTTCTAGAATAACAGCAATATTTAGAACCACTCACAAAGGAAAAAAAATAAATGAGAGAGAGAGAGAGAGAGAGAGAGAGAGAGAGAGAAGAGAAAGAGAGAGAAAAGAGAGAGAGAGAGAGAGAGAGAGAGAGAAGAGAGAGAGAGAGAGAGAGAGAGAGAGAGAGAGAGAACCAGCTGTGGCAGTGCATAAATAAAAAGTAGTAAAACCCAGTTTATAAAACAGGACAAAATGTGTAAACTGGTCATGACAACAATATATTATATAATTATATTAATTATAGTTATATATACTTATGAGGTGGATCGCGTCGTGTTGGTTACTTAGGGGGTTTATGTCAGCCGGTCGCTCAGAAAGAAAAGGGCAAACTACTGAGCGTAATCTTGCCAAGAACACCACCAACAGCTGAAAAATTATGATGTTGACTGCAACATCCTGTAAGGGATATGCACCTTTAGTTTAAAAAAAATACTTATGAATTGAAGCAGACATTCATATTCTTGGTAAATCATAAGAAGTAGTCCAAAGCCAAGTATATGATGAATGCAATATAATAAATGTGGGTTGGCTGGTACAGAGTTAGTTAACGACAAAAAGTCATCAAAATATGAAAGACTAAAAAGAAACTCATTACTCATCGTTGTCATTGCATTGAAAATGTGTACTAAATATTATTATTTACGGACTGCACATACCACAGTTTACTATGTCAAAACTGGCAAATATGATCAGCTGTAAGAATCCACTGAAACACATGGTGGTGAATGAAAATATGCGGCAAACAGGCGCAGAGAGGCTCTGCTAGGAGACAGTTGTCGTCTACATGCGACCATGTCTAAACACGAGCTGTCGTCTGCTGACAACCAAAACCTGGATAGGATTTCATTTCTGCCTCACAAATATTCCCAGGCTGAGATTCTGAGATCAGTAGCAAATAATTTTTTTTTTTTCATTTTCATTTTCTCTTCATTGTTCCCATTTTTGTTTATCGTTTTATTCTTCTCATCTCGTTCTTGTGCCGTTATGTAGTCACTCGAGGGTCTTCTCTGTGATTGAGTGTTATAATTGTTTTTGTATACGTGTGCTTGTAGACTGATGAAGGCTAGTCGCCGCAACGTCCCGTATGTTTCATAATTATGTTCTATAAAGCTGCATTATTTTGTGCTATTTTATATTGTTTACACATTATAAACAAGAAGGATACATTTGCAAACATGATGTCAGATTACAATAATATAATTTTTTTTTTTTTAACTAAATAAAAAAGAGGGCCTTGTGGCGACAACTAAACAACTTCATTCGCAAACAACAGCAAAAAACAATTCCATCACAAAACGAAATATTATAACGTAATAACGCATAAAAATATTCATATTGTCTAACCTCATCGTCTAATCTCGTGCAGAGTTGCCAAAGAAAAGTGGTTGCAGAAAAAATACAAGAATAGAGGGTCTAGAAATAAAACACAACTCGAAGAATTGCATGAAAATATAAAAGATTTACAAAGAAGACAAATAATATAAGAGGAAATGGTTGTTGTCACAATCACTAGCAACAGGCAGACATTGGCTGTTGTCACAATCCCCAGCAACAGGCAGACATTGGCTGTTGTCACAATCCCCAGCAACAGGCAGACATTGGCTGTTGTCACAATCCCCAGCAACAGGCAGACATTGGCTGTTGTCACAATCCCCAGCAACAGGCAGACATTGGCTGTTGTCACAATCCCCAGCAACAGGCAGACATTGGCTGTTGTCACAATCCCCAGCAACAGGCAGACATTGGCTGTTGTCACAATCCCCAGCAACAGGCAGACATTGGCTGTTGTTACAATCCCCAGCAACAGGCATACATTGGCTGTTGTCACAATCCCCAGCAGCAGGCAGACATTGGCTGTTGTCACAATCCCCACAAACAGGCAGACACTGGCTGTTGTCACAATCCCCACCAACAGGCAGACACTGGTTATTGTCACAATCCCCACCAACAGGCAGACACTGGTTGTTGTCACAATCCCCAGCAACAGGCAGACATTGGCTGTTGTCACAATCCCCAGCAACAGGCAGACATTGGCTGTTGTCACAATCCCCAGCAACAGGCAGACATTGGCTGTTGTCACAATCCCCACCAACAGGCAGACACTGGTTGTTGTCACAATCCCCACCAACAGGCAGACACTGGTTGTTGTCACAATCCCCACCAACAGGCAGACATTGGCTGTTGTCACAATCCCCAGCAACAGGCAGACATTGGCTATTGTCACAATCCCCAACAACAGCCAGAGATTGGCTGTTGTCACAATCCCCACCAACAGGCAGACACTGGTTGTTGTCACAATCCCCACCAACAGGCAGACATTGGCTGTTGTCACAATCCCCAGCAACAGGCAGACATTGGCTGTTGTCACAATCCACACCAACAGGCAGACATTGGCTGTTGTCACAATCCCCACCAACAGGCAGACATTGGCTGTTGTCACAATCCCCAGCAACAGGCAGACATTGGCTGTTGTCACAATCCCCAGCAACAGGCAGACATTGGCTGTTGTCACAATCCCCAGCAACAGGCAGACATTGGCTGTTGTCACAATCCCCAGCAACAGGCAGACATTGGCTTTTTGTCACAATCCCCAGCAACAGGGAGACATTGGCTGTTGTCACAATCCCCAGCAACAGGCAGACATTGGCTGTTGTCACAATCCCCACCAACAGGGAGACATTGGCTGCTGTCACAATCCCCAGCAACAGGCAGACATTGGCTGTTGTCACAATCCCCACCCAAAAGGCAGACATTGGCTGTTGTCACAATCCCACCAACAGGCAGACACTGGTTTGTTGTCACAATCCCCACCAACAGGCAGACATTGCTGTTGTCACAATCCCCAGCAACAGGCAGACATTGGCTGTTGTCACAATCACCAGCAACAGGCAGACATTTGGTGTTTTCACAATCCCCACAACAGGCAGACATTGGTTTTTGTCACAATCCCCAGCAACAGGCAGACATTGGCTGTTGTCACAAATCCCCAGCAACAGGCAGACATTGGCTGTTGTCACAATCCCCCAGCAACAGGGCAGACATTGGCTGTTGTCACAATTCCCCAGCAACAGGCAGACATTGGCTGTTGTCACAATCCCCAAGCAACAGGCAGACATTGGCTGTTGGTCACAATCCCCAGCAACAGGCAGACATTGGCTGTTGTCACAAGTCCCCACGCAACAGGCAGACATTGGCTGTTGTCACAGTCCCCACCAACAGGCAGACACTGGTTGTTGTCACAATCCCCACCAACAGGCAGACACTGGTTGTTGTCACAATCCCCACCAACAGGCAGACACTGGTTGTTGTCACAATCCCCAGCAACAGGCAGACATTGGCTGTTGTCACAATCCCCAGCAACAGGCAGACATTGGCTGTTGTCCACAATCCCCAGCAACAGGCAGACATTGGCTGTTGTCACAATCCCCAGCAACAGGCAGACATTGGCTGTTGTCACAATCCCCAGCAACAGGCAGACATTGGCTGTTGTCACAATCCCCAGCAACAGGCAGACATTGGCTGTTGTCACAATCCCCAGCAACAGGCAGACATTGGCTGTTGTCACAATCCCCACTAACAGGCAGACATTGGCTGTTGTCACAATCCCCAGCAACAGGCAGACATTGGCTGTTGTCACAATCCCCAGCAACAGGCAGACATTGGCTGTTGTTACAATCCCCAGCAACAGGCAGACATTGGCTGTTGTCACAATCCCCACCAACAGGCAGACATTGGCTGTTGTCACAATCCCCAGCAACAAGCAGACATTGGCTGTTGTCACAATCCCCGCAACAGGCAGACATTGGCTGTTGTTACAATCCCCAGCAACAGGCAGACATTGGCTGTTGTCACAATCCCCAGCAACAGGCAGACATTGGCTGTTGTCACAATCCCCACCCAAAAGGCAGACATTGGCTGTTGTCACAATCCCCACCAACAGGCAGACACTGGTTGTTGTCACAATCCCCACCCAAAAGGCAGACATGGTTGTTGTCACAATCCCCACCAACAGGCAGACACTGGTTGTTGTCACAATCCCCAGCAACAGGCAGACATTGGCTGTTGTCACAATCCCCCGCAACAGGCAGACATTGGCTGTGTCACATCCCCAGCAACAGGCAGACATTGGTTGTTGTCACAATCCCCACCCAAAAGGCAGACACTGGTTGTTGTCACAATCCCCACCAACAGGCAGACATGGTTGTTGTCACAATCCCCACCCAAAAGGCAGACATTGGCTGTTGTCACAATCCCCAGCAACAGGCAGACATGGCTGTTGTCACAATCCCCAGCAACAGGCAGACAGGTGTTGTCACAATCCCCAGCAACAGGCAGACATGGTTGTTGTCACAATCCCACCAACAGGCAGACATTGGCTGTTGTCACAATCCCCACCCAAAAGGCAGACATTGGTTGTTGTCACAATCCCCAGCAACAGGCAGACATTGGCTGTTGTCACAATCCCCACCAACAGGCAGACATTGGCTGTTGTCACAATCCCCACCAACAGGCAGACATTTGGGTGTTGTCACAATCCCAGCAACAGGCAGACATTGGCTGTTGTCACAATTCCCCCGCAACAGGCAGACATTGGCTGTTGTCACAATCCCCAGCAACAGGCAGACATTGGCTGTTGTCACAATCCCACCAACAGGCAGACATTGGTTGTTTTCACAATCCCCACCAACAGGCAGACATTGGCTGTTGTCACAATCCCCAGCAACAGGCAGACATTGGCTGTTGTCACAATCCCCAGCAACAGGCAGACATTGGCTGTTGTCACAATCCCCAGCAACAGGCAGACATTGGCTGTTGTCACAATCCCCAGCAACAGGCAGACATTTGGGTGTTGTCTAAATCCCCAGCAACAGGCAGACATTGGCTGTTGTCACAATCCCCAGCAAAAGGCAGACATTGGCTGTTGTCACAATCCCCAGCAGCAGGCAGACATTGGCTGTTGTCACAATCCCCAGCAACAGGCAGACACTGGCTGTTGTCAAAGGTCCCCAGCAACAGGCAGACATTGGCTGTTGTCACAATCCCCCGCAACAGGCAGACATTGGCTGTTGTCACAATCCCCAGCAACAGGCAGACATTGGCTGTTGTCACAATCCACACCAAAAGGCAGACATTGGCTGTTGTCACAATTCCCCCCCAACAGGCAGACATGGTTGTTGTCACAATCCCCACCAACAGGCAGACATTGGCTGTTTTTCACAATCCCCACCAACAGGCAGACATTGGCTGTTGTCACAATCACCAGCAACAGGCAGACATTGGCTGTTGTCACAATCCCCACCAACAGGCAGACATTGGCTGTTGTCACAATCCCCAGCAACAGGCAGACATTGGTTGTTGTCACAATCCCCAGCAACAGGCAGACATTGGCTGTTGTCACAATCCCCAGCAACAGGCAGACATTGGCTGTTGTCACAATCCCCAGCAACAGGCAGACATTGGCTGTTGTCACAATCCCCAGCAACAGGCAGACATTGGCTGTTGTCACAATCCCCAGCAACAGGCAGACATTGGCTGTTGTCACAATCCCCAGCAACAGGCAGACATTGGCTGTTGTCACAATCCCCAGCAACAGGCAGACATTGGTGTTGTCACAATCCCCACCCAAAAGGCAGACATTGGTTGTTGTCACAATCCCCAGCAACAGGCAGACATTGGCTGTTGTCACAATCCCCAGCAACAGGCAGACATTTGGGTTTTTGTCACAATCCCCAGCAACAGGCAAACATTGGCTGTTGTTACAATCCCCAGCAACAGGCAGACATTGGTGTTGTCACAATCCCCAGCAACAGGCAGACATTGGCTGTTGTCACAATCCCCAGCAACAGGCAGACATTGGCTGTTGTCACAATCCCCAGCAACAGGCAGACATTGGCTGTTGTCACAATCCCCAGCAACAGGAAAACATTGGCTGTTGTCACAATCCCCAGCAACAGGCAGACATGGTTGTTGTCACAATCCCCAGCAACAGGCAGCATTGGTTGTTGTCACAATCCCCAGCAACAGGCAGACATGGTTGTTGTCACAATCCCCAGCAACAGCAGACATTGGTTTTTGTCACAATCCCCAGCAACAGGCAGACATTGGCTGTTGTTACAATCCCCACCAACAGGCAGACATTGGCTGTTGTCACAATCCCCATCAACAGGCAGACATTGTTGTTGTCACAATCCCCAGCAACAGGCACATTGGTTGTTGTCACAATCCCCAGCAACGGCAGACATTTGGGTGTTGTCACAATCCCCAGCAACAGGCAGACATTGGCTTTGTCACAATCCCCAGCAAAGGCAGACATTGGTTGTTTGTCACAATCCCCCGCAACAGGCAGACATTGGCTGTTGTACAATCCCCAGCAACAGGCAGACATTGGTTTTTGTCACAATCCCCAGCAACAGGCAGACATTTGGGTGTTGTCACAATCCCCAGCAACAGGCAGACATTGGCTGTTGTCACAATCCCAGCAACAGGCAGACATTGGCTGTTGTCACAATCCCCAGCAACAGGCAGACATTGGCTGTTGTCACAATCCCCAGCAACAGGCAGACACTGGTTGTTGTCACAATCCCCAGCAACAGGCAGACACTGGTTGTTGTCACAATCCCCACCAACAGGCAGACATTGGCTGTTGTCACAATCCCCACCAACAGGCAGACATTGGCTGTTGTCACAATCCCCAGCAACAGGCAGACATTGGCTGTTGTCACAATCCCCACCCAAAAGGCAGACATTGGCTGTTGTCACAATCCCCAACCCAAAAGGCAGACATTGGCTGTTGTCACAATCCCCAGCAACAGGCAGACATTGGTTTTTGTCACAATCCCCAGCAACAGGCAGACATTGGCTGTTGTCACAATCCCCAGCAACAGGCAGACATTGGCTGTTGTCACAATCCCCAGCAACAGGCAGACATTGGCTGTTGTCACAAAACCCCACAACAGGCAGACATTGGCTGTTGTCACAATCCCCAGCAACAGGCAGACATTGGTGTTGTCACAATCCCCCAAAAGGCGACATTGGCTGTTGTCACAATCCCAGCAACAGGGTTGGTGTTGTCACAATCCCCACCCAAAAGGGTTGGTTTTTGTCACAATCCCCCGCAACAGGCAGACATGCTGTTGTCACAATCCCCAGCAACAGGCAGACATGGTTTTTGCACATTCCCCCGCAAAGGCAGACATTGGTTTTTGTCACAATCCCCAGCAACAGGCAGACATTGGCTGTTGTCACAATCCCCAGCACAGGGTTTTGTTGTCACATCCCCAGCAACAGGCAGACATGGTTTTTGTCACATCCCCAGCAAAGGAGACATTTGGTTTTTGTCACAATCCCCAGCAACAGGCAGACATTGGCTGTTGTCACAATCCCCAGCAACAGGCAGACATTGGCTGTTGTCACAATCCCCAGCAACAGGCAGACATTGGCTGTTGTCACAATCCCCAGCAACAGGCAGACATTGGCTTTGTCACAATCCCCAGCAACAGGCAGACATTGGCTGTTGTCACAATCCCCAGCAACAGGCAGACATTGGCTGTTGTACAATCCCCCGCAACAGGCAGACATTGGCTGTTGTCACAATCCCCAGCAACAGGCAGACATTGGCTGTTGTCACAATCCCCAGCAACAGGCAGACATTGGCTGTTGTCACAATCCCCAGCAACAGGCAGACATTGGCTGTTGTCACAATCCCCAGCAACAGGCAGACATTGGCTGTTGTCACAATCCCCAGCAACAGGCAGACATTGGCTGTTGTCACAATCCCCAGCAACAGGCAGACATTGGCTGTTGTCACAATCCCCAGCCAACAGGCAGACATTGGCTGTTGTCACAATCCCCAGCAACAGGCAGACATTGGCTGTTGTCACAATCCCCAGCAACAGGCAGACATTGGCTGTTGTCACAATCCCCAGCAACAGGCAGACATTGGCTGTTGTCACAATCCCCAGCAACAGGCAGACATTGGTGTTGTCACAATCCCCAGCAACAGGCAGACATTGGTTGTTGTCACAATCCCCAGCAACAGGCAGACATTGGCTGTTGTCACAATCCCCAGCAACAGGCAGACATTGGTTGTTGTCACAATCCCCAGCAACAGGCAGACATTGGCTGTTGTCACAATCCCCAGCAACAGGCAGACATTGGCTGTTGTCACAATCCCCAGCAACAGGCAGACATTGGCTGTTGTCACAATCCCCAGCAACAGGCAGACATTGGCTGTTGTCACAATCCCCAGCAACAGGCAGACATTGGCTGTTGTCACAATCCCCAGCAACAGGCAGACATTGGTTGTTGTCACAATCCCCAGCAACAGGCAGACATTGGCTGTTGTCACAATCCCCAGCAACAGGCAGACATTGGCTGTTGTCACAATCCCCAGCAACAGGCAGACATTGGCTGTTGTCACAATCCCCAGCAACAGGCAGACATTGGCTGTTGTCACAATCCCCACCAACAGGCAGACATTGGCTGTTGTCACAATCCCCAGCAACAGGCAGACATTGGCTGTTGTCACAATCCCCAGCAACAGGCAGACATTGGCTGTTGTCACAATCCCCAGCAACAGGCAGACATTGGCTGTTGTCACAATCCCCACCAACAGGCAGACATTGGCTGTTGTCACAATCCCCACCAACAGGCAGACATTGGCTGTTGTCACAATCCCCACCAACAGGCAGACATTGGCTGTTGTCACAATCCCCAGCAACAGGCAGACATTGGCTGTTGTCACAATCCCAGCAACAGGCAGACATTGGCTGTTGTCACAATCCCCACCAACAGGCAGACATTGGCTGTTGTCACAATCCCCACACAGGCAGACATGTGTTGTCACAACCCCACAGGCAGACATTGGCTGTTGTCACAATCCCCAGCAACAGGCAGACATTGGCTGTTGTCACAATCCCCAGCAACAGGCAGACATTGGCTGTTGTCACAATCCCCAGCAACAGGCAGACATTGGCTGTTGTCACAATCCCCAGCAACAGGCAGACATTGGCTGTTGTCACAATCCCCAGCAACAGGCAGACATTGGCTGTTGTCACAATCCCCAGCAACAGGCAGACATTGGTTGTTGTCACAATCCCCACCAACAGGCAGACATTGGTCTGTTGTCACAATCCCCAGCAACAGGCAGACATTGGCTGTTGTCACAATCCCAGCAACAGGCAGACATTGGCTGTTTCACAATCCCCACAACAGGCAGACATTGGCTGTTGTCACAATCCCCACAGGCAGACATTGTGTTGTCCAACCCCAACAGGCAGACATTGGCTGTTGTCACAATCCCCAGCAACAGGCAGACATTGGCTGTTGTCACAATCCCCAGCAACAGGCAGACATTGGCTGTTGTCACAATCCCCAGCAACAGGCAGACATTGGCTGTTGTCACAATCCCCAGCAACAGGCAGACATTGGCTGTTGTCACAATCCCCAGCAACAGGCAGACATTGGTTGTTGTCACAATCCCCAGCAACAGGCAGACATTGGTTGTTGTCACAATCCCCAGCAACAGGCAGACATTGGTTGTTGTCACAATCCCCAGCAACAGGCAGACATTGGTTGTTGTCACAATCCCCAGCAACAGGCAGACATTGGCTGTTGTCACAATCCCCGCAACAGGCAGACATTGGTGTTGTCACAATCCCCAGCAACAGGCAAACATTGGCTGTTGTGACAATCCCCAGCAACAGGCAGACATTGGTTGTTGTCACAATCCCCAGCAACAGGCAGACATTGGCTGTTGTCACAATCCCCAGCAACAGGCAGACATTGGCTGTTGTCACAATCCCCAGCAACAGGCAGACATTGGCTGTTGTCACAATCCCCACAACAGGCAGACATTGGCTGTTGTCACAATCCCAGCAACAGGCAGACATGGTTGTTGTCACAATCCCCAGCAACAGGCAGACATTGGCTGTTGTCACAATCCCCAGCAACAGGCAGACATTGGCTGTTGTCACAATCCCCACCAACAGGCAGACATTGGCTGTTGTCACAATCCCCACAACAGGCAGACATTGGTTGTTGTCACAATCCCCAGCAACAGGCAGACATTGGTTTTTGTCACAATCCCCAGCAACAGGCAGACATTGGCTGTTGTCACAATCCCCACAACAGGCAGACATTGGCTGTTGTCACAATCCCCAGCAACAGGCAGACATTGGTTTTTGTCACAATCCCCAGCAACAGGCAGACATTGGTTGTTGTCACAATCCCCACCCAAAAGGCAGACATTGGCTGTTGTCACAATCCCCAGCCAACAGGGCAGAGACATGGCTGTTGTCACAATCCCAGCAACAGGCAGACATTCGGCTGTTGTTACAATCCCCAGCCAACAGGACAGGACTATTGGCTGTTGTCACAAATCCCAGCAACAGGCAGACCATTGGTTGTTGTCACATATCCCCAGCTAACAGGCAGACATTGGTTGTTGTCACAATCCCCAGCAACAGGCAGACATTGGCTGTTGTCACAATCCCCACCAACAGGCAGACATTGGCTGTTGTCACAATCCCCACCAACAGGCAGACATTTGCTGTTGTTACAATCCCCACCAACAGGCAGACATTGGCTGTTGTCACAATTCCCACCAACAGGCAGACATTGGTTGTTGTCACAATCCCCACCAACAGGCAGACATTGGCTGTTGTCACAATCCCCAGCAACAGGCAGACATTGGCTGTTGTCACAATCCCCACCAACAGGCAGACAATGGCTGTTGTCACAATCCCCAGCAACAGGCAGACATTGGCTGTTGTTACAATCCCCACCAACAGGCAGACATTGGCTGTTGTCACAATCCCCAGCAACAGGCAGACATTGGCTGTTGTCACAATCCCCACTAACAGGCAGACATTGGCTGTTGTCACAATCCCCAGCAACAGGCAGACATTGGCTGTTGTCACAATCCCCAGCAACAGGCGGACATTGGCTGTTGTTACAATCCCCACCAACAGGCAGACATTGGCTGTTGTCACAATCCCCAGCAACAGGCAGACATTGGCTGTTGTCACAATCCCCACTAACAGGCAGACATTGGCTGTTGTCACAATCCCCAGCAACAGGCAGACATTGGCTGTTGTCACAATCCCCAGCAACAGGCAGACAATGGCTGTTTTCACAATCCCCACCAACAGGCAGACACTGGTTGTTGTCACAATCCCCACCAACAGGCAGACATTGGCTGTTGTCACAATCCCCAGCAACAGGCAGACATTGGCTGTTGTCACAATCCCCAGCAACAGGCAGACATTGGCTGTTGTCACAATCCCCACCAACAGGCAGACATTGGCTGTTGTCACAATCCCCAGCAACAGGCAGACATTGGTTGTTGTCACAATCCCCAGCAACAGGCAGACATTGGCTGTTGTCACAATCCCCACCAACAGGCAGACATTGGTTGTTGTCACAATCCCCACCAACAGGCAGACATTGGTTGTTGTCACAATCCCCACCAACAGGCAGACATTGGCTGTTGTCACAATCCCCAGCAACAGGCAGACATTGGCTGTTGTCACAATCCCCAGCAACAGGCAGACATTGGCTGTTGTCACAATCCCCACCAACAGGCAGACATTGGCTGTTGTCACAATCCCCAACAACAGGCAGACATTGGCTGTTGTGACAATCCCCACCAACAGGCAGACATTGGCTGTTGTCACAATCCCCAGCAACAGGCAGACATTGGTTGTTGTCACAATCCCCACCAACAGGCAGACATTGGTTGTTGTCACAATCCCCAGCAACAGGCAGACATTGTCTGTTGTCACAATCCCCAGCAACAGGCAGACATTGGTTGTTGTCACAATCCCCAGCAACAGGCAGACATTGGTTGTTGTCACAATCCCCAGCAACAGGCAGACATTGGCTGTTGTCACAATCCCCAGCATCAGGCAGACACTGGTTGTTGTCACAGTCCCCAGCAACAGGCAGACACTGGTTGTTGTCACAGTCCCCAGCAACAGGCAGACATTGGTTGTTGTCACAATCCCCAGCAACAGGCAGACATTGGCTGTTGTCACAATCCCCAGCAACAGGCAGACATTGGCTGTTGTCACAATCCCCAGCAACAGGCAGACATTGGCTGTTGTCACAATCCCCAGCAACAGGCAGACATTGGCTGTTGTCACAATCCCCAGCAACAGGCAGACACTGGTTGTTGTCACAATCCCCAGCAACAGGCAGACACTGGTTGTTGTCACAATCCCCAGCAACAGGCAGACACTGGTTGTTGTCACAATCCCCAGCAACAGGCAGACATTGGCTGTTGTCACAATCCCCAGCAACAGGCAGACATTGGCTGTTGTCACAATCCCCAGCAACAGGCAGACATTGGCTGTTGTCACAATCCCCAGCAACAGGCAGACATTGGCTGTTGTCACAATCCCCAGCAACAGGCAGACATTGGTTGTTGTCACAATCCCCAGCAACAGGCAGACATTGGTTGTTGTCACAATCCCCAGCAACAGGCAGACACTGGTTGTTGTCACAATCCCCAGAAACAGGCAGACATTGGTTGTTGTCACAATCCCCAGCAACAGGCAGACATTGGCTGTTGTTACAATCCCCACCAACAGGCAGACATTGGCTGTTGTCACAATCCCCATCAACAGGCAGACATTGGTTGTTGTCACAATCCCCAGCAACAGGCAGACATTGGTTGTTGTCACAATCCCCAGCAACAGGCAGACATTGGCTGTTGTTACAATCCCCACCAACAGGCAGACATTGGCTGTTGTCACAATCCCCACCAACAGGCAGACATTGGCTGTTGTTACAATCCCCACCAACAGGCAGACATTGGCTGTTGTCACAATCCCCAGCAACAGGCAGACATTGGTTGTTGTCACAATCCCCAGCAACAGGCAGACATTGGCTGTTGTCACAATCCCCACCAACAGGCAGACATTGGCTGTTGTAACAATCCCCACCAACAGGCAGACATTGGCTGTTGTCACAATCCCCAGCAACAGGCAGACATTGGCTGTTGTCACAATCCCCAGCAACAGGCAGACATTGGCTGTTGTCACAGTCCCCAGCAACAGGCAGGCATTGGCTGTTGTCACAATCCCCAGCAACAGACAGACATTGGCTGTCGTCACAATCCCCAGCAACAGGCAGACATTGGCTGTTGTCACAATCCCCACCAACAGGCAGACATTGGCTGTTGTCGCAATCCCCAGCAACAGGCAGACATTGGCTGTTGTCACAATCCCCAGCAACAGGCAGACATTGGCTGTTTTCACAATCCCCACCAACATTCAGACATTGGCTGTTGTCACAATCCCCAGCAACAGGCAGACATTGGCTGTTGTCACAATCCCCAGCAACAGGCAGACATTGGCTGTTGTCACAATCCCCAGCAACAGGCAGACATTGGCTGTTGTCACAATCCCCAGCAACAGGCAGACATTCGCTGTTGTCACAATCCCCAGCAACAGGCAGACATTGGCTGTTGTCACAATCCCCAGCAACAGGCAGACACTGGTTGTTGTCACAATCCCCAGCAACAGGCAGACATTGGTTGTTGTCACAATCCCCAGCAACAGGCAGACACTGGTTGTTGTCACAATCCCCAGCAACAGGCAGACATTGGTTGTTGACACAATCCCCCAACAGGCAGACATTGGCTGTTGTCACAAACCCCACAACAGGCAGACATTGGGTGTTGTCACAATCCCCACAACAGGCGGGCATTGGCTGTTGTACAATCCCCACCCAAAAGGCAGACATTGGCTGTTGTCACAATCCCCACAACAGGCAGACATTGGCTGTTGTCACAATCCCACCAACAGGCAGACATTGCTGTTGTTACAATCCCCACCAACAGGCAGACATTGGCTGTTGTCACAATTCCCACCAACAGGCAGACATTGGTTGTTGTCACAATCCCCACCAACAGGCAGACATTTGGGTTGTCACAACCCCACAACAGGAGACATTGGTGTTTTACAATCCCCAGCAACAGGCAGACATTGGTGTTTTCACAACCCCAGCAACAGGGAGACATTGGCTGTTGTCACAATCCCCCAAAAGGCAGACATTGGCTGTTGTACAATCCCCGCAACAGGCAGACATTGGTGTTGTCACAATCCCCAAACAGGCAGACATTTGGGTGTTGTACAATCCCCACAAAAGGCAGACATTGGTTTTTGTCACAATCCCCCCAACAAGCATTTGGGTGTTGTCAAATCCCCACCAACAGGCGCATTGGCTGTTGACAATCCCCACCCAAAAGGCAGACATTTGTTGTCACAATCCCACAACAGGCAGACATTTGGTTTTTGTCACAATCCCCACCCAAAAGGGAGACATTTGGTGTTGTCACAATCCCCCCAACAGGCAGACATTGGCTGTTGTACAATCCCCCCAACAGGCAGACATTGGCTGTTGTCACAATCCCCACAACAGGCAGACTTTGGTTTTTGTCACAATCCCCCCCAACAGGCAGACATGGTGTTGTCACAATCCCCACAACAGGGAGACATTTCTGTTGTCACAATCCCCAGCAACAGGCAGACATTGGTGTTGTCAAATCCCCACAACAGGCAGACATTGGTGTTGTCACAATCCCCAGCAACAGGCAGACATTTCTGTTGTCCAAAAACCCCAGCAAAAGGCAGACATTTGGTGTTGTCACAATCCCCAGCAACAGGCAGACATTTGGTTTTTGTCACAATCCCAGCAAACAGGCAGACACTTGGTTGTTGTCACAATCCCCAGCAACAGGCAGAACATTGGCTGTTGTCACAATCCCCAGCAACAGGCAGACATTTGGGTGTTGTCACAATCCCCACCCAAAAGGGAGACATTGGCTGTTGTCACAATCCCCACAACAGGGAGAAGGTGTTGTCACAATCCCCACAACGGCAACATTTGGTTTTTGTCACAATCCCAGCAACAGGCAGACATTTGGTGTTGTCACAATCCCCAGCAACAGGCAGACATGGTTTTTGTCACAATCCCCCCCAACAGGCAGACATTGGTGTTGTACAATCCCCAGCAACAGGCAGACATTTGGGTGTTGTACAATCCCCCCAACAGGCAGACATTTGGGTGTTTTCACAATCCCCACAACAGGCAGACATTGGTTTTTGTCACAATCCCCAGCAACAGGCAGACATTGGTGTTGTACAATCCCCAAAACAGGCAGACATTGGCTGTTGTCACAATCCCCAGCAACAGGGAGACATTGGTTTTTGTCACAATCCCCCCCAACAGGCAGACATTGGTGTTGTCACAATCCCCACAACAGGCAGACATTGGCTGTTGTGCACAATCCCCAGCAACAGGCAGACATGGTCTGTTGTCACAATCCCCAGCAACAGGCAGACATGGTGTTGTCACAATCACCAGCAACAGGCAGACATTGGCTGTTGTCACAATCCCAGCAACAGGCAGACATTGGAGTGTCACAATCCCCAATCAGGCAGACACTGGGCTGTTGTTCACAGTCCCCAGCAACAGGCAGACATTGGCTGTTGTCACAATTCCCCAGCAACAGGCAGACATTGGTTGTTGTCACAATCCCCAGCAACAGGGCAGACATTGGTTGTTGTCACAATCCCCAGCAACAGGCAGACACTGGTTGTTTGTCACAATCCCCAGAAACAGGCAGACATTGGTTTGTCACATCCCCAGCAACAGGCAGACATTGGCTGTTGTTACAATCCCCCCACCAACAGGCAGAACATTGGCTGTTGTCACAATCCCCATCAACAGGCAGACATTGGTTGTGTTCACAATCCCCAGCAACAGGCAGACATTGGTTGTTGTCACAATCCCCAGCAACAGGCAGACATTGGCTGTTGTACAATCCCCACAACAGGCAGACATTGGCTGTTGTCACAATCCCCACCAACAGGCAGACATTGGCTGTTGTTACCAATCCCCACCAACAGGCAGACATTGGCTGTGTCACAATCCCCAGCAACAGGCAGACATTGGTTGTTGTCACAATCCCCAGCAACAGGCAGACATGGCTGTTTGTCACAATCCCCACCAACAGGCAGACATTGGCTGTTGTCACAATCCCCACCAACAGGCAGACATTGGCTGTGTCACAATCCCCAGCAACAGGCAGACATTGGCTGTTGTCACAATCCCCCAGCAACAGGCAGAACATTGGCTGTTGTCACAGTCCCCAGCAACAGGCAGGCATTGGCTTGTTGTCACAATCCCCAGCACAGGACAGACATTGGCTGTCGTCACAATCCCCAGCAACAGGCAGACATTGGCTGTGTCACAATCCCCACCAACAAGGCAGACATTGGCTGTTGTCGCAATCCCAGCAACAGGCAGACATTGGCTGTTGTCACAAATCCCCAGCAAACAGGCAGACATTGGCTGTTTTCCACAATCCCCACCAAACATTCAGACATTGGCTGTTGTCACAATCCCCAGCAACAGGCAGACATGGCTGTTGTCACAATCCCCAGCAAACAGGCAGACATTGGCTGTTGTCACAATCCCCAAGCAACAGGCAGACATTGGCTGTTGTCACAATCCCCAGCAACAGGCAAGACATTCGCTGTTGTCACAATCCCCAGCAACAGGCAGACATTGGCTGTTGTCACAATCCCCAGCAACAGGCAGACACTGGTTGTTGTCACAATCCCCAGCACAGGCAAGACATTGGTTGTTGTCACAATCCCCAGCACAAGGCAGACACTGGTTGTTGTCACAATCCCCAGCAACAGGCAGACATTGGTGTGACACAATCCCCAGCAACAGGCAGACATTGGCTTGTTGTTACAATCCCCGCCAACAGGCAGACATTGGCTGTGTCACAATCCCCATCAACAGGCAGACATTGGTTGTTGTCACAATCCCCAGCAACAGGCAGACATTGGTTGTTGTCACAAATCCCCAGCAACAGGCAGACATTGGCTGTTGTTACAATCCCCACCAACAGGCAGACATTGGCTGTTGTCACAATCCCCCTCCCTCCACTCATCCCCAACAGGCAGACATTTGCTGTTGTTACAATCCCACAACAGGCAGACATTGGCTGTTGTCACAATTCCCCACCAAACAGGCAGACATTGGTTGTTGTCACAATCCACACCAACAGGCCAGACATTGGCTGTTGTTCACAATCCCAGCAACAGGCAGACATTGGCTGTTGTCACAATCTCCCACCAACAGGCAGACAATGGCTTGTTGTCACAATCACCAGCAACAGGCAGACATTGGCTGTTGTTACAATCCCCACCAACAGGCAGACATTGGCTGTTGTCACAATCCCCTAGCAACAGGCAGACATTGGCTGTTGTCACAATCCCCACTAACAGGCAGACATTGGCTGTTGTTCACAATCCCCAGCAACAGGCAGACATTGGCTGTTGTCACAATCCCAGCAACAGGCGGACATTGGCTGTTGTTACAATCCCCCACCAACAGGCAGACATTGGCTGTTGTCACAATCCCCAGCAACAGGCAGACATTGGCTGTTGTCACAATCCCCACTAACAGGCAGACATTGGCTGTGTCACAATCCCCAGCAACAGGCAGACATTGGCTGTTGTCACAATCCCAGCAACAGGCATACAATGGCTGTTTTCACAATCCCCACCAACAGGCAGACATTGGTTGTTGTCACAATCCCCAGCAACAGGCAGACCATTGGCTGTTGTCACAATCCCCAGCAACAGGCAGACATTGGCTGTTGTCACAATCCCCAGCAACAGGCTAGGACATTGGCTGTTGTCACAATCCCCACCAACAGGCAGACATTGGCTGTTGTCACAATCCCCAGCAACAGGCAGACATTGGTTGTTGTCACAATCCCAGCAACAGGCAGACATTGGCTGTTGTCACAATCCCCACCAACAGGCAGACATTGGTCTGTTGTCACAATCCCCAGCAACAGGCAGACATTGGTTGTTGTCACAATCCCCACCAACAGGCTAGACATTGGCTGTTGTCACAATCCCCAGCAAACAGGCAGACATTGGTTGTTGTCACAATCCCCACCAACAGGCAGACATTGGTTGTTGTCACAATCCCCACCAACAGGCAGACATTGGCTGTTGTCACAATCCCCAGCAACAGGCAGACATTGGCTGTTGTCACAATCCCCACCAACAGGCAGACATTGGCTGTTGTCACAATCCCCAACAACAGGCAGACATTGGCTGTTGTGCACAATCCCCACCAACAGGCAGACATTGGCTGTTGTCACAATCCCCAGCAACAGGCAGACATTGGTTGTTGTCACAATCCCCACCAACAGGCAGACATTGGTTGTTGTCACAATCCCCAGCAACAGGCAGACATTGGCTGTTGTCACAATCCCCAGCAACAGGCAGACACTGGTTGTTGTCACAATCCCCAGCAACAGGCAAGACATTGGCTTGATGTTACAATCCCAGCAACAGGCAGACACTGGTTGTTGTCACAATCCCCAGCAACAGGCAGACATTGGTTGTTGTCACAATCCCCAGCAACAGACAAACACTGGTTGTTGTCACAATCCCCAGCAACAGGCAGACATTGGTTGTTGTCACACTCCCCAGCAACAGGCAGACATTGGCTGTTTTTACAATCCCCAGCCAACAGCAGACATTGGTCTGTTGTCACAATCCCATCAACAGGCAGACATTGGTTTGTTGTCACAATCCCCAGCAACAGGCAGACATTGGCTGTTGTTCACAATCCCCAGCAACAGGCAGACATTGGCTGTTGATACAATCCCCACCAACAGGCAGACATTGGCTTGTTGTCACAATCCCCACCAACAGGCAGACATTGGCTGTTGTCACAATCCCCAGCAACAGGCAGACATTGGCTGTTGATCACAATCCCCAGCAACAGGCAGACATTGGTTGTTGTCACAATCCCCAGCAACAGGCAGACATTGGCTGTTGTCACAATCCCCCAGCAACAGGCAGACATTGGCTGTTGTCACAATCCCCACCAAACAGCAGACATTGGCTGTTGTCACAATCCCCAGCAACAGGCAGACATTGCTGTTGTCACAATCCCCAGCACTAGGCAGGACATTGGCTGTTGTCACAATCCACCAGCAACAGGCAGACATTGGCTGTTGTCACAATCCCCAGCAACAGGCAGACATTGGCTGTTGTCACAATCCCCAGCAACAGGCAGACATTGGCTGTTGTCTAAGGTCATTATATTTTGCAGAAATCACTGAGTAGTGCAGATGATCAGCCACACGTATCACAACACAGATCACTACTCTGATCAACAGCTGTTGGTCACTTGAGAACACAGGTTTGCACACACATGAGATTTATTCACTATGAATGAACACAATGCACAGCACTATTTCGGAACGTTTCTACCAGATCTACATATATACACTGTTCACTCCTGTAGAGTACAACACTGCCTTCCACTGGCCTCTAGACTAGTATAACATAACTTACTGCGCTGGACTCTTTCCCGAGTCGGAACTCAACTCCACGGAGTCTATCGTTGGGGCCAAGTTTCTCTAACTTGCCCACAAACTGAGTTAACTCCAAAAAGGCTCCCGGCTAAGTTCCCTCACTTAGCCCCAGACTGAATGCCCGGCTGAATTCCACCAGGCAAAGTTTCCCTAACTTCGCCAAAACTCCAATTCTTCCTAAATGCCTGGCTAAGTTTCCCTAACTTAGCCCAAAACTCAATTGCCCTCAATTTGTCCAAACTTCTGTCTTTAGTCAGCCTCCTCGGGACCACCCATGAAAATCTATTTCACCCTTGAACCCAATTCCCTGTTCTCATACCTTTCGGGGTTTCCCTTTGTTTTATCCCCTCTCTAGCACGTTCCTCTCTGTCCACGGGTAACTCAAACTGACATGTACGTGGGACTTCTTAATCAACTTCTCTGGCCCCACATCCTCCTTACTCTCATTTCACACCTGTAACCTTAATTGTTATTTTCAGATTCTTAACCCCTACATCCGCCCTACCTTGGCGTTTATCACGCACGTTACAGTTGTATCAGAGGGAAAGATGGAGAAATTGTGATTGATAATACTGACATAATAAAATAGATGGACAGATTACACAGAAGAGTTATTCTGGGACAGAACGGTCAATAAACCAACATTGTATAATACTCAAGATGGACCAAACATTTTAAAGACTGAAGGAGAGAAGGCTATTAAAAAGATGAAAGAAGGAAAGGCTTTGGAAGAAGGAGGCCTATGGTGAGGATCGCTTCCTGCTGAAGATAAAACACAGAAAATTGAAATATTTTGGTCACTTGAAACGTCACGAAATTTTGGAGAGAACAGAAATGGAGGGGTATATGCCTGGGGGCCGGTCTCACTGGTCCAGGTGTTATACGACTTTCTCTGTAATCCCGTATACTCTCGTGAGTAGCGTGACGTGCGCGAGAATCGGTAGCGGTTCTCCCCGCGTCGGTAACTTAGGGGTATGTGAGCTGGTTGCTCAGAAAGTGTAAACAATATAAAATGACACAAAGTAGTGCAGCTTTACATAACAGATTTACGACACATACAGGACGTTCTCCTTGACTATATGTTGAGTTTGTGAATGTGTTTGTTTGCTGATGAAGGCTAATCGCCTCAACGTCCTGTATATGTCGTAAATATGTTATGTAAAGCTGCACTACTTTGTGTAATTTTATATTGTTTACATTTTCACAGCTTTACCGCAGTTCCACCCTATTTTAATCATATTTTCGGTCAGAAAGCAATGGCAAACTACTGAGCGTAATCCTGCCACGAAATCAACAATCAGCTGAAAGATGCTGATGTGATGTTGACAGCGATGTCTTGTAAAGGATATGAGAACCAAACAAAAAAAACTATGCCTGGGAAGAGAGGAAGAGGAAGGCGAAAGAGAATATGGGTGCAAGATGTAGCAGATGATCTCCAGATGGGTGTATCGGACGCGGGACATCTTGCTTATGATCGAGAGGTTTTACGGGAGGTTGCTATGGGAGCGAAGTTCTGCAAAGGACATGCTACTGAATGAATTAATTAAGATGACACATGATGATGATGACACGTTTCGTGGGCGGTTGTTTTCCGGTGGAGGTTTTGCAGAATGTATGTTTATAACGACGAGGAGGTGGAGGAGGAGTGGGGGAGGAGAAGGTTCTCGAAGCTCCACGAACACGGCCACGGCCTCCTTTCTCAGGCCTTGATCGGTTTCTCTACATTGTTTTCCCCACCACCATTAAACCAGCGTCCTCTCAGGGAATGCATCTGTCAGCATTAAGTAAGTAAGAGACTTGTAAACATTGACGTTGTGCGCTTGAAATGGAAGTGTTTGCCTGTCTGAACTGTCTCACTGTGTTGTTAGTTGTTCGCCATCCGTCTCTCCCCGTTGAGTGAGTACTTCAGTCTGAAGCTATGTGAGTCAGGCGGCAGCAGCTGTGTTTTATCGTATCATATTCATAGTGTATGTTTGTTTGTATCAAATCTCTGTCATTTATAAATAAAGGGAGAGTTTATACCGAGATATCTCGGAATAGACAGAGTAGTTTATTCCGCGATAGCTCGATAATTTCCTTCCTTCTTCCTGCGAGAGCGCTCTTTTTTATTCCGCGATAGCTCGGCCGCGATATCTCGGAATAGACAGAGTAGTTTATTCCGCGATAGCTCGGAAGGAAACCCCGGTTGGCGATAATTTCCTTCATATCAAGAATAATTTTCCAGATTGGTATCCCCAATAAAAATAATTGTGTCCCCATGCAAGAATTCTTAACCCTTTTAGCACGGAATTATTTTAGGCTTATTAGCCAAAAACACTGAGCATTATTTCAGTAAATTTGGTTGTATTTTTGTTTATTTTTTTAGACACCTTTCTGATTTTCTGACACCATGCAATATATATATTTATAGGAAGGGTATATATTGAAGTGTATGATTTACAACAAATTGTTTTTTTAAATTGACAAATATGCAAATTAGCTCATTTGCATATCTAAAAATAGAAAAGACAAAATGTGAATTTACAACTTCAAAGTAAGATACATACAGCTAAATACAGTTATATATGCAATTTCCTACCTTATTATTGTCCCTTGGCCTTCTTACATTGGTGTTTATCAAAACAGTAGTGATGCACACCCTTTTCACATGTAGAACACATGGTTCGGCTACGCTTCCTTCCTCCTGGCTGAGAGCGGTCACTGCACACAGAACAGTCTTTCTCTTTTCTATTTGGAATATCCACATAGCCTCTGTCCCCAGCAGCATCAGTAGAAGGAGGAGGATATTTTATGTCCAGATAGTCCTGTGCCAGATCACTCACAACATTGGCAGTGAATTTATAGCGAGTTAAATTCCGGGTATTTGACGTATTTTGACAATACAAAATATATGCATTTACTGTCATGCGTCCAAAAATGGAGAAGACAACCTTACGCCAATACTTTAACGTTCTCCTCTCATCTAAATAGGCGTACAACATCATGTCGCTTTGATCCACACCTCCCATGTACTTATTGTACTGCAAAACAACACGCGGCTTTGATCTTTCGGCAGGCGTTGGGTCATTTTGTCTTCTCCTCACAGTAACATCTACTTGTTCTGCTTTCTCTTAGTAGACATGAGAAGAACTGATTTTGTTTGGGATTTCTTTTCCCTGTATGCTGCAGTCAGTATGCTTCCTTTCCTGTAGTAGAGAGTTTCATTAGGCTGAAGATTGCCCTTTATTGCCTTGGGGAGATTTCGGCGATTGCGTCGCACTGTACCTGTGAGGTATGTTCCTTGCAAAACAGATCAGTAGCCAGTTCAATACTTGCAAAAAAATTATCCACAAAAACATGATACCCCTTCTTTAGGTAGTTTCCTATTGATAAGAGCTTTCTGACTACTCTATGGGATAGTCCAAGGTGATCTTCCTCTTGATCTCTTTTCCCCTTGTACACAAAAAATCCGAGCACATACGCACTTGCAGACTCACACAGCATCCATAATTTTATGCCCCACTTGTGGTGATGCTTATTGGGCATATACTGTAGAATCTGGCTTTTGCTCTTGGTACCAATTAGGCTCTCATCAACAGATAACTCCTGCTTTGGGGTATAATGGTGCCTAAATAATCTATTAGCATGATCCACCAGTGGAGCAAACTTACCGCATGGATCATAGCCGTCTTCCCCTGGTGCCGCTAAATTTTCATTATTTACAATATGAAAAAATTTTAAAATGAGCTCAAATCTCTCCCTGGGCATAACCCTTCCAAACCAAGGGGTTTCTTGGGATTTGCAGGTAGTCCAGTATGAAAAAAGGGTTGGCTTTCGGTTCAGTCCCATATTCAGGATTATCGCGATAAACGCCTTCATTTCTGGAATACTGGTGGGTCTCCAATTTTGTACAATGGATCTCCTTTTGAGTACATTGCCACTTTTTGCAATGAACTGGCTGGCATATCTATTTGTTTCTGCTACAAATACTGTCAGTAACTCAATTGTGAGAAACAGGTATAGATAACTGACAGGCTTGGAGTCACTAGGTGGCATTCGTTTTGGGCCAGTCAGCTCAGAAAATGGATGTATCTCAATCCCATCATCATCTTCAGGAGGATAAACCCTGAGCCATGGTTGAGCTGTTGTCGGTTCATTCTCTCCATCTGCACTTTCGTTATCGCTCTCACTAGATCTATCATCAGCTTCCTCACTAGACTCACCAGATTCACTCGATTCAAACGTTTCATCGACATCCCTATCAGTGGCGGAATTATCAGAATCTGACATGTTTTGGGCCGTTTAGGTCTGTTCCAAAAAAATTCTACAACAAATTAAACGCTTGATACAGAACAAAGACGAGCGGACATTTGTAAACAAAATACCGCAAGGAATCATGGGACACTATTTTCCGTGTTTCAAAAGCGGAGAGTTCTTGCGGTGTCTACCTGAAATACGATGGGGCCGATGATCGGCCGTTCCGTGAATTTGGCCATTCTATGCCGGGCCGATAATCGGCCCGGGCCGTGCTAAAAGGGTTAACTTGCGTTTCTGTACTCTTACTGTTTACAGGCATCCATCTTTGTTTACATTACCGACCTACTATTTCCTGATATTTATGTCATCATAATTCCGGTCCAAGCTGACAGTAATATGCGTTGCTTCAGAAAGACATGATTAGCCAATTCAAACACCAGGCTTCCGACTTACTGGCCTGATGAATTAACAAATAAACAAGGAAATGCTACGCAAATAAAGTGCAGGAAAACCTGGTATATGTGAAGCAGGTTGAAAAGAGAGAGGGGGGAGATAGATAACGAAGGTAGTGTGAGAGACAGAGATACGAGAAAGATGTGTTGAAAGAGATAACAAAGTGATATAGACAAGTGAGAGAGAGGGAGGGATATATATATATATATATATATATATATATATATATATATATATATATATATAGAGAGAGAGAGAGAGAGAGAGAGAGAGAGAGAGAGAGAGTGAGAACTCGTGTTCGGTTGGCTAAGCGCCTTTCCCAAGACAACAAAAGTAGAGGACAGATAAGAACAGAAAGACAAGTGTGCAGGTTCTTGTGCAGCCAGATAAAGACCAACACAAAACACAAAAATCCTAGGAAACACTCTTGCTGCCAAAAGCGCGATCATCAGACCTGTACTGGTTGATACCAACACATTTTTTCTTCATTTACCAGGTATCTGTTATGTGGCAACTTCAATTGGCGAATGGGACAGGTCGGGAGAGAACATACCGGGCACTGCTCGTGTAGTTCCTGTACCCTGTACTCTGTCATGTAGATCCTTTACCCTGTACTCTGTCGTGTAGTTCCTTTACCCTGTACTCTGTCATGTAGTTCCTTTACCCTGTACTCTGTCGTGTAGTTCCTGTACCCTGTACTCTGTCATGTAGTTCCTTTACCCTGTACTCTGTCATGTAGTTTATGTACTCTGTACTCTGTCGTGTAGTTCCTGTACCCTGTACTCTGTCATGTAGTTTATGTACTCTGTCGTGTAGTTCCTTTACCATGTACTCTGTCGTGTAGATCCTTTACCCTGTACTCTGTCATGTAGTTCCTTTACCCTGTACTCTGTCGTGTAGTTCCTTTACCCTGTACTCTGTCATGTAGTTCCTGTACCCTGTACTCTGTCATGTAGTTCCTTTACCCTGTACTCTGTCATGTAGTTTCTGTACTCTGTCGTGTAGTTCCTTTACCATGTACTCTGTCATGTAGTTTCTGTACTCTGTACTCTGTCGTGTAGTTCCTTTACCATGTACTCTGTCGTGTAGATCCTTTACCCTGTAGCATTTATTGCTTGGGCACATCACGTTGTCTTAAGAGGAGTGATCAATCTATCTATCTATCTATCTATCTATATATATATCTATCTATCTATCTATCTATATATCTATCTCTATCTATCTATCTATCTATATCTATCTGTCTGTCTGTCCGTCTGTCTGTCTGTCTAACTACCTACCTAGAAACAAATTATTATGTAGATACGAACAGGCCACATGATATAGAAACAAACAGACCACTGATGTAGAAACAAACAGACCACTGATATAGAAACAAACAGACCACATGATATAGAAACAAACAGACCACTGATGTAGAAACAAACAGACCACTGATATAGAAACAAACAGACCACATGATATAGAAACAAACAGACCACTGATGTAGAAACAAACAGACCACATGATATAGAAACAAACAGGCCAAATAATGTGGAAACAAACAGGCCACGTGATGTAGAAACAAACAGGTCACGTGATGTAGAATTAATAATTAATAATTAATTAAGTAATTATCTAATAATTTTTTTAGTTTACGTTATTATCTATAGGATAATTACGTTATCTCTTGGCAAATTCACATTACCGGCGCCAATACCATTTCGTAAAAAAACCAATGCAAGGCGGTCTGCTGCCAAATCGCCCGCAGCTGTGTTCGAACGTGATAGACGGGATTACGAACTGCGCCTGTAACCTTTTCGCCACGGAGCCGGCGCTTCTGTGAGTACCGATCTAAATTTTTGAAAATCTATCTATTATTGTTAATTGTTCCTCGGGAGAGTTTTTATATTTACCACACTCTGCTCTTCTTGCCTGCATATACTCTAACTTTCCTTTCTGCGCATTTTTATTTTTCCCGCGACATTTTATGATTCACCAAAAGGCGTTGTTATTGTTTGTCAGCCATCTATCGGGTAACGTGGTCGTTTTATCGTGATATTCATGTGTTGTTGCTAGAGTTTGATATTTTCCTTTCTCTCCCGCGGTATCGCTGATAACCTTTTCCGGGCAAGATTAATCAAGAACGGGAGGAGGACGCCATCTTGATTAACTGGGCTGCAGTTCGAAATAAGCTTAGTTGTTGTTTGTAACAACAATGACGATTTTATTTGTTATTAAACAGAATTGTTACATCATGTTTCAAGTTCAAAATGAGATGTTCACGAAAATGGATATGTTTTTATAATTTCTTGTAGGAAAGTGCGCTCAGTATCGTTCACAGAAAGCAGGACCGGAAAGTGCGCTCTCGCAGGAAGAAGGAAGGAAATTATCGCCAACCGGGGTTTCCTTCCGAGCTATCGCGGAATAAAAAAGAGCGCTCTCGCAGGAAGAAGGAAGGAAATTATCGAGCTATCGCGGAATAAACTACTCTGTCTATTCCGAGATATCTCGGTATAGACACTTCCATAAATAAATGCCACACAAATTATCAGCTGTTGGAGAAATTCTGAGGCCAGTAAATGTAGCATATATAGACACTAATTAGAAGTTAGTTAGTTAGTTAGTCGCAGTTCCAACTTCACAGCAACGGGTCGTCCCCATTATGCTCCGTTCCTGTGCCAGTGAATATCACACAAAATGCTCCCCACTGCCCAATGTGAAAAGTGGAAAAGACAGGAGTCTCGACAAACAACAGCCCGCACAGATCTCTGTGCATAATGCCACCGCCAGAATGTCAACACAATTGTCCCCCACAAAACATCCAGTTCATTTCTGATGGAATCAGCAGTCATTTTCCCATCTGGATGTTTCCTAGATGTTCACACACACAGTCCACGAAATACAGTTCATCGTCGACGGTAGTGGCAGTCAACCAGAAGCCCAGCAGCCACGCATTTCTGCATAAGGCAAAAACCGGTCAACTCTGGGACATAGCCTTCCGCCATCGCTCCGAACATGCAGTCACGTTCCAAACAACCACGGGCAGATTAAAAAGCATTTCACACGAAACTCACAGCTCACAGTGTCGCGCCACGCACTCACTCAGTAGCAGGGCGACGGAACCATCAAGCCTCCTTAGTCACCTCTTACGACATGCGTGGTAGACTGCAGTGTTGCTATTCTTTGCTTCCCTTATGGGCCCCGGCAACACACGGGAGTGACACACTATTTAGAAATTTGGTATGTAATCATCATGCAGATGATACAGTCTTCATGCAGTCATCATGCAGATGATACAGTCTTGATTGCAGACAATGAACAGGACCTGCAAAATTTAGTACATGCGATTGTTACACACAGTGAACAACTAGGGTTAGAATTAAATTGTAAAAAGACACAGATTATGCTCGTCACTAGGAAGGACGAAATACCACAATGTAATATACAAGTAAATGGGAATATTCTTCAACAAGTGAGCAGGTACAATTATCTCGGAACAGTAATAACATCTGATGGGAGATGCCTTGAAGAGATTAGAACAAGAATCGCCATGGCAAAAGTAGCCTTTAGCAAGATGAAAAACATATTGACCAATAAAAAGATGTCAATTGAAACGATAAAAAGAGTGTTGAGATGCTACATTGAACCTGTACTTTTGTATGAATGTGAAGCATGGACAATGAGCAGTCAGGCTGAAAAACATCTGATGGCTGTAGAGATGTGGTTTCTGAGGAAAATGCAAAGAATACCATGGACAGCCAGAAAGACCAATGAACAAGTCCTTCAAGAAACAAATGAAGATCGTAAATTGATTAGAGAAATTAGACGTAGACAGTCAAAATTTTTTGGGCATGTTATGAGAAGAAATGGATTGGAGAATTTGGTGACAACTGGTAAGATCGAGAGGAACAGACCAAGGGGAAGACCTAGAAGCAAGTACCTGGATGGCTTGGCTTTGTGGCATGGTCGAGACAGAAACACGGAGCTGATCCACGACTCTGGTGATCGAGTGAGATGGCAGAACATGACCGCCCACGCTTACCGGCATGACACATGATGGATGGATGTAATCATCACAGTTGGAACTTGAATACAGCTTGACAGTACGAATCCAACGGTATCTCAATGAAGACTGTTGGTCAATTCTAAGCGGAGTTATGAATATTTTTGCAGAGTGACTATTCACAAAATTTTGTGCATTGTGCATTTATATATGGAGTGTCTATTCACAAAAATTTGTGAGCTTCACTACATTATTAATGTTTGTAGAATTATCATTGTGTTCTCGGTAGTGTAGTGGTTAGTATCTCCGCCTGTCATGCAGGAGACTGGGGTTTGATTCCCTGCTGGCAATTTTTTATTTTTAATAAAAAATATTAAACATTACGAACTAACATATAGAACTGAGAAACTCGAAGCTCAAACCAATATTGTTTTTATGAGGTTTGAAGAAAAAGAACTTGCAAACAAAAGACAAACAAGAAGAGAGAATAATAGAGTCTTCTGAAGGCAATCGACAGCCAAATGAACACCCAGTGTGAGTGGTATTAATTGTGTACAAGTGGTGGGCATGTCTTCTAGACAGGATCTGAAACATCTCAGTCTTCAAGATCGACTCAACCTAACACGAGTAGCAGGAGATATGGTGGGAAGTCAAGTCGACAGCACTGCATCACCCATAGAGTGCCTGAGAGCAACTGGTCTACACAAATATGAGGCTATAGTCTGTCCAGAAATGAATGCCTTCATTCACGATCAATTATTTTGAAAACTCTGTTGCATTGTTATGAAATTGTTCCTGCTGTCTTATATTTACCCCCACCCAAGGAATATGTCTTTGATAGGTCCAAAAGCAACTTAAATCATGGAAAGCGGCAACATTTCTTTGATGTTTTGGTGAAAAACTAGTGATTTCTCGCTAACAAAATTGTTTTACAGTAATTTTCCTGCCAGTTCGGATGATGACACATGGCTCTACGCGAGGCACTTGTCATAAGGCCAATCCCATGTCCCACAAGAAAATTGACTATTCAGCGCTATTTCCGTGTAAAGGTGTAATTCATTTAATAGCATGCACTTCATCTGTGTCCCGTAAATTATATACCGCATATAAACAAACTTTGAAATCTGCTGTACAATCCCCAGAGCAACAATTTTTTTGTTGGGTGGACATAATGATAAGGTTAGGTGCTAAATCTCATAATTTTCCCTCAGTTGGTTACTGAGAAATGGAATTTTATATTGGGGCAGACAAAAGTAAACAGACTATAGCAACTTGTACCCAATACGATTCATAGTGGTCCTGTACTCAACAGATATTCTGACACGGACAATGAACGAACGATGACAGGTCACTGTGATACGTTCTTTCTCATTGGAACTGGGAATCTCCGTGGCCGAGTGGTTACTGCCTCACATTCCGAAGGTTGTAGCTCCTCTCCGGATTACGTCATTCGGAGCACAAGTGCAGTCATCTCAAAGGCTTCTGGAGGTCGTCGCTGGAGCTACTGAGTTCGTTTTTTGTGAATAGGGGCTCGTATTCACAAATTTTTGTGCAGAATAATCACGTGACCAGCCACAATTTTTTGTGAATAGGGGCTTGTATTATACACAAAATTTAAAGAATAGGGGCTCCCATATTTGTGTGTCTGATCTACAACCAGGAAGTGCAAAAGAATCTGAGAAAATGAGGCAGCTCTGATCGTGGCCCAGTCAATTGGGAGCTGAGAAATTCTGCCTTCTGTTACTGTGGCTTGTTTTTTTTTAAATGGACAACATAGTACCATATACCTAACTTGAGGTATTATCTACTGTTCAATAGGATGTGCCATGACCTAATTAATAATTACAAATGGCTGTCAATTGTTTATTATTCATTAAAAGTCTAAAGCATTGCTAACAAACCTGGCAAGATGTATATTTTATTGTGTGTTTTGGTGACAGGAAAGTAAAGGTCACATTCATCTTTCAATAGAATGTCGAGAGGATTGACTTCATTGCACCGGGTTTTATCCCATATGGCTCAGTTTCTTTCCACAGAGCGGCCTGCTGAAAGCATCGCACAAAGCACGAGAGTCTCTGAGAAAAATGCACTCAACTTTTAAGACTTTTCAATAGGATGTGCTCTGACCTAATTAACAGTTGAAAATAGCTGCACATTTATATTAATTAAATGTCATGTAAACTGTTTGTCGTTAATGAAAGAAAAATTCATGAAAATGTGCTTACATTGTCTTGATGCACCCATTGCAGTGTGACAACTTTCTTTTGTTGTTTAAATATCATGCAATAAAGTAAGTAAATAAGTTTGTAATTGCTACATAAATTAAGCAGTCATTTTCGCTAATAATTGATTTCTATTTCTGCTTTATAATTACACTATTCTGTATCTAAAAGTGAGCAGTTATTAATTACATACTAACTTTTAACAAAACCATAACTTGTTTCACAGTATTTTATTTAAATTTAAATAAGTATCTACTGCTGCGCTGCTAACGAGGCCACCTCAGACAGGTGCAAGGCCCAGAACATTTCGGAAGAAGACACAGTGACAGTGAAAGAAATCAAGGCTGTGCTTTGACGATCAAACAGTGGCACTCCGGGGCCAAATGGCATAAGATACGACGACATCAATAAGTGTACCGACAATGAGCTAGAGAAACTAGCAGACATGTACAACAACAGTATAGGGAGTGCTAGCATCAAGGAGGAATGGTTACACAGCTATCTGATTCCCTTGCCGAAGCCTGGCAAAGACTACACAAAAATTCAGGGATATTGAGTAATAACCATGCAGAATACAATAGGCAAGCTGCTGGAGAAGGTAAGTGCCAGAAAAATATCAAGCCAGCTAGAGAAGCAAGGTGTTTTCCCACCTACCCTGGGAGAGTACCGTCCAAAAAGAGAAACCTGGACCAATGCAGCAGTGTTTGCCCATGGTGTCTATGAAGATTTCCTCTCAGGCATTGAAACCTTTGCTGCAGCGATTGATCTGGAGGATGCGTACAACAGAGTACCATTGGATTCCTTACTGTTTCAGCTGCTGGAACTCAAGATAAGTCCTTTCCTCCTTAGTTGGATCGCTGCAGCCCTCTTCCAATGGAAAGTAGTTTTTAGATGTGGCAGTTGGACCTCGGAATCAACAACAATATATCACCATTATCTCAGGTGCTGTTCAACGCATACACTGAGAATCGCCAGCGAGCAGATCATTGGACCGGGGAGGACATTGTCATATGCCGACAATGTTTTAGTGTATCGTCAGGGTAAGGATAGAGAGCAGGTTGCTGTAGAACTAACTACAAGCCGAACTCAATCACATAAGTACTTGGTGTGTTGAAGCTGGGGCAATGGTCAACCCAACAAAGGCAACAGTGACATGGTTCTCTTTGAATAATCATATTGTCATCACTCCAACACCAACTGTAAATCTGTGTTCAGAGACTGGAAAGAACGCAGGCAAAGAATTACCTGGGGATACGTTTTGATCGAAGCCTTGCTTATAATGAGCACATAGACCTAACTAACATGTCTTTCTGCTTACACAAGGACGGCTTACGAAGGTTGTGCTTGTGCAAGCAGAAAGACATGTTAGTCAGTTTAAAATTACTGTGGTAGACAATCGACATTACTGTGTGAACATGTGTCTATTTCAGCTTGAAGGATTTATCTAATTAATTCACGTAAGTTGTGTGATTTCTGCAGTATGTACCTGACGAGATGCAACGAAATATGCCAGGCAATAAATCATGCAATCTATTGTTTGTGTCTTCGTTATTCAAATTCATCATGGGAAAACATTGTTTTAAATAAATTATTAATAATCTTTAAACTTGTATTCTCTTTGACTTTAGTAGTTCAGATTGCACGTTTTGAGCGTTAAAAGTTTCCACGGCCTGCAGCCGCCATCTTGGAGTTCCATTCACAAAGACAAAATAACATCCCCGCAGAAATATTTTTTTTACGACATATTAAGAGATATCAGCAATGAAACTCTCCAAATATATGTAAAAATGGGTGCAGAATTCGAATATCCATCTAAAAATATAGTAAAATTTAGTAAACAAGCTCTAGAAAATAAAATTACTTACGTTTTGCCAAATAATTAAATTTATATAAAAGTCATGGTGATTTCAACCAATCGCAATGCATAGAACGTTAGACAAACATATTCTGTAGAATGAAAGATGGCATTTGTTATTGTCACGTGATATTTGAATGAATGACGTCGGAAGCATGAATGGTCTTTACATAGCCATTTTTGGGGACATAATGGATCGTTCCGGGATGGCGCGGTATATCATTTCCGGTTTCAGATCGGGTCGCGGCACTACTAATATATTAGGGCGTTGATTTGAAACCCGTTCCAATGGCTTTATTACAAAAGCATGAAAGAAACAACAGGTGTGGTAGAATCAAACAAAGCATTCATTTTGAATGAATTATGCACCATGGGTTGGTCAGAAGAAGTCGCCATAAGCATTCAGGCAAGCATCCCATTGCTTAGGTAGGCGGCGAATGTTGTCTGCAAAAAAAAGGATTGTGGTTGCTCACTGAACCAGGTGTTTACCACGTTCATTACGTCTGCATCAGTGTGAAATTGTTGCCTCTTGAGAGCTTTTTTTTAGAGGTCCGAACAAATGAAAATCATATGGTGACAAATCATGACTATAGGCTGGATGTTGCAGAATTTCCCACTTCTTCCTTGCTAAATGCTTCCTGCACAATCTTTGCAACATGCGGACGAGCATTATTGTGCAACAAAATCACACCACAAGACAGCATGCCGTGTCATTTATTCTTGATGGCTTTTTGCAGCTTGTCTAGTATTTGCAAGTAGTGGGTAGAGTTGATGCTGACACCAGGTTCCTTAAAATCGGCCAACAACAGCCCTTCATGGTAAAAAAATGCGCTCAGCATAACCTTGAATTTTGGGGCTTTTGGTGATCCAGCATGCTTCCATTGCATGCTCTCTCTTTTGCTGCTCGGCTCAAAGTGGTGACACCATGATTCATCGCCTGCCACTATGCAGAAGAGAAATGCATCACCTTCCACTCTGTAACGCAGCAAGTGGTTCAAATACCATTCCTCTTTTTGGTGGTTGGTCAACATCCGTGGTACCCACTGTCAAAACACCTTCCGATATTGCAGTTTCTTACAAATGACCTTTTGAATTGCCCCAATTGACACATCAAATTATTTTGCTTGCGAACGTATGCTTCGACAACGGTTCATCTGTACTGCTACATCAATTTTGGCGATGGTTTTTACTGTTGCAACAATATGCACTAGACCTGGACGAGGCGATCTGTCGTGAACTGACATCCTTTCCGAAACATTCATGCCCAGTATGTCACTGTTTTCTTCGACACACATTTGTTACCATACGCTGCCTGTATTCTTCGATGAATGTCCACTGGTCGACATCCTTCAAATGAAAGAAACTGAATCACCGCTCTTTGAGCTTCTTTGGACAAATTTTGGATCAACCCGGCTGTCGTGTCCTCCTTTAAAGTGTCGTCCCTGGAGTGAGGAGATCCGACACCCACATTATAATATTATTTTTTTTCCCCCTCAATATTCTGGAGAATCCACCAGCTTCCGTCCAACACAATCCATCAGCCTATGGACACCTTTTCCTATCACTCTCACACTGTCGTACTATGCCCCCTTCTCATACTTCCCCAACGCAACATACTCAACAACTCTTGCTTCTAGAAATTAATAAAGATTAATTTATTAAAATAAAAGTGTAACGTGTATGAGACGTGTATGCGAAGAAAATGTGTGACGTGTTCTATAAAGTGTGTAGACTCTGTCTCTCAGACATCAACTCAGTCAGCTGATCACAGCAAAGATAGACCACAGCACGTTACGTCAGAACAAGTACGTCTCACCCGTTGCCGGAACCATCTTGCCGGATAATGCTTTGCCTCTGTAGACCTCTGGTAATCCAATTTCATGAACATCCGAAATAGACACCGGTGGTATTAAGAGTTAATCAGGGACCGGTTGCACTCTACACAATGTCCGTTCCTAATGTTCCTGAACAAACTGCACAAGTCCTTTGTAGTGTGTACACAGTCATTAATGTTAATTGTTACTGTACTGGATCCTCACTCGTGTCTATCTAGCCTCAAGTATAATGTCTTGTGTTCTATTACACGAGATTATATAGCACTAGGTAACTATTAGACTGTTCTCATTTAGTTACTACTGTCTGATGCTGTATGGTGCATCTGTAATCATCACTATGTTTGGTGAATCAACTTCCTTCTAGCGTAAGTTACGTTTCTGTATGCAACTTTATTGATTGTTGAACTGGTGTTCTTCAGAATGGGTTTTTTAAGTCTTTCCCAAAACTTGTTGAGTTTCCTTGGATCTGGTAGGGAACCTAGGATAGAAACAACACATCTGGTGATAGTACTAGTCACTGATCCTTTTGGCTGAGTGTAAGCCTATCACCTTGCTTAATGATCTTTAGCTAACTAGACTTAGTCATAGAGCAGATTAGCTACCCACCTAGAGTCGAATCAGGCTATGACAAAGAAAAAATATCAGCAAACAGAATGCGGAACCCCGCCCACCAGGGACACCTACGGGAGGATCCCAATTATCCTTCATTACTCAACTAGTAAAGCTTATCAACACTTCACTAATCTATTCTAGCTAACAGAGCCAAGTATCACTTCCCTACTCTAGCTAGTTTCCACTAACAGTGCTAATCATCACACTATAGTTTAACAAGGCTACTGCCTAAAGTAATTATAACGAATATATTATAATAAGTTATACCTTAAATGGCACTACTGCAGTCCTATAAATCATATCTACATCTGCCATATAGGCACGTGTAAAATTAAGTCACTAATTAACACACGGTAGATATTATTTCCACTAGGCGCTGCAGTGCCCTCACTCCGACTAGAGCATTATTCAAGTCCACCCTAGTTGATCCCAACTCGAGTTTATATGGCAAACTACCAAAGTTGTCCACGTGACGTTATCCTTTTCGCCCCCACACAGGTGTTATTTGGACATATCAGCCATTTGCAAGAATCTATTTTCCTGGCTTTAGTCCTGTCAAAGTTGTCAGTAATTGTTAAGATTCTCAAAACAAGCCAGCAAGTTTATGTCTACTTCCAACAAAGAGTTGCAAATAACCCCGTCAACTTCTCGATGTGCCGGAAACCAAGAATTGACAGATGCACTGTTTTCCTGTCTCTCGCTGCCAATTCTGGTTTGTCTCTGACTGTTGACAACTGTCAAGCTTCTGTTCAGTGGTGACAATCCCAGCAGCCATTTCCGTCTGATGTGTTTATGACTTGTCAAAGTGATATCTGATTCAGCGCACTCACTTCCTCCTCACTCACCACCAAATGTGTATATGGGCTGACCTGATGTAACCTGTGCTGTTTTTCCAGTACGGCTGTTGTGGGCCTAGAAAATACACGCCCAGCAAACGTCGGTATATTTATCTGTTTAACTCATGGCAATCTCGCGACATAGGCCCCTCTTAAGAGAGTAGTCCATCTCACTCTTCTCCACAATGAGTTAAATCCAGATGATTCATTCCTCTTCTTCAGGAGCTGGGTGTCTTGACAAGAAATCCGCTCCAACATTTTCCTTCCCAGGAATGTATTCTACTGTGAAATTATACGGTTGAAGTAACAACGACCACCGCATCAAACGTGCGTTGAGCTTCTGAGAAGTAGCCAGGAACATCAGGGGCTGATGATCTGACTGGACCCGAAACTTAACTCCATACAAATATGGCTGAAATTTTTGCACTGCCCATATGAGGGACAAGCATTCTCTCTCGACGGTTGAATAATTCCTCTCCGCCTGTAGAAGTTTCTTACTTGCGTATGCCACAGGTTTCAAAACCGAAGCATCGTCTTTTCCTTCCTGTAACAAAGCGGCTCCAATTCCAATCCCACTCGCATCCGTTCTCAACACAAATGGTTTGGAAAGGTCAGGGAGCTGTAATACAGGTTTGCTGACCAAGGCCTCCTTTAACTGACTATAGGCATTCTCACATTCTGGTGTCCAAATGATTTGATCCGGTAATCCCTTTTTCAAGGTTTCGGTCAACGGAGCTCCCAGGTCAGTGAAATGTGGGATAAATTTGTGGTAGAACCCACACAACGAGAGAAAAGATCGCACATCCTTCTTCGTTTTTGGCCTTGGTGCATTTCTGATTTTCTCCAGGTTCTTCTCTTCTGGAACAATGTGTCCTGGAGTGATGGTGTGGCCTAGAAATTCCAGAGTCTGGTAACCAATCATGCACTTGGTTGGACGAGCAGTAAGCCCTGCTTCCTTGAGTCTATTAAACACTCTCTCCAAGGATTGTAAGTGGTCATCCAAGCTGTCACTGGAAATCAGAATATCATCCATGAATGAGATGATGGACGGATCCTGTAACGGATCTAGTAAAGTCCTCATCATGCGTGTAAACACACTAGGTGCATTGCTGAGTCCAAAGGGCATGACCTTGAATTCGTAGTGTCCACTGGGTGTACTGAAAGCTAACAGTGGTCGAATCTCCGGTTTGACTGGTATCTGATAGTACCCCCGACTCAGATCCACCTTTGAAAAGTACCGAGCCTTATGAAGCCTAGCGAATAACTGAGTTGGATTCGGCAAAGGTTCCACCTGAAACTGTGTATGACTGTTCAGGAGTCGGTAATCTATACACAACCTGTGTTCTCCACTTGGTTTGCGTAACAAAACTACCCCCGCATTGTATGGGGATGTGGATGGTGCAATCACGTCATCCTCCAGCAGTTTTTTTATTTCCTCCTCCAGGGCCTTTTCTTTAGAGAATGGCACTGGGTAAACCTTCTGACGAACCGGCTCCTGTGTGGTCAAGGTCATCTCAAACTCCACCCACCTCGTTCGTCCTGGTTTATCAGTCAGTATCTCCTTATGAGACTTGAGAACCTGGGTTATCCTTTCCCTCTCCTGTGAGGTCAGATCAGGGTTCACTTGTACATCCCTATAGGTTTCCTGGTGTACCAAGGGATATTCCCTGCCCTCGCTGGTTCCCACTTCTGTCTCCACTGCAACTGCCATTGCCATGAGGTGAGCTGCCTTGTCTCCGGGTCTCTCTTCGTATTTCCGCAAGAGATTGATATGGAAAATCTTCGACTTTCCCCGGATCCGGATCTGATAGTTGGTTCTGGATATTACCCTTTCCACGGGAAATGGTCCTTGCCAACCTATCTCCAGTTTGTTGTTTCCCGTTGGGAGTAGCAACAAGACTTTATCTCCTACCTCTAGAGATCTGTCTTTAGACCTACGGTTGTAGTAAGCCGCATGTCTTTTCCTGGCCTTTTTCAAGTTTTGATTTGCCAGAGTCCATCCCTTGTGGAGTTTTTTCTTTCAGTTCCTCCACGTATTGATAGGATGAGATCACTTCTTCTGACGTCCCCTCTTCAGTCCAACTCCTCAACATGGCTTCCAACGGTCCTTTGATTGGACGACCAAACAGCAACGTAGCGGGTGGTAGTCCTGTTGAGCCATGAGGAACTTCCCGATAGGCAAAGAGTGCTGCTGGGATATATTCATCCCACCTATCAGGTTTTTCCTGCGCTAGTTTCCTGAGCATTGTCATCAACGTGCCGTTGAAACGCTCTACTTGTCCATTGGCTTGAGGGTGGTAAGGGCTGGTATGTATGTGGTTAGAGTGAAACACCCTAAATACCTCCTCCATGAGTTTTCCACAAAACTGAGATCCATTATCCGTCAGAATTTGATCCGGAAAGCCTAATCTGGTAAAGGCCTCCATCAGTGCGTCCGCCACTCTTTTCGAGTCAATCGTGGTCAACGGTATAGCTTCACCCCACATTGTACAGCAATCCACCATTGTGAGTATATACATGTTCCTCTTCCTAGTCCTGGGAAGTGGACCCACGATATCGATGGCTACCCTCTCGAAAGGAGAGTTCATGATGGGCATCTCACCCAACATCACCGGTGCTGTCCAGTGTTTCGGTGCCACCCTCTGGCACTCAGGGCATGACTTCACATACCGACGCACATCATCTGTCATTCCCGGCCAATAGTAGTGGCAGGAAATCCGCTGCATGGTGGCGGCAATCCCCATGTGTCCACTAAAGGAGATGGTATGCCCCATATGAAGAATCTGGGACCGATGAGCTTTCGGGACGACCAACTGACCGTATAGGTTGTCTCCCCTTCCTGCTCTCCTGTAGAGTATCCTATTCTTCATGTAGTACTGCCCCCGTCCTGGTGGATCAGCACTTTTCTGCAGCTTTTTGTAGCAAGGACGTAAAGTATCATCCTCACTCTGGGCAGTTCGTAGCTCCCCCGGCATTGGGTTAGTCACAATTGCGTCTGCCTCTTCCGTTTTCGTCTGAGAGCGAGTCTGCATTGCTCCCATATGGATTGGCTCCCTGGGCATTCCCAGAAAGACATACCGGCAACCTAGGATGACTGGAAAAATGGGATCGGTCAATACAGCGGCCTTGATGGTGCCGGTGACGTACCGTGACCGAATCTCCACATTAGCAATGGGCAACTTCATGGTTACAGCACTCTTCTGTGCAGGCTGTATGTCCAATGTTTCACCTGTGAATTGTTCTGGATGTACCAGATCCGCAGAAATCACGGCCTCCCCGTCCAGTCCTGTGTCGTATAAACACTCCACTTGACGACCGTTAACCTCTACCAATTCCACTACAGGTGGTTTTTCCTGGTCTGGAGTCTCTTCCTCGGCCTCGACCTGTTCGGTGGGCTCCACCTTAGGTTTCCCTGAGCACACGACGAATTGAGTGTCTCCTGACTTTCCCCTGCAGTCAATAGCATTGTGCGTGTTTGACTTGCATTGGTTGCACCATTTCCCTGTCCTAGATTTTCTATTATCGGACTTGAGTGAGCTCTCCTGGTGGCGAGCTTCCTTGTTGACCTTGGCATTTTCCGTGACAACCTCCTTGGAAGTCACTTGACATGCTGCAAAGTGAGGGTTCTTAGCCTTCGATTTGCAGTCCCTCATATTGTGAGAGGGTGACTTACAAATTGAACACCACTTCTCCGACCATGGTCGTTTAGGTGTAGAGCTTGAAGTGCTCTTGCTTCCCTCCTTCTTCTTCTCTGAACTATCTTCTGATTTTTGCACATAAGGTTCCCACTTTTTTGTTCCTGAGTTTTTGGCTTTCTTCTTGTCATGTTTCTCTTGGACTTTTGGAGTTGGTTGAAAGGTTTTCCCCTGCCTCCCCATGTACCTCGACGAACCGTTCTGCTAATTTATTCACGAGGTCAATACGTTCCGCTCCTTGTTCTCCCAGGAACGTCCTGAGAGGTTTAGACATTTGCTTCTTCAGCTGGTCGACCACCATGAGCTCTTCCAGACTCTCATAGTCATGTGCGAACCCAGCCAAATCCATCCACTTATGGAGATAAGATTTAAGACGCAAACTGTAGGCGGCAAACAACTCTCCCGGTTCTCGTTTCGCTGCTCGAAATTTTTTCCGGTAGGTATGTGACGTAACCTCGAATCGTTTCAGCAGAGCCGTCTTTAACTCATCATAATTGTTCTCATGTCCTGGTGGCAGGCGAGTATAAACCTCGTATCCCGTCCCGCGTAATCCCTGGGATAGCTTAAGATTCCATTTGTTACGCTCCAGACCCATAGCAACTGACATAGCCTCGAAGCGTTGAAGGTATTGGTCAATCTTCTCTTTGTCCTCCTCGTAGACCGCTAAAGGAAACTTCATAGCATGGTACCCATGTCCACCTACTGGTGTTGATCCTGGGATGGAGGAACCTCCAACTGCTCCCTCAGTTTCTCCATTAGATTGACTCTTCAACTCGAGTTCCCTCATCCGGTACTCGTGCTCCCTTTTCTGTGCTTCCTGTTCAGCTTCTAATTTCCTAGCTGCTTGTTCAGCTTCAAATTTCCTAGCTGCTTGCTCAGCTTCCAATTTCCTAGCTGCTTGCTCAGCTTCCAATTTCCTAGCTGCTTGCTCAGCTTCCAATTCCATCCTTCTCAATTCCAGCTCAGCCTTTCGATCTTCCCTTTCTGCTTGACGATACTCTCTCTCCACTTCCTGTATGTAATCCGTTAGAGCAGACCCAGCCAATCCCATTTCTTCCCCCCTTGCCTTTAATTCTGCGGTGCTAAGTTTAGGGGTGGCCATTATACAGAGAGGTCAGCTAGCAGGTCCAGTACAATATAACTGCAAATTACTATACAGATATATGAACAAGTACTATAAATCTAGATATACCACACACAGCACATTCACGCAGTGACAAGAGTAGAATCAGGACCACAGACCTATGCAGACGTGTGAAGTGTGAACAGGTAAGATATTAGTCCTAACCCCTATCCACATTCACTCTAGCTGGATTCTCCAAACTGATATCTCCCTTTTATAACTAAGGATCCCGTGTCAAAAGACCCCGTTGTCAGAAGATCCCACTGTCAAACGTTCCTGCTTGCAGGAGATCTCGCTGTCCAAGGATTCCGTTTACGAGAGATCTCGCTGTCCAAAGATCACGTTTACGATAGATCCCGCTGTCCAAAGATCACGTTTACGAGAGATTCCGCTGTCCAAATATCACGTTTACGAGCTGCCAATAATGTCGTGTCCTCCTTTAAAGTGTCGTCCCTGGAGTGAGGAGATCCGACACCCACATTATAATATTATTTTTTTTCCCCCTCAATATTCTGGAGAATCCACCAGCTTCCGTCCAACACACTCCATCAGCCTATGGACACCTTTTCCTATCACTCTCACACTGTCGTCCTATGCCCCCTTCTCATACTTCCCCAACGCAACATACTCAACAACTCTTGCTTCTAGAAATTAATAAAGATTAATTTATTAAAATAAAAGTGTAACGTGTATGAGACGTGTATGCGAAGAAAATGTGTGACGTGTTCTATAAAGTGTGTAGACTCTGTCTCTCAGACATCAACTCAGTCAGCTGATCACAGCAAAGATAGACCACAGCACGTTACGTCAGAACAAGTACGTCTCACCCGTTGCCGGAACCATCTTGCCGGATAATGCTTTGCCTCTGTAGACCTCTGGTAATCCAATTTCATGAACATCCGAAATAGACACCGGTGGTATTAAGAGTTAATCAGGGACCGGTTGCACTCTACACAATGTCCGTTCCTAATGTTCCTGAACAAACTGCACAAGTCCTTTGTAGTGTGTACACAGTCATTAATGTTAATTGTTACTGTACTGGATCCTCACTCGTGTCTATCTAGCCTCAAGTATAATGTCTTGTGTTCTATTACACGAGATTATATAGCACTAGGTAACTATTAGACTGTTCTCATTTAGTTACTACTGTCTGATGCTGTATGGTGCATCTGTAATCATCACTATGTTTGGTGAATCAACTTCCTTCTAGCGTAAGTTACGTTTCTGTATGCAACTTTATTGATTGTTGAACTGGTGTTCTTCAGAATGGGTTTTTTAATTCTTTCCCAAAACTTGTTGAGTTTCCTTGGATCTGGTAGGGAACCTAGGATAGAAACAACACATCTGGTGATAGTACTAGTCACTGATCCTTTTGGCTGAGTGTAAGCCTATCACCTTGCTTAATGATCTTTAGCTAACTAGACTTAGTCATAGAGCAGATTAGCTACCCACCTAGAGTCGAATCAGGCTATGACAAAGAAAAAATATCAGCAAACAGAATGCGGAACCCCGCCCACCAGGGACACCTACGGGAGGATCCCAATTATCCTTCATTACTCAACTAGTAAAGCTTATCAACACTTCACTAATCTATTCTAGCTAACAGAGCCAAGTATCACTTCCCTACTCTAGCTAGTTTCCACTAACAGTGCTGATCATCACACTATAGTTTAACAAGGCTACTGCCTAAAGTAATTATAACGAATATATTATAATAAGTTATACCTTAAATGGCACTACTGCAGTCCTATAAATCATATCTACATCTGCCATATAGGCACGTGTAAAATTAAGTCACTAATTAACACACGGTAGATATTATTTCCACTAGGCGCTGCAGTGCCCTCACTCCGACTAGAGCATTATTCAAGTCCACCCTAGTTGATCCCAACTCGAGTTTATATGGCAAACTACCAAAGTTGTCCACGTGACGTTATCCTTTTCGCCCCCACACAGGTGTTATTTGGACATATCAGCCATTTGCAAGAATCTATTTTCCTGGCTTTAGTCCTGTCAAAGTTGTCAGTAATTGTTAAGATTCTCAAAACAAGCCAGCAAGTTTATGTCTACTTCCAACAAAGAGTTGCAAATAACCCTGTCAACTTCTCGATGTGCCGGAAACCAAGAATTGACAGATGCACTGTTTTCCTGTCTCTCGCTGCCAATTCCGGTTTGTCTCTGACTGTTGACAACTGTCAAGCTTCTGTTCAGTGGTGACAATCCCAGCAGCCATTTCCGTCTGATGTGTTTATGACTTGTCAAAGTGATATCTGATTCAGCGCACTCACTTCCTCCTCACTCACCACCAAATGTGTATATGGGCTGACCTGATGTAACCTGTGCTGTTTTTCCAGTACGGCTGTTGTGGGCCTAGAAAATACACGCCCAGCAAACGTCGGTATATTTATCTGTTATTTTCTCAACGGTCAGAAACAGAACCTATGCATGACGGGACGATAAGCACTTGCTCTTTTAATCATTGGTCAGTACTTATCGCATGACTATGACATGATTATGTTCAACGTACACAATCAATTACACGCGGTGCCGCACGAAAAGATTTCAAATGAACGCCCCTTATACTTACTATACTAACACAATGTTGACTGGTTGACTGCCACTACCGTCGACGATGAACTGTATTTTCGTGGAGGAGCATTCTGGCGACGGCATTATCATTATGTACAGTGAAATGTTTTTACATCTGCCTGAGGAAACATTTAGAAACGGAACAAACTACATCTAGAAATATCTAGAATATGTAGGTGAACATCTAGGAAAACACCCGGATGGGAAAATGGCTGCCGCTTCCACTGAAGATGGGCTGTGTGATTTTGTGGAGGACTTTTGTGTTGGCATTCTGGCGACGGCATTGTTAAACATCTGAAAACGGAACAGACAACATCTAGAGATGTCTGGACTGTGTGGGTGAACACCTAGGAAACATCCAGATGGGAAAATGACTGCTGATTCCATCAGAAATGAACTGTGTGTTTCGTGGGGGACTATTGTGTTGTGTTGACATTCTGGCGGCGGCATTATGCACAGTGTATCTATGCGGGCTGTTGTTTGTCAAGACCCCTCTCTTTTCCACTTTTCACATTGGGCAGTAGGGAGTGTTTTGTGTGATATTCACTGACACATAATGGGGATGACCCATTGCTGTGAAGATGGAACTGCAACTAACTGACTGACTAACTAACTAACTAACTAACATAATGGAATGAGGAATGTAAGCCACTAGCCACTTTAGTAAAATTGTCTAAATTGCTTTTTAATTATGCAACCTTCATGGTTGAATACCTCTTGAAAAAACAAATCCAACGGTACCTTATTCAAGTCCTGCAGGTCAATTCTAAGCCCAGATATTAACTGATTCACTGCCAAACAAAAAGTATGTTTGGAACAAACAAAAAGTATGTTTGGAACAAACAGAAAATGGGAAGTAGGGTTGTGTCACAGTAATGATATAAAAATTGTTAAAATGGTAGCAATTATATTGTATTATATATCAAATTAAAGGGGATTGCACAAGGAACACGTTAGTATTGCTACTATTGCTATAGGTTAGAAATATAATAAAAATAATGTTAGATTTTGTAAAAGAAAATTTGAAGACAGGAGTGACAATTATTTAAAATTTCCACTTACCAAGGCACTACTCCTCAATCTTTGATGATAATCCAATTAAATTTACTGAATAATGATAAATACACCACTTTTCTTCACCAATATCACAAGAACTGCTCCTTAACACCATCAAAACACAAGTAAAACATCATATTTTGAAGCACATCATTTTCACACAAAATGGAAAAATTTAGGAAAACGTGAGGCAGATTTGTACTCATTGCAATATATGCACTACTTTCTATTTAGTTGTAACTATTATTCTTTTCAATTTAATTATTTAAATACTCCTCAGCTTATTATTGATAGGCAAAACAAACTTAGGGGCGCCAGTGTGGCCCATTAGAGCAAGCATAATTCAACGTGCCATCATTTGATGACGAACTTTCACTGTTAGTAGTGTTAGGTTTGTTTTCCATAATGCTAAATAATTTAACTGAATAACCACATTACTGCACATGCTATCAGTTTTACAATCTTTCTCAAATTCCATTAAATCAGAATAACTTTAAGCGAATTTAACTATATTCTAAAATTGTTTAACATGATTCATCTCATCTCATCATGTTCCTCTTGTTCCTTGCAGTGTCGAGGTGAAGTATAAACCGTGGGAGAGTGCCCGCTTATGGATTTAATGTATTGATATTCCTATTGCTTGTTGTGGTATGTTCTTTGTCCATCAAGAATGATGATGACCATTCATTTCATCCAGTGGGGGTTGAAAGTATGGAGCCGTGTGTTCTAAGATGGCTGATAAGGCCTATTTTGGCACAGAATGTTCTTTGACAATGTGGACAAAGAATGCTTGACATTCCAGGAGGAGGATCTCTTGCAGTGGTTTTTCTGTCCAGCCTTTTATTCACAGCTCTTACAGTCCTGGTTGTTTCACATGTGACTGCACCCTTGCGTAATGATGTACGCCACGAATTTTGATCTTTGGCAGCAGTCTATCAGGTGTCAAGATTATGAAGTTGGATGAAGAATAACTTGCACTATGAATTGGATTAAATAAAGTGAGGAAGAGTTGCACAATTCGTCGACTTCACTCTCTTGTCTGAGTCCAGTGACAAGACAAATCAAGACGAATACAGGTGCAGTGGATGACAGGGTGCTCTACATTCCACAACACTTTGCTGGTAAATGCCGTCTTCCCCATTGAATCAACAATGATTTCTTCCGTGCAGTCTGCAGAGTCCTGTCTCCACATGCTGGGTAGGCATACCCTAGTTCACCGATTGGTTTGACACCAAATCTGCTACCCACGCCTGGTTTAGCCAGTCTGTCACAGCTGTTGCCCGAGGAGTGGCAGCTGTCGCATGCTGACAGCTACTAGGAGCCACAGGCGTGAGCTGGGTGTCAGGCTTGGACCAGTGGGGGATGTGCCCTGAAAAGAGCTGTTCTGGTGTACTATTATTTGGTAACTTACCTGCATGGCCACACCATTTGACTTGCTGCCTTCTAATAACATCTAGCGCTGCTATAACCCCAACTTTAGTCCTGATTTCTTTATTTCTGATGCTTGCTCCTCATCACTAGAACAATCTAGGTATGTGTGGTTAGAAATGTGTGCTGCCAGAGCTAGTTTGTGGGAGTTGAAACAGTGCTGGATGGCTGGTGCTGTTAAAATAGTGGTGTTCCGAGAACTTCACTCATGAACTTCTGATATTCTTTGGCAAAACATTGTTTACTAATTTGTTTCAAAGTGTTTCTTATTTTCTTTCTTTACAGTTGATCCTGCTTGTAGTTTTCAAGACTATTTTGTGAGATGAACCTTACCGGGACATCATATACAATGCAGTAGACTTGGACAATGTCTGAATACCTTCAATTAAACGTTGTTGACTGGGATACCTTGAATGCTGTTGACTGGACAACATTTGCATACTCAAAACTAAATGCTGTTGATGTGGACGTCTGAATACCTTAAATACTGTTGACTTGGAGGTCTGATACCTTAAATCACAGCTGTTGATATCAACGTCTGAATACCTTAAGTCAATCATCATTAACTTGGACAATGTCTGATACCTTAAACCTGAAGCTCTAGACCCAAACAATGTCTGAAAACTTTAAATCCAACTAATGCTGTTGACCTGAATAACATCTAAATACCTGAAACTGGACCATCTCTAAAACTGGACACAATGCTACCCAAAGGCCATGCTGGCAAGGAGGTCACACAAACGTTCTCAGTTTATTTACCAGCATTCCAGGATATCTTTGATGAAGAATCATTTTATATTTTTGTATTTTGCCTTGTCATAGGTGCTTTTGCAGTAGCTTTTATAGCATCTCGATATGTGAAAGTCAAAGATGCCGGACACATGGAATGACATGACAACAGACAATTCTCAGGGCACAATAATTTTTTAGGAGAATATCAGAAAGCACAAAATATGTTTCATACCAGAGTGCGATCGTTGCCAGTGGTGGGTTGTGCTCAATATTTAAATTTCAAATCCCGAAACAACCAAATCAATTTGATTATTGCTTACTGGATTTTAGGAGGCCTGGTGTTCCTTGCCAGTGAGAAGTCCCGATCGTTTGGGTCCACATCGATTGAAGCGACGTCAGTCGCGGTGATTGGGCAATCTTGAGCATAGCCTACGATGGGTGACGTTTTGGTCTTCTGTTATGATAATTTGGTGTGTCCAGTGTGTGCCGCGTGGTTACACAGCCGCTTCACATGCCAGTGATCCGGGGCTTGTTTCCAGATCCGGTCAGGGATATGCACTACTGACGAGCTCAAACGAGAGCGAAACTCAAGTATAGTGCTTCCATATTGACATGGATAGGCCTTAGGTTCTTACCAGAGTGTGATCAGCGTTGCCAGTGGTGGGTTGTGCTCAATATTTAAATTTCAAATCCTGAAACAACCAATCAATAAGCTGAAATGTCTCACGAGTAAATGGTATCTCGTCTATTGGCAACTTTATGCTTGCATATTACATCTATTAATAAATGATATCTTGTCTGTTGGCATCTTTATGTTTCCATATTACATCTATTAATAAATGGGGCATCTTTATGTTTGCATATTACATCTATTAATAAATTATATCTCGCCTGTTGGCATCCTTGTGTTTGCGTATTACATCTATTAATAAATGATATCTTGTCTGTTGGCATCTTTGGTTGACATATTACATGTGATAGAAATATCTTCAGTATGAACGCTTTGTTTTATTACAAAATTGACATTTCACTATGTTTCAACAGCTGAAAAATGGTGTGTTTACTGTCAGGGAATTTGTCAGTTCTGTCAAATGTGGAGTCATTTCACTACAGTAAAGATGTGGACATTTCAACAGTTGGTCAACACAAAGTAAAAGCCATCATTACCAAATTATAGTAATGTTGTCAAGCTAACCTGCACTTTTGTTTTCCAATTCGTGATCACATTTGTAGAGTAACTGACGGCCAACATAAACTACTTGGTGATCATGTTTGTAGAGTAACTGACCACCAACATAAACTACTTGGTGATCACGTTTGTAGAGTAACTGATGGCCAACATAACATACTTGGTGATCATGTTTGTAGAGTAACTGACGGCCAACATAACTACTTGGTGATCATGTTTGTAGAGTAACTGACCACCAACATAAACTACTTGGTGATCATGTTTGTAGAGTAACTGACGGCCAACATAAACTACTTGGTGATCATGTTTGTAGAGTAACTGACCACCAACATAAACTACTTGGTGATCACGTTTGTAGAGTAACTGATGGCCAACATAACATACTTGGTGATCATGTTTGTAGAGTAACTGACGGCCAACATAACTACTTGGTGATCATGTTTGTAGAGTAACTGACCACCAACATAAACTACTTGGTGATCATGTTTGTAGAGTAACTGACGGCCAACATAAACTACTTGGTGATCATGTTTGTAGAGTAACTGACGGCCAACATAAACTACTTGGTGATCATGTTTGTAGAGTAACTGATGGCCAACATAAACTACTTGGTGATCATGTTTGTAGAGTAACTGACGGCCAACATAAACTACTTGGTGATCATGTTTGTAGAGTAACTGACGGCCAACATAAAATACTTGGTGATCATGTTTGTAGAGTAACTGATGGCCAACATAAACTACTTGGTGATCATGTTTGTAGAGTAACTGATGGCCAACATAAAATACTTGGTGATCATGTTTGTAGAGTAACTGACGGCCAACATAAACTATTTGGTGATCACGTTTGTAGAGTAAATGACGGCCAACATAAAATACTTGGTGATCATGTTTGTAGAGTAACTGACGGCCAACATAAACTACTTAGTGATCATGTTTGTAGAGTAACTGACGGCCAACATAAACTACTTGGTGATCACGTTTGTAGAGCAACTGACGGCCAACATAAAATACTTGGTGATCACGTTTGTAGAGTAACTGACGGCCAACATAAACTACTTGGTGATCACATTTGTAGAGTAACTGACGACCAACATAAACTACTTGGTGATCACATTTGTAGAGTAACTGACGACCAACATAAACTACTTGGTGATCACGTTTGTAGAGTAACTGATGGCCAACATAAACTACTTGGTGATCACATTTGTAGAGTAACTGACCACCAACATAAACTACTTGGTGATCACGTTTGTAGAGTAACTGATGGCCAACATAAAATACTTGGTGATCATGTTTGTAGAGTAACTGACGGCCAACATAAAATACTTGGTGATCACGTTTGTAGAGTAACTGACGGCCAACATAAACTACTTGGTGATCACATTTGTAGAGTAACTGACGACCACATAAACTACTTGGTGATCACATTTGTAGAGTAAACTGACGACCAACATAAACTACTTGGTGATCACGTTTGTAGAGTAACTGATGGCCAACATAAACTACTTGGTGATCATTTTTTAGAGTAACTGACCACCAACATAAACTACTTGGTGATCACGTTTGTAGAGTAACTGATGGCCAACATAAAATACTTGGTGATCATGTTTGTAGAGTAAACTGACGGAACATAATAAATTTGGTGATCATGTTTGTAGAGTAACTGACCACCAACATAAACTACTTGGTGATCATGTTGTAGAGTAACTGATGGCCAAATAAACTACTTGGTGATCATGTTTGTAAAAGTAACTGACGGCCAACATAACTACTTGGTGATCATGTTTGTAGAGTAACTGACGGCCAACATAACTACTTGGTGATCATGTTTGTAGAGTAACTGGGCCAACATAAAAATACTTGGTGATCATGTTTGTAGAGTAACTGATGGCCAGCATAAACTACTGGTGATCATGTTTGTAGAGTAACTGACGGCCAACATAAACACTTTTGGGGATCATGTTTGTAGAGTAACTGACGGCCAACATAAACTACTTGGTGATCATGTTTGTAGAGTAACTGACGGCCAACATAAAATACTTGGTGATCATGTTTGTAGAGTAACTGATGGCCAGCATAAACTACTTGGTGATCAGTTTGTAGAGTAACTGACGGCCAACATAAAATACTTGGTGATCACGTTTGTAGAGTAACTGACGGCCAACATAAACTACTTGGTGATCATGTTTGTAGAGTAACTGACGGCCAACATAAAATACTTTGTGATCACGTTTGTAGAGTAACTGACGGCCAACATAAACTACTTGGTGATCATGTTTGTAGAGTAACTGACGGCCAACATAAACTACTTGGTGATCATGTTTGTAGAGTAACTGACGGCCAACATAAACATACTTGGTGATCACGTTTGTAGAGTAACTGACGGCCAACATAAACTACTTGTGATCATGTTTGTAGAGTAACTGACGGCCAACATAAACTACTTGGTGATCATGTTTGTAGAGTAACTGACGGCCAACATAAAATACTTGTGATCACGTTTGTAGAGTAACTGACGGCCAACATAAACTACTTGGTGATCATGTTTGTAGAGTAACTGACGGCCAACATAAAATACTTGTGATCACGTTTGTAGAGTAACTGACGGCCAACATAAACTACTTGGTGATCATGTTTGTAGAGTAACTGACGGCCAACATAAAATACTTGGTGATCACATTTGTAGAGTAACTGACGGCCAACATAAACTACTTAGTGATCATGTTTGTAGAGTAACTGACGGCCAACATAAACTACTTGGTGATCATGTTTGTAGAGTAACTGACGGCCAACATAAAATACTTTGTGATCACGTTTGTAGAGTAACTGACGGCCAACATAAACTACTTGGTGATCATGTTTGTAGAGTAACTGACGGCCAACATAAAATACTTGGTGATCATGTTTGTAGAGTAACTGACGGCCAACATAAACTACTTGGTGATCATGTTTGTAGAGTAACTGACGGCCAACATAAAATACTTTGTGATCACGTTTGTAGAGTAACTGACGGCCAACATAAAATACTTGGTGATAATGTTTGTAGAGTAACTGACGGCCAACATAAAATACTTGGTGATAATGTTTGTAGAGTAACTGACGGCCAACATAAATTACTTGGTGATCATGTTTGTAGAGTAACTGACGGCCAACATAAAATACTTGCTTGCTTGCACAAATTATGTGCATCCACATGAAGAGAATATGACAACTGGCAGTGTGGGTCATAATTAGCATGTGTCTTGAAGTCTGTCACTGTGACATGTAATCTACTGGAAGACTTTGCAGAGAACCAGTCTGTCACTGTGACATTGTGACATGTCATCTACTGGAAGACTTCGCAGAGAACCAGTCTGTCACTGTGACATGTCAGCTACTGGAAGGCTTCGCAGAGAACCAGTCTGTCACTGTGACATGTCATCTACTAGAATACTTCGCAGAGAACCAGTCTGTCACTGTGACATGTCATCTACTGGAAGACTTCGCAGAGAACCAGTCTGTCACTGTGACATGTCATCTACTGGAAGACTTCGCAGAAAACCAGTCTGTCACTGTGACATGTCATCTACTGGAAGACTTCGCAGAGAACCAGTCTGTCACTGTGACATGTCATCTACTGGAAGACTTCGCAGAGAACGAGTCTGTCACTGTGATATGTCATCTACTGGAAGACTTCGCAGAGAACCAGTCTGTCACTGTGACATGTCATCTACTGGAAGATTTTGCAGAGAACCAGTTTGTCTCCAGGTCAGCTACTGGATGGCTTCGCAGAGAACCAGTTTGTCTCCAGGTCAGCTACTGGATGACTTCGCTGAGAACCAGTTTGTCTCCAGGTGTCACAGTCTCGGATCTCTAGGGGATCTGAACTCGGGCTCACACAGGCAACAACAACTCCGTTAGATACAATATAGCAACATTTATTAATATGATATATACAGTGCGCTGGCGAAGTGGGTTTTGACAGCCCGCACTTGACAAGTTGCGTATCACAGAGGTTTAACATCACACATGATTATAACAAACAATTCTAAGCAACTATCTAGCATATGTCTACGACCCTAAATACACATGGGTCTGAACTATCAAGTCCCCCTAACTCCCCCGATGTGTCTCCACCTTGACGTGGTGGGGGAGCTTGCGTGTCCCATCGACCCCATTTGCTTGCTGATGGAAAAAAACTACATATCGGACAGCTTATGGAATAGGGACCAGACTAAGAGAGACACAACCTGCTGCTCTGCAGGTAAGACTGAGGATAGCAGTCTAAAATTTAAATCAGGCACACGAAGGCAGAAGTTCTTGGTCCGGACAAAACACTAAAGGCTCCCTGTCGAGGGCTGTGACTGAACGCCTCTAAGCCACAAACCCTCGGACCTGAGAGCCGGGCCGATAGCCACCTTTCGAAAAATAAAGGCGTGATACTGAGCAAGCTACATGCTCAGGTCTGATAGAAGTTCGAAGGCTCTCAGCTGGGGGATATGAGAGATTCCCGGATGAGAGGGCCAGGCCGTTTCCCGTTCACCGCTGCACGAAGGTAAGGTGCTGAGCCGGCAGCACAAGTAGCCTACCTCGTGAGCGAGTACAAAAAGTCAAAAAAGTGCCCCAGTCGAAGAAAATGGCTGCGAAAACTGTATCTAACTCATAGAGAGTGTAGACAAAAGTGGAAGAACGTCTCAATGACGCAAAATGGAACGCACGGCGAGCGAACCTATTGCGTGGTCCGAAGTCAAAAGCAAAAGCTTACCGAGTGGGTGTCGCTTGCAGTCTGACCGTCCCTGGTGTGTGCTTGAGCGATCAGTGGCAAACGAGTTGCCCAACACATGGAAGTGAGGAACTAAAGCAGCCATGAGCAGGACGTGGCAACTCCTCGGGTGAGCCCAGTCACAGAGCAATATGTGCCGGCTCTGCAATTATGGAAGCCTCCTTGGATAGCGAGGGAATGCTCATGGTCTGCCCCTGCCTTCCCTTGAGGGCCGACCACGATGTCGTTCATCGTTCTATCTTGACCAGCTGAGATGTTAGCGACATCACAACAGTCCAACGTGCCTCGAAACCAGAGGAAGGCTAACCTCATTAAAAAATGCCCGCTGAAGTCGGAAGTGTCGTCCTACGGGTGGCAAACTAAAAATTGACACTACGCAATTACGTCCGAGTGAAATGTCTCGTCCGAATGTCTCTCGTGCTAGGAACAGCTCTGACTACCTAGTTTCCGAATGCCGCTCTTGTTCGGAACAGCTCTGACTGGGTAGTTTTCCGAATGTCTGTTGTGCCTGGAAAAGCTCTGATGGGCGCAACGACAAGCACATGTCCGAAAACTCGCTGAGTGGATGCCGTCTGCAAACCTGTCTGGTTTGTGCGGGAATGACCCGGGGAAACGAAATGACCAATATATTGAAGTGAGGATTTAAAGCAGCCATGAGCAGGACGTGACGATCTCCCTCGGTGAGCCCAGATCCAGGGCGTTATGTGTCGGCCCTGCAACTATGGAAGCAACCTTGGATGGCGGAAAATGCTATGGACTGTCCCTGCCTTCCTTTGAGGGATGACCGTTGTCTTCGACCGTTCAACCTTGGCCAGCATGGTTGCAGATGGCACCACAAAAGTGAGAGTCTCCCAGGAATGCTACCTGGTCAAAAAAGCACGCTAAAGTCGATGTGTTGGCCTACGGGTTTCGGCCCAAGGGCGCATAACAGACACACCGCAATCACATCTGAAAAAACACTCCGGATGAACGAAAAGAAGAAGAAGAAGAAGTCCCCCTAAGGTAAGCCCTGTTGCTTCTCCGATGTCCAGTCTGTCTCTGCCGTTTCACACGTGTCGCAATCCGACACGGGTGGTAACTCTGTCCGAGTTTCTCGTGGACCCCGCAATCGGCGGGCCACATCAGTGTCCACGGGACAGTGGACACACTGACCAGTCCTTCGAGAAGGCTCTGGATTACTCAAGCCTTCGAGTGACTCACTTCTTTCCCTTGAGCGGGAGTTTTAGCCCTTCGCCACTATCTCTTACTTTATGTTGGTTACCGCCCCTATGTGAGGCTGTGACACCAGGTCAGCTATGGATGGCTTCGCAGAGAACCAGTTTGTCTCCAGGTCAGCTACTGGATGACTTCGCTGAGAACCAGTTTGTCTCCAGGTCAGCTACTGGAAGACTTCGCAGAGAACCAGTTTGTCTCCAGGTCAGCTACTGGATGACTTCGCTGAGAACCAGTTTGTCTCCAGGTCAGCTACTGGATGACTTTGCTGAGAACCAGTTTGTCTCCAGGTCAGCTACTGGATGACTTCGCTGAAAACCAGTTTGTCTCCAGGTCAGCTACTGGATGACTTCGCTGAGAACAAGTTTGTCTCCAGGTCAGCTACTGGAAGACTTCGCTGAGAACCAGTTTGTCTCCAGGTCAGCTACTGGAAGACTTCGCTGAGAACCAGTTTATCACCAGGTCAGCTACTGGAAGACTTCATAGAGAACCAGTTTGTCACCAGGTCAGCTACTGGAAGACTTCGCAGAGAACCAGTTTGTCTCCAGGTCAGCTACTGGATGACTTCGCTGTGAACCAGTTTGTCTCCAGGTCAGCTACTGAATGACTTCGCTGAGAACCAGTTTGTCTCCAGGTCAGCTACTGGATGACTTCGCAGAGAACCAGTTTGTCTCCAGGTCAGGTAATGGATGACTTCGCAGAGAACCAGTTTGTCTCCAGGTCAGTTACTGGAAGACTTCGCAGAGAACCAGTTTGTCTCCAGGTCAGTTACTGGATGACTTCGCTGAGAACCAGTTTGTCTCCAGGTCAACTACTGGATGACTTCGCAGAGAACCAGTTTGTCTCCAGGTCAGGTACTGGATGACTTCGCTGAGAACCAGTTTGTCTCCAGGTCAGCTACTGGATGACTTCGCTGAGAACCAGTTTGTCTCCAGGTCAACTACTGGAAGACTTCGTAGAGAACCAGTTTGTCTCCAGGTCAGCTACTGGATGACTTCGCTGAGAACCAGTTTGTCTCCAGGTCAGCTACTGGATGACTTCGCTGAGAACCAGTTTGTCTCCAGGTCAGCTACTGGAAGACTTCGTAGAGAACCAGTTTGTCTCCAGGTCAGCTACTGGATGACTTCGCTGAGAACCAGTTTCTCCAGGTCAGCTACTGGATGACTTCGCAGAGAACCAGTTTGTCTCCAGGTCAGCTACTGGATGACTTCGCAGAGAACCAGTTTGTCTCCAGGTCAGCTACTGGAAGACTTCGCAGAGAACCAGTTTCTCCAGGTCAGCTACTGGATGACTTCGCTGAGAACCAGTTTGTCTCCAGGTCAGCTACTGGATGACTTCGCTGAAAACCAGTTTGTCTCCAGGTCAACTACTGGAAGACTTCGTAGAGAACCAGTTTGTCACCAGGTCAGCTACTGGAAGACTTCGCAGAGAACCAGTTTGTCTCCAGGTCAGCTACTGGATGACTTCGCTGAGAACCAGTTTGTCTCCAGGTCAGACTAATTGTTGTTATTCTTGTAATCTGTCAGTGTAGGCAAGTATTTCATCATATATTTAACATCGAGAATAAAAATAAGACAATGAAAATATGTATAATCTTGTATATGTATACATCATAAGTGTGGACACACGTACCAAATATACAAGTAATGTGTCACGCTTATTTCTGTCCAGCTTGAGGTAATCCTGCCATATTGTCTCAGTCTTGTCACTGAGGTTGAGTCCGTCGGATCACAGTTTTAGACTTCACAGGCTGGTCTTAGTCTTGTCACTGAAGTTGTGTCAGTCAGATCACAGTTTTAGACTTCGCAGGCTGGTCTTAGTCTTGTCACTGAAGTTGTGTCAGTCAGATCACAGTTTTAGGTACTTTTGCCTTAATTCACCCCAAACAAACGTCACCAGCTATATTTAGGGTCACCAGCTATATTTAGCACTGTCGGTGATCTCCTCCGTGTTCGGGTACAGTTCGTGTCGGTGCGTTTCAATTGCCCCAGTGTTTCTTTAGGCTTTGGCCACCGTTTCTGTGTGTGTGTCATTATGAGTTTTCTGGAACTGGCAGCAGGCAACAGCAGCTGTCCACGACAAGCCAGAGTAGCGTTGCCTTTTCTGCAGCAGCATCATGGCATCTGACATTCTGCTAGACACTGTTCTCATAATCATGTCATCATGGTGCTATCGCTGACTGAGCGTCAGGACAGATGGAGATGCCGACGACGACATTCACCATGTATGTCGGCAGGACATCCTCCCGCTGAGACAAGGCGCACATGGCTGCAAGGCCTCGCGTCTCCCGTACAGACAGATCATCATCATTCTTTTCGTATACTGCTGGTCTCAAGAGTTGACAAGCATTTCATTTGGCCAGTTACAGTTGGGGCGGGGGGATGTCGCCGAGAGCAACTGTTGCACACCGATAAAATTGCGCACCGAGCTACGGCGCAACACAGAGAACCCCTGGATGTGACGTCATACCCTGGGATTCCGTTTGTTTGGGGTGAATAAAGGCAAAAGTACCCAGTTTTAGACTTCGCAGGCTGGTCTTAGTCTTGTCACTGAAGTTGTGTCAGTCAGATCACAGGTTTAGACTTCACAAGCTGGTCTCAATATTGTTCATACACACCTCATGAATTAAAAATCATACACGACCAAGAAAAAGCAACATTATCCATGGATTACATCACACACGTTAGAATTAATGAAACAACGAAAGGAATTGAAACAGAAAGGAGATGAATCCGGTAACAGCTGGATGAAGTATAAATCTTTAACTCGAGAAATAAGAAAGGACAAAAACAAATATATACAAGATTGCTGTATCAGAATAGAGCAATATCATAAGACTGGAAGAGATTACGAAATGTTCAAAGAAATGAAGTTATTGACAAGAAATGTTCAACCTCAATTGCATGTTATCTTTGACAAGATGGGAAATACCTTAACATAATCTAGACAAATTCTAGAAAGATGACAGGAATACTGCAGTAGAACGAACGAACAAACTTTATTTTCAAAGGGTTAAGAATTGTGCACGCAGGCCCGTCTGACATTCTGCCCTTCTTCTCTATTTCCTCTAATACATTATTTCATTCAACGTTGGAATGTATGATATAAATGACAGTGAGGATATGAATGAGATACATGAGCCAATGACAGCAGAGGCAGAACCTGAACCCTTATTAGATGAAAATGCATGGGCAATAAAGAACCTGAAGAATGTTAAATCACCTGGATGTGATGAAATGCCAGGTGAACTAATTAAAGCGGGAGGAGAAAAGCGCATACAAATCGATCACGCATTATGTAAAAAGATATGGAAATATGGTATATAGCCAAACGATTAGAAGAGAACTATCTTCATTCCAATACAAAAAAGGGCAACCTGAAATTATGCACCAACTATAGAACTGTTGCCCTGATCAGTCATGTAAGTAAAATTCTACTAAAAATCATAATGGGAAGACTTCGTAAGAAAATGGAAGAAGAAATTAACGTGGTTCAAGCTGTATTTAGACAAGGAAGAGGGACAAGAGATCACATACTCAACATGCGTTTAAGAATAGAGAAGTGTAGAGAATTTAATGTAAACCTATTCTCATGTTTTGTGGATTATTCAAAGGCATTTGACTGTGTACAACATCAGAAACTTTGGGAAATCATGAGGAATATGGGCTTTCCATAACATGTAGTACAACTCATAGGAATGATCTATCTAAACCAGTGTTTCCCAACGTGGGGCCCACGCCCCACAGGGGGGCAATCCGATTGTTAAGGGGGGCAATTCGAAAATGGAAGAAATCGGCTGGATATAACAAAACGGGGAGACTTGAGACTGAAGTTAACTAAATTGGAACCTGACATAAAATCTCTTTGCAGCAAGCATCAAGCGCAAGGATCTCATTGAATTTAAATAATTACTAATAATTAAAAGAATACAGAAAAATCTTTCATTAATGTTATTTTGTACTTGAATTTCAGTTCTCCATTATATGTTTTGAAAATTTACTTACTGTGTTTGCTCAATAATTTCTTCCTAAAACCTATCTGTCCTTTGGCTAGGATCGGGTGCATTTGCTGCTCCCCCCCCCCAGTAGTGCGCCTGGTCTGGCCGGGATGATCAAATAAAAACTCATCACATATCTAAAATTATCTTCACCTTAGATGTGGGCCTGGTGGACCACTGTGGGCAATAGCTCACAGTGAGACTAAGGGTCTACACAAAAAAAGGGAGAGGCGGGGGAACCAGTTTGTCTGGGGTAACCGCCAAACCAAAAAAATAAAAAAAATTCACCCAACACAACCGACACACAGGGACGCGGGACATTGGGGGGGGGGGGGGGGGGGGGGGGGGGGCTCTAGCCCCTCTGGAGAACCGTGAGACTTTCTAAAACAAAAATTCAAGTTTCTTTAATGAACATTTCAATTTTTGAATATTAAAAATGACGCATATGTTGAGGGGGGGGGGGGGGGATAAGAATTTTAGAAAGGGTTAGGTGGGGCATAGCACAAAAAAGGTTGGGAAACACTGATCTAAACCAACAAGCAGCAGTTAGAATAGATGGCGAGACATCCGATTGGTTTGACATCAAATAAGGAGTCCGTCGGGGTTGTGTGCTGTCCCCCTATTTGTTTAACCTGTACCCCAAAAATATAAATTTATAATGAGAAATGCCAGATATTATATAAACAGGGAGCAATATGATGTCCTAAATATCGAAGATCATGACATACCAGAGATTCGATATGCTGATGATACAGTATTGCTATCCACAACACAATATAAAATGACACAAAATAGTGCAGCTTTACATAACAGAATTACGACACATACAGGACGTTGCGGCGACTAGCCTTCATCAGCAAACAAATACACACACACAAAACACACCACAAGGACAATATTGAGACCAGCCTCCGGACATAGCCACGGCGAAGACCCTCCGGTAACTATATTGAGGCGTGACGACGGGATGTGAAGAACAAACAAATGAAAGCAATGAAGATAAAATAAAAATGTTCCTACTTACCTGGGAATCCAACGATACAGTACACGTTCGGATTCCCAGGTAAGCAGGAACATTTTTTTGGAATTTTTATTTTCTCTTCATTGCTTTCATTTTTTCATCTTTTTGTTCTTGTCATCCCGTCGTCAAACCTCAATGTAGTTACCCGAGGGTCTTCTCCGTGGCTATGTCCGGAGGCTGGTCTCAATATTGTCCTTGGTGCAGCAGCAGCAGCAGTATGCTTTCGGAACAAGTGTACTTCCACTCATAACCAACTAGAGGAAAACACAGAGAGCAGAGAAAGGTGGAACAGAGATTGGTTAGTTAGTTGACAGATCATCCTCATTTCACATCGAACCATTCAGGTCATAAGTGCTCGGATCCCCTCCTCAGTAAACCCTGCAGCGTGTAGCAGCTCAAGACTCCAGAGGAAGCAGAAGAAAAGGAGACAGGAGGAGGTTGGAGGGGACAGGGGAAGAAGGTGGAAGGAGGATGAGAAAGCAGAAGGAGGATGCTGGAGGAGGAAAGAGAAGAGGGACGAAGAGTATGATGAATGCCGGAGGAAGAGGAAAGAGGAGATGGTTGGAGGGGAGGGAGGAGGGAGACAGGAAGAGGTTGGTGGTGGAAGGTTTAAGGTGTCTCGGGTCTATACAAGACATATTCACCCACGCCGGCGACTGGGTCCAAGTCGCAGGCTCCAGACGAGTCATACACTCAGCCACGCCAACCAGTGGGTTCAAGTCTCAGGCTCCAGACGAGTCATAGTCCGGTCATAGGTTCGAATCCTACTCGGTATAGGAGCCTGCTCGCCTGGTGCTCTGATAACTTGGTGCTGCGACGACGATGACAGTGGGTTGGTACACTTCCAGTACGATAACGAGGGTGGGGAAGGGGTCGGTATGCTGCTGGTAAACTACCGTTACAACGACGAGGGTGGGGTAAGAGGGTCGGTACGCTGTCAGTACGACACTGGCGGGGTAGTGGGTTGGTACACTTCCAGTACGACGACGAGGGTGGGGAAGGGGTCAGTATGCTGCTGGTAAACTACAGTTACAACGACGAGGGTGGGGTAGGAGGGTCGGTACGCTGTCAGTACAACACTGGCGGGGTAGTGGGTTGGTACGACAATAATGTCAACGAGGGTGGGTTAGGTGGTTGGTGTGACAATGATGACAACGCAGGCAGGGTAGGGGTCGGTACACTACCAGTACAACAATGGCGGGGTAGTGGGTCGGTTGGTGTGACGACGCGTTCACTCAGCACCTACTTTTACTTCCTAACCCATTAGGTAACAACCAGCTTTAATCATCCCAACCACCACTCATAACCATGACACCACCCCATGGAAAAGCATCGTACTCCTAACCATTACACACCACTACTGTTACCACTTTCCCTTAGTGACGAAGACCAGAAGCAGTTGTCTATCTTTATGCGCCACAGTTTAACAAAAAGCAATCCATATTCTCAGGATGGATAGGGTTTGTGATGTCAACTAATAGTGGATATAGGAAAATACTAGTCGGATTTGCTGGATTGAATCTAGATTTTGAGGGAGACTTTCAACACTATATACTACTGACATTCCCTTAGTAGGATATTACCCCTACTTCACTCATGTAGTTTAGTCAGTCAGCCAAGACTGCTGCCTGGGGTGTGGCCACCGCTAGCGGTATTTGTGGAGCCATACATTAGATCCAGATGTTACTATATAAACAGAAGGACTTCCTGCTAAGTGTTAGATATCTGTGGATATAATGTTCTACCCTCCATTCATCCATCATGTGCCATGCCGATAAGCATGGGCAGTCATGTTTTGCCATCTCACTTGATTACCAGAGTCGTGGATCAGCTCCGTGTTTCTGTCTCGGCCAAGCCATCCAGGTATTTACTTCTCAATCTTCACCTTGGTCTCTTCCCTTCGATCTTGCCAGTTGTCACTAAGTTGTCCAAGTAATTTCTTCTCATAACATGCCCAAAAAATTTTAACTGTCTACACATTCACACAATTTCAGCGACGATGATCATATTTCAGCCTAATTATACATTTTGTTCAAATAACATGACATATAACTCTGCAGTATGCACCTGTTGAGATGCAGTGAAGTATGCTAGGCAAGAACTCGTGTGACTACCTGTTGAGATGCAGTGCAGTATGCTAGGCAAGAACTCGTGTGATTACCTATTGAGATGCAGTGAAGTATGCTAGGCAAGAACTCGTGTGACTACCTGTTGAGATGCAGTGAAGTATGCTAGGCAAGAACTCGTGTGACTACCTGTTGAGATGCAGTGAAGTATGCTAGGCAAGAACTCGTGTGACTTACCTGTTGAGATGCAGTGAAGTATGCTAGGCAAGGAACTCGTGTGACTACCTGTTGAGATGCAGTGAAGTATGCTAGGCAAGAACTCGTGTGACTACCTGTTGAGATGCAGTGAAGTATGCTAGGCAAGAACTCGTGTGACTACCTGTTGAGATGCAGTGAAGTATGCTAGGCAAGAACTCGTGTGACTACCTGTTGAGATGCAGTGCAGTATGCTAGGCAAGAACTCGTGTGACTACCTGTTGAGATGCAGTGAAGTATGCTAGGCAAGAACTCGTGTGACTACCTGTTGAGATGCAGTGAAGTATGCTAGGCAAGAACTCGTGTGACTACCTGTTGAGATGCAGTGAAGTATGCTAGGCAAGAACTCGTGTGACTACCTGTTGAGATGCAGTGAAGTATGCTAGGCAAGAACTCGTGTGACTACCTGTTGAGATGCAGTGAAGTATGCTAGGCAAAGAACTCGTGTGACTACCTGTTGAGATGCAGTGAAGTATGCTAGGCAAGAACTCGTGTGACTACCTGTTGAGATGCAGTGAAGTATGCTAGGCAAGAACTCGTGTGGACTACCTGTTGAGATGCAGTGAAGTATGCTAGGCAAGAACTCGTGTGACTACCTGTTGAGATGCAGTGAAGTATGCTAGGCAAGAACTCGTGTGACTACCTGTTGAGATGCAGTGAAGTATGCTAGGCAAGAACTCGTGTGACTACCTGTTGAGATGCAGTGAAGTATGCTAGGCAAGAACTCGTGTGACTACCTGTTGAGATGCAGTGAAGTATGCTAGGCAAGAACTCGTGTGACTACCTGTCGAGATGCAGTGAAGTATGCTAGGCAAGAACTCGTGTGACTACCTGTCGAGATGCAGTGAAGTATGCTAGGCAAGAACTCGTGTGACTACCTGTCGAGATGCAGTGAAGTATGCTAGGCAAGAACTCGTGTGACTACCTGTCGAGATGCAGTGAAGTATGCTAGGCAAGAACTCGTGTGACTACCTGTTGAGATGCAGTGAAGTATGCTAGGCAAGAACTCGTGTGACTACCTGTTGAGATGCAGTGAAGTATGCTAGGCAAGAACTCGTGTGACTACCTGTTGAGATGCAGTGAAGTATGCTAGGCAAGAACTCGTGCGATTACCTGTCGAGATGCAGTGAAGTATGCTAGGCAAGAACTCGTGTGATTACCTGTTGAGATGCAGTGAAGTATGCTAGGCAAGAACTCGTGTGACTACCTGTTGAGATGCAGTGAAGTATGCTAGGCAAGAACTCGTGTGACTACCTGTTGAGATGCAGTGAAGTATGCTAGGCAAGAACTCGTGTGACTACCTGTCGAGATGCAGTGAAGTATGCTAGGCAAGAACTCGTGCGATTACCTGTCGAGATGCAGTGAAGTATGCCAGGCAAGAACTCGTGCGATTACCTGTCGAGATGCAGTGAAGTATGCTAGGCAAGAACTCGTGCGACTACCTGTCCATATAAATGTCCCACAATAATTGTGCTCTGCTCTACCACTACCATTCATCGTGCTCTGCTGTGCATTTTCCGACATGGAAATACGGCAATAAGGACAACACATATCCATTGCCAATTATGATCTTTATTGAAACATGTAAGTAATACATGGCCAGCACTCAACAAGACGTTAAGTATATACACATATAGTACACATGGAACTATGGCACTCATGGTCAAGACCCACATATTTGCAACAAATAAATCCAAACCTGAGATGGTATGATGAAATCTGTCAGAGTTCACAAAAATAAGAACTCATAAATTGCCATAAGTTCTGTATTAGATAGTCTACAGAATGACTGGGTAACATGCAAAAATAGGAGGCAAGTGTTCAGGTAGACAGTAGCATGACAGTAGCATAGCTACCCCGTTGTTCCCCTTAGGGTATACTGGCAGTCAAATGAACATGAATAATCTCAATGCAATTATAGCAATATTTCAGACACACAATAAACGTGACCAGTTTTAGCAATACTGCTTTCTAATACAATCAAATAAAGAATATAACGGGAACAAGCCCCAAATGTTCAGACCCGTGTCATGGCTCAAATATCATGGACATTTCAGTAGTCACTTGAAAATGCAGCAACCAATGCCACTGAAATAATATTGCAAAGTTTTAACTGTAGCTGAAAATGTCATAGATTTAGTGTTGATGCCTGGGGAAAATGCTGAGAACAAGTCAAACTGGCTCTTTACTAGGAAATAATGCTGAGAGCAAGTCAGTCAGGTTCTTAACTAGGAAATAATGCTGAGAGACAAGTCAAACAGGCCCTTTACTAGGAAATAATGCTGAGAGCAAGTCAAACAGGCTCTTTACTAAGAAATAATGTTGAGAGCAAGTCAAACCGGCCTTTTACTAGGGAAAAAATGCTGAGCGCAAGTCAAACAGCTCTTACTAAGAAATAATGCTGAGAGCAAGTTAAAACCGGCCCCTTTTTCTAGGAAATAATGCTGAGCGCAAGTCAAACAGGCCCTTTTACTAAGAAATAATGCTGAGAGCAAGTCAAACCGGCCTTTTACTAGGAAATAATGCTGAGCGCAAGTCAAACAGGCTCTTTACTAAGAAATAATGCTGAGAGCAAGTTAAACCGGCCTTTTACTAGGAAATAATGCTGAGCGCAAGTCAAACAGGCCCTTTACTAAGAAATAATGCTGAGAGCAAGTTAAACCGGCCTTTTACTAGGAAATAATGCTGAGCGCAAGTCAAACAGGCTCTTTACTAAGAAATAATGCTGAGAGCAAGTTAAAACCGGCCTTTTACTAGGAAATAATGCTGAGCGCAAGTCAAACAGCCCTTTACTAAGAATATAATGCTGAGAGCAAGTCAAACCGCCTTTTACTAGGAAATAATGCTGAGAGCAAGTTAAAACTGGCCCTTTACTAAGAAATAATGCTAAGAGCAAGTCAGTCAGGTCCTTCACTAGGAAATAATGCTGAGAGCAAGTCAAACAGGCCCTTTACTAAGAAATAATGCTGAGAGCAAGTCAGTCCATTCCTTTACTAGGAAATAATGCTCAGATTCACAAATGTACCCTGTACTTTGCAAGTCTTTCGGTCAAGTGAAATATACTTTCTGTCTGCAATGTTGTACTTTGTGCTGTCAACAAAGGCATTTTCTTGTCATAATACCAAACAGAGAGACTACAAATGTGTTGCTTTTTATCTGCCACAGAGTATTTCTTCTGATCAAATTTAATCTCAATGCAGATTGTTGTCGTGTCTGACAGCTCGTTTTCTGACAGCTAACTCTTATATAGGTGTATGTGGTGAACATTTGCATTTCTTGTACATTAACATGTTGAATATTTGCATTTGTTGTATATTGACATGTGTTGAGCATTTGTTGTACATTGACATGTGTTGAACATTTGCTTGAGGGCTACATGTACTTGACATGTGTGTTCACCGATGTGTTACTGGGACTCATACAGGAAGCAAACAACAGTCACACAACCAACCATACATGTCATAAGAGGCAACAAGAGAGGGTTGGCATGGTTCTGGCGACCTTCTCCCTCAGGACACTTCAAACGACAAGATCCAACCAAACTTGAAGAAGTAATAAAAAAAACGCAGCCAACCAAGATGGAAGCAGACTTCCCTTAGAAGAAATATGGTGAGATATCGAGAGTTTGGATTACCATCTGACCTTTCACCCAGATTATCATCTGCACAACTGACACTTGCAATGTTATAACCATAGGGAATGACAGGGCCAGTAGTAGGGACTATGAAATACCAGAAGATTAGCAATGTGGGATTATGTGAAACAGTAATCTGGGATTATGTGAAACAGTAATGTGGGATTATGTGAAACAGTAATGTGGGATTATGTGAAACAAGATGGAATGGAAGCAGACAACAAACTTCCAAATACAGGTGAAACAACGCTGTCACACAGTGAAGAAGTGGCCATAATGAAGGTTGTTACGGGAGTGAGGTTCTGTGAAGGACATGCTGCTGAATGAATGTCTGGTTATTATGTGTGGTGGTTATTTATGTATGGTTATGTCTTATGTTTGACTGTTGTAGAGTTATGTGTGGTTATATGTGGTTATGTCTGGTTATGTCTAGTTGTTATATTGAATGTCTGGTTATTATGTGTGGTGGTTATTTATGTATGGTTATGTCTTATGTTTGACTGTTGTAGAGTTATGTGTGGTTTTTATGTCTGGTTGTTATATGCGGTTATGTCTTGTTGTTCTGCTGGTTTGCTTTGCATGTTGTGAACTTGAGCTGGTTTCAGTCAACAATACAACACAAGCTTGCCTCAAGCTAACTTTATGTAATCATAACGCAAGCTTAAGTCTATTGAAAACATTTGCATAAAATACATTTATAATCAGAAAAACATCTACGTAAGTGCATTTTTGACATCATTTACATAAACAATAAACTTGAGAACAAAGAAAGCAGTCAATGTATTGAGATATTGCAGATTTACACAACAAAAACAACTCATCCACATTGGGTCACCATACTGCAAATAAAAAAACAACTCCATCCATTATGTCTCCACACTTCAAATCAGCAAATACAACTCCATCCATTGTATGTCTCCACACCTCAAATCAACAAATACATAACTCCACACTTCAAATCAACAAATATACAATTCCACACCTCAAATCAACAAATACAACTCCATCCATTTGATGTCTCCATACCTCAACAACATGACATGATTATGTTGACATTCATTGTGTTTTGAAGTATAATAATCATGCTCATTAATTCAAAATGTTTTCATGTAATGAATTTGAAACATGAAAACACAAATAATAGTTTATATATATATATGCATGCCAGGCAATAAACGTTGGAACCAATAGTTAATGCTCATTAATACTGGTTTGTGTTGCCTATGGAAGCATTTCTATCCAATTTAAGTGTGATTTCTATTTTCTGGCCTGATTTCTGACCTCTAGGTTCTCATTACCAGCCATGGCTTGTCTTGACAGAGTCATGAATTAATCCTACATTAACAAATAACTATTTTTCCATCTTCCAAAGAAAGCCAGGCACAGGAAATAAATTACATGCACATTTACAAATCGGTTAACGATTTGGAAGAAAAACAATGCTGACATTTCACATGAAAATATATGCCAGAACAACAAACTAAATCCTCTGTGCCACTTAAAACAATAAGTTATAATAACAAATAAATGCTGGGGTTGAGTTTTATGTCCTGTAAAGGATATGCAATTAACTTTTTTTAAAACTTGATTCCAGTAAATAATAATTGTTTATTATTCTGAGATCTTTCCCATCAATGTTGTATCTTCCAACATTTTTAACATTTCATCTTGTTTTACTTCATCAAATGCCTTGGTGCTATCCATAAAGCACAAATATATGTCTTTCTATGCCTCTATGATCTCTCTTTATAAGTGTTCATGTTGCATGTATTTTACTTTTTCATTTAACAATTTTATACTATTCTTCACCAATGTCCATGTTTATTGCCTTTCTTGTTCTTCTCAGAATTCTAATAAGACATTTGGTGACATGGTTTATGAGGTTGATTGTATAAACAATTTCACGTATAATTGCTCCTGGTCTTTTTGGTACTCTATAAATACATATTTCAGCACATCTCTCAGTAAATACACCTATAAATACATATTTCAGCATATTCAGTAATTATCCACTGGTGTAAATATTCAACATTTTGGTTAATATTTCTACTCCAAACTCTCCCAGCACTTATATTTTCTTCTGTTGTGATTCCGTCTGGCCTGGCTGTTTTTCCTTTATACGTTCAGTACCATCAATGACCTCTTTTAGTATAGGTAGATCTTCTAAGTCAGCGATTCTCAACCTATTTTGGCCCATGTCCCCCTTTACCATATGTTCAGAACGTCACCCCCCCCCCCCCCCCCATCCCTTTCGAATTTCCTCCCGATAAATCCCCCCACCCTTACACAGTATACATAAAAATGAAAGCTAAATTTAATAACACATACTAAAACAAGTCTAGACATCTACATAAAACATGATTTGCGGGTCTACTTACGTTATAAAAATGAACTTCATTGGGGCGAGAAGCACAGAACCGTAAAATATAGAGAGAAAACAATATCTGTAACTGGTTGTTCTTGTATTAATGCGATCTTGAAATAATCTAATCTTAACCCCCCCCCCCCCCCCCCCCCCCCCCCCCCCCCCCCCGAAACCCTAAAATGGGGAAAATTCCACACCGGTTGAGAACCACTGTTCTAAGTAAGTTTTTTTTGTTAACGGTGATTTTGCTCCATGATACAACTGCAGTTAAACTACAGTAAACAGATTGCATGAGTGCAAATCAGCAGCTAGATAGCAGTAAACACATATTTCACATATTAAAAACTGGCAGTCAGGCTACAATAAACAAATATTTCAGGTGTACAAATCAGTAGTCAGACAATAATAAACAAATATTTAATGTGTACAAATCAGCAGTCAGACAATAATAAACAAATATTTCATGCATACAAATCAGCAATCAGACAATAATAAACAAATATTTCAGGTGTACAAATCAGCAGTCAAGACTACAATTAAAAAATATTTCAGGTGTACAAATCAGCAGTCAGACAATAATAAACATATGTTTCATGTGTGCAAATCAGCAGTCAGACTACAATAAACAAATGTTTTATGTGCACATATCAACAGTCAGACTTCATTAAACAAATGTTTCATGTGCACAAATCAGCAGTTAGACTACAATAAACAAATGTTTCATGTGCACATATCAACAGTCAGACTTCATTAAACAAATGTTTCATGTGCACAAATCAGCAGTTAGACTACAATAAACAAATGTTTCATGTGCACATATCAACAGTCAGACTTCATTAAACAAATGTTTCATGTGCACAAATCAGCAGTTAGACTACAATAAACAAATGTTTCATGTGCACATATCAACAGTCAGACTTCATTAAACAAATGTTTCATGTGCACAAATCAGCAGTTAGACTACAATAAACAAATGTTTCATGTGCACATATCAACAGTCAGACTTCATTAAACAAATGTTTCATGTGCACAAATCAGCAGTTAGACTGCAATAAACAAATGTTTCATGTGTACAAATCAAAGTACACATTTTCTTGTGTACATAACAGCAGTTAGACTACAGTAGTCAAATTGCTGATATGTACACATCAACAGATTTAAAAAAAAAACAAAAAACTGTACACATCAGCAGTTATGACATACTAGCAACAACTTCACATAATTCAATTGCTGAACTTGTACATTGTGAATATTTGTCTTTCTACAGCCAGATAATCAAAATCAATATTTGTTCAATGAATGTGACATGGTTAACTTGACTGAATGTGAGATAAAATTTGTTCAATGAATGTGACTGAGTGAAACTTATTCCAAGAATATGACTCACTGAAACTTATTCCCAGAATGTGACTCACTGAAACTAATTTAGATGCCAAGTTGTCAGGTGAACCACAAAGTGTACGAAATGTGCATGTGTTGTCAGGAGAAACAATAGACTGTGCATGTGTTGTCAGGAGAAACAATAGACTGTGCATGTGTTGTCAGGAGAAACAATAGAATATATGCATGTGTTGTCAGGAGAAACAATAGAATATATGCATGTGTTGTCAGGAGAAACAATAGAATATATGCATGTGTTGTCAGGAGAAACAATAGACTGCATGTGTTGTCAGGAGAAACAATAGACTGTGCATGTGTTGTCAGGAGAAACAATAGACTGTGCATGTGTTGTCAGGAGAAACAATAGACTGTGCATGTGTTGTCAGGAGAAACAATAGACTGTGCATGTGTTGTCAGGAGAAACAATAGAATATATGCATGTGTTGTCAGGAGAAACATTAGACTGTACATGTGTTGTCAGGAGAAACAATAGACTGTACATGTGTTGTCAGGAGAAACAATAGAATATATGCATGTGTTGTCAGGAGAAACAATAGAATATATGCATGTGTTGTCAGGAGAAACAATAGACTGTGTATGTATTGTCAGGAGAAACAATAGACTGTATGTGTTGTCAGGAGAAACAATAGAATCTGTACATGTGTTGTCAGGAGAAACAATAGAATATGTGCATGTGTTGTCAGGAGAAACAATAGACTGTGTATGTATTGTCAGGAGAAACAATAGACTGTATATGTTGTCAGGAGAAACAATAGAATCTGTACATGTGTTGTCAGGAGAAACAATAGAATCTGTACATGTGTTGTCAGGAGAAACAATAGACTGCATGTGTTGTCAGGAGAAACAATAGACTGTGTATGTATTGTCAGGTGAAACAATAGACTGTATGTGTTGTCAGGAGAAACAATAGAATCTGTACATGTGTTGTCAGGAGAAACAATAGAATATATGCATGTGTTGTCAGGAGAAACAATAGACTGTATGTGTTGTCAGCAGAAACAATAGAATCTGTACATGTGTTGTCAGGAGAAACAATAGACTGTATGTGTTGTCAGGAGAAACAATAAAATCTGTACATGTGTTGTCAGGAGAAACAATAGAATATGTACATGTGTTGTCAGGAGAAACAATATAATATGTACAAGTGTTGTCAGGAGAAACAATAGACTGTATGTGTTGTCAGGAGAAACAATAGACTGTGCATGTGTTGTCAGGAGAAACAATAGACTGTGCATGTGTTGTCAGGAGAAACAATAGAATATATGCATGTGTTGTCAGGAGAAACAATAGACTGTGTATGTATTGTCAGGAGAAACAATAGACTATGTGTTGTCAGGAGAAACAATAGAATCTGTACATGTGTTGTCAGGAGAAACAATAGAATCTGTGCATGTGTTGTCAGGAGAAACAATAGACTGTGCATGTGTTGTCAGGAGAAACAATAGACTGTGCATGTGTTGTCAGGAGAAACAATAGACTGTGCATGTGTTGTCAGGAGAAACAATAGAATCTGTACATGTGTTGTCAGGAGAAACAATAGAATCTGTACATGTGTTGTCAGGAGAAACAATAGAATATATGCATGTGTTGTCAGGAGAAACAATAGAATATATGCATGTGTTGTCAGGAGAAACAATAGAATATATGCATGTGTTGTCAGGAGAAACAATAGAATGTGCATGTGTTGTCAGGAGAAACAATAGACTGTGCATGTGTTGTCAGGAGAAACAATAGAATATATGCATGTGTTGTCAGGAGAAACAATAGACTGTGCATGTGTTGTCAGGAGAAACAATAGAATATATGCATGTGTTGTCAGGAGAAACAATAGACTGTACATGTGTTGTCAGGAGAAACAATAGAATATATGCATGTGTTATTAGGAGAAACAATAGACTGTGCATGTTTTGTTAGGAGAAACAATAGAATCTGTGATTGTGACTGATACAAAAAGCATGCTGACAAAGGTGAAGACTGGTTTGCTTCATGCTGAATGGTATGCAGGAAGGCCTTCTGGGAGCATGTGAATAATGCAGAAGAACAGATAGACTATCATGGTCTAGACAGAATGCAGCAGCAGGGAATGGTCAGAGGATCTGGTAGACCATAGTCTCTCAGATTGCAACGGGCACCATTAGCATTGGAACTCTCTGCTGGCTGTTGAAGATGATGACTGAACGATTATGAGAGTGCAATGATGTCGATTATTGATTCAAACTCACAGCCGAATATAAACTATAAAATCACTCAAACTCGCAGTCAAATATGAACTATTAGATCACTCAAACTCAGTCAAATATAAACTACTAGCTGACCCGGCCCAGCTTCGCCCAGTCCCTGGCGGGGATCCATCCATCCATCCACCCACCCATCCATCTATCTATCTATCAGTTATCAGTTGGGGTATCTTCATTGCACTCTGGACATGTCCATAGGTGCTCAGATCCTCCCCCCAGCATATGCATCAGCGTCCGGTGGCTAATAGTGCCAGTTCTGTGTTGGTTAACGAGGCACCTCGTTTCCCCGATGTACTTCTCACGTCTGGCAGTGCGAATTCTTAGACCCTAGTCTTTCATCCTGGACAGCGATGTGGAATCACTGACGTCAAAGTCCTCTGTTCTCACCATATCTTGAGGACGTTAATAACATCGGCACGATCCATAGGCTGGCCATCTACAGGGGGTGCAGAGCCAGCCAGTTTATCAGCTCGTTCATTTCCCTCGACTCCCGCATGTCCCGGGATGAAGATGAAGGTGACTTTACGGACAACAGACTTCCGCAGCGACTCAGTCCAATGTCTACGTACAGATCCAGCTTCGACCTTCTGAATCATGCTCATTGAATCACTTAGTACACACACGTTGGTATAATGCTGTGATTCACCCATATGAAAGCCTATGTAACTGCCATCGCCTCCATCGTCATGCTGCTCGTGGTCATAGAGTGGGCACCACTGAGTTCTTGAACGGTTCGGCCCGCTGAACGGGCTGTAAATGCCCACGCACTTCTCTGCTGCTTTACAACAGATCCATCTGTATAAATGAGCACTTCGGGGCTACCTGAATGTTTATATCTATCTATCTATCTATCTGTCTGTCTGACCCAGCCCGGCTTCGCCCAGCCCCTGGTGGGGAGCATCTCATTTAATTCATATAAGTAGTCATATAAGCTCCCGTTCCCGACTATCTGTCTGTCTATCTATCTGTCTGTCTGACCCGGCCCGGCTTCGCCCAGCCCCTGGCGGGGAGCATCTAATTTAATTCATATTCGGCCTCTGCTCCCGTTCCCATTCCCAAAGCGGGGAGCGTCTCATTTAATTCATATGCGGCCCCTGCTCCCATTCCCAAAAAAGACGACCTGGCCCGGCCCGGCTTCGCCCAGCTCCTGGTGGGGAGAGTCTCATTTAATTCATATTCGGCCCCTGCTCCCATTCCCAAAAAAGACGACCTGGCCCGGCTTCGCCCAGCTCCTGGTGGGGAGAGTCTCATTTAATTCATATTCGGCCCCTGCTCCCATTCCCGTTCCCAAAAAAGACGACCCGGCCCGGCTTCGCCCAGCTCCTGGCGGGGAGCGTCTAATTTAATTCATATTCGGAGGGGGAGGAGGAGGAGGGGGAGGAAGAGGAGGAGAGGAGGGGGATGAGGAGAGGAGGGGGATGAGGAGAGGAGGAGGATGAGGAGAGGAGGAGGAGGAGGAAGAGGGGAGGAAGAGGAGGGGGAGAGGGAGGAGGAGGAAGGGGAGGAGGACGGGAGGAGGAGGAGGAGGGGAAGAGGAGGACGGGAGGAGGGGAGTAGGAGGAGGAGGAGGGGAGTAGGAGGAGGAGGAGAAGGGAAGAGGAGGGAGGAGGAGGAGGAGAAGGGCAGAGGAGGGGGAGGAAGAGGGTGGAGGAGGAGAAGTGGTAGGAGGAAGAGGAGGAGGAAGAGGAGGAGGAGGAGGGGAGAAGAGGGGGGAGGAGGAGGGGAGGGGTGAGGAGGAGGGGAGGGTGAGGAGGAGGGGAGGGGGAGGAGGAGGAGGATTATAACATATATGCCTGTAGATAGGTATAGCGAAAAAGTCCACCAATTTGAGAAATATGCAGCAATTTTACATATATAGCAATGCTATTAGAAGTTATGTCCCCTCGCTATATATACATTATAATGTAAATTAAAATATTAAATAATATTAAGTAAATAACTGTTTTAACACTAACAAACTATGACAGTTGGCAGCACGGGAATGAGAGGAAGACGTGTAGAAAATTTCATCTCAATCGGATGGACCGTTCGCCAACGCATAAAGGACATACATACAGACATTGCCTTTTATATATAAGACTAGATCATTCAACTTGCAGTCAGATATGAACTATTAGATCACTCAAACTCAGATATGAACTATTATATCACTCAAACTCGTTTCATAGCATCAGGCATCCATCTCTGCTGGGAGGAAGACCTTTCTGTGAAAGTATTGACTAGATCACTCAAACTTGTAGCAAGCAGGCATCCATCTCTGTTGCTGGGAAGACCTTTCTGTGAAAGTCACGACTAGATCACTCAAACCTGTAGCAAGCAGACATCCATCTCTGTTGTTGGGAAGACCTTTCTGTGAAAGTAATGACTAGATCACTCAAACTTGTTTCATAGCATCAGGCATCCATCTCTGCTGGGAGGAAGGCCTTTCTGTGAAAGTCATGACTAGATCACTCAAACTTGTAGCAAGCAGACATCCATCTCTCCTGGGAGGAAGGCCTTTCTGTGAAAGTCACGACTGGATCACTCAAACTTGTAGCAAGCAGACATCCATCTCTTCTGTTGGGAAGACCTTTCTGTGAAAGTAATGACTAGATCACTCAAACTTGTAGCAAGCAGACATCCATCTCTGCTGTTGGGAAGACCTTTCTGTGAAAGTCACGACTGGATCACTCAAACTTGTAGCAAGCAGACATCCATCTCTTCTGTTGGGAAGACCTTTCTGTGAAAGTCACGACTAGATCACTCAAACTTGTAGCAAGCAGACATCCATCTCTGTTGTTGGGAAGACCTTTCTGTGAAAGTCATGACTAGATCACTCAAACTTGTAGCAAGCAGACATCCATCTCTGCTGGGAGGAAGACCTTTCTGTGAAAGTCATGACTAGATTCACCTCATCATCATCATGTGTCCCACCAACTGGCATAGGTGTGGCTGCATCTCCAGACGTCTCAGCCCTGGATGCTCTGGAGACCAACCTGGCAACTCTAAATACGGAAACTTTCGGATCTGCCATCTATATGGCTCAGACGAAGATACACATCTGTGCCGATACCCTCCAGTGTCTCCAGCGTCAAGGAACCACCCAGGTACTTGGCATATGCATGGGATGTTGGAAGCCCAAATCCATACCTGATGGATGACATGAAACACTCAAGGATACTACAATGTTTCTAGAAGAGGTCTATGATGTATGTATGGAACAAATGGTCTGTGATAATGTTTGTATGGAACAAATGGTCTGTGATAATGTTTGTATGGAACAAATTGTCTGTGATAATGTTTGTATGGAACAAATGGTCTGTGATGTTTGTATGGAACAAATGGTCTGTGATAATGTTTGTATGGAACAAATGGTCTGTGATAATGTTTGTATGCAATAAATGGTCTATGATGAATGTTTGTCTCATTTGACAACCCACACTAGAGATTGAACCAGATCCCATTTGACAATCCAGACTAGAGATTGAACTAGATCCCATCTGACAATCCAGACTAGAGATTGAACCAGACCTTATTTGACAATCCAGACTAGAGATTGAACCAGATCCCTATGTGACAATCCAGGCTAGAGATTGAACCAGATCCCTATGTGACAATCCAGGCTAGAGATTGAACCAGATCCCTATGTGACAATCCAGGCTAGAGATTGAATCAGATCCCATTTGACAATCCAGACTAGAGATTGAACCAGATCCCTATGTGACAATCCAGACTAGAGATTGAACCAGATCCCTATGTGACAATCCAGGTTAGAGATTGAACCAGATCCAATTTGACAATCCAGGCTAGAGATTGAATCAGATCCAATTTGACAATCCAGGCTAGAGATTGAACCAGATCCCTATGTGACAATCCAGGCTAGAGATTGTACCAGATCCCTATGTGACAATCCAGGCTAGAGATTGAACCTTTTCACATTTGACAATCCAGACTAGAGACTGAACCAGATTTACATTCATGATCCAGGTTAGGGATTGAACCAGATTTACATCTATGATCCAGGTTAGGGATTGAACCAGGTATTTATTGATAATCCAGGTTAGAGACTGAACCACATATACAGTCATAATGCAGGTTAGGGAATGAATGAGATAAACATTTATGATTCAAGCTATATATTGAACCAGAATTACATTTATAATTCATTGGTATCTTTCCGTCTTGACAGACGATAGTTTGGTACATTGTGCTTAAAAAAGGCTTAATAACTACGTTCCATGGCGGTGTCGAGTGTGGCTGGTAAGGCCAATTCTTGCTGAAAATGTTTGCCTACAGTAGATGCATGTGAAAACATGGTCACTTCCACCATTTTGCACCATCTTACGTCTCTCACGCTCTATGTGGGCTTTATCTGCAATCATTTTCTCCTTTGTCTTTATTCCATTTCTTATAGTTTCCCTCCATGCAACACGTTCAGTGGCGACTTGCTCCCAATGTGCGTTATCAATGCCTGTATCAATCATGTCCCACTTACACACATCTTTGTATCGTAGTAGAGGCCGACCCTGAGATCTCCTACCCATCTGTAATTCACCAAAAAAGATGTCCTTTGGTATTCTACCATCCTCCTAACGTGTCCTGTCCATCTAAGTCTACGAAGACTGAGCATGGAACAAACCGTCATACAACCTGATCTTCCCAATACTTCAGTATTTGTGATTTTGTCTTGCCACTTAACACCAAGTATTCTTCGCAGACACCAATATGAAAGCTGTTTAAACGTTTCTCTTGGTGTGAGTAAGTTGTCCAGGTTTCACTGCCATAAAGAAGAGTACTAAGGACACAGGCTTGATAGACAAGGACTTTTGTTTTGGCAGTAAGCTTTTGTTTTGGCAGTAAGCTTCTTGTTCTCCCAGACTCTCTTTGCTACATGTTCATTGTTGTTGCTGCCTTACCAATCCTGATGTTGATTTCCTGATCTAGGGATAATTTGCAATTTACCTCTGATCCTAGATATGTAAAATGGTCTACTATCTCTAGTTCGGCATCGTCAATAAAGATTGATGGTACCTCATGTGCACCTTGTGACATAATCTGTGTCTTCTTTTTGTTAATTGTTAAACCAAATTCAGAACAAGCATTGGAGAATGCAAATAGTAGATGATGTAATTCTTCTTCAGAATGGGTCGTAATTGCAGCATCATCTGCAAAAAGCAACTCCCTGATTAGTACCCTACTAATTTTGGTCTTGGCCTTCAATCTCTGAGCATTATAGAGGCCGCCATCTGAGCATGAGTGAATGTATATACCGGCATCCTGATCACGAAAGGCATATTTTAGTAGAAGTGAAAAGTATATTCCAAAGAGGGTGGGGGGTAGTACAGTTAGTTAGTTAGTTAGTTAGTCGAGGTTCCAACTTCACGGCAACGGGTCGTCCCCATTATGCTCCGTTCCTGTGCCAGTGAATATCACACAAAATACTCCCCACTGTCCAATGTGAAAAGTGGAACAGACAGGAGACTCGGCAATTCAACAGCCTGCACAAGTACACTGTGCATAATGCCACCGCCAGAATGTCAACACAAAAGTCTTCCACGAAAACCACAGTTCATTGTCGATGGAATTGGCAATCACCAGTACCTCATTGACCCAGGTTTTCTCACATGGCACTGTCTCTATCTGCAGGGCGACCCGCTGAAAGTGTCGCATTAAGCATGAACTCCATAGCTCCAGCCCCGACTCCCAGGAGTCTCCTGAAAAATGCACTCGTGAACCGAAAAGGCAAATCAGTCAATTCAGCAACAGCCGGTAGCCATTGTTCCGAACATGCAGATCACTGTACAAACAAAGGCGAACATGTAAAAGTATGCCACGTGAATATCACAGCTCACAGAGTTGCGCCACACACTCACTCAGTAGCAGAGCGACGGAACCATATACTACCAGTCCAACATGAGGAAAATGCGAAATGCAAACTGCAGCCACAAAGATAAATACTCCAGAGGTCGTAGCGGTTCAATGCCTAACCACAATGCTGGGGACCGGAAGTTCAAGGGGGGGGGGGGGGGGGGGGGGGGGGGGGCGCATGGCTAGTACACAACCTTGCTTAACTCCACTCTTGATTTCAAACTCTTCAGAAGTTGCACCATCAAACTTGATTATACCCTTCATGCCTGTGTGGAATGATTCCACAATGGACAGAAAAGTTGGTGGGCAGCCAATCTTCTTTAGTGCCTTGAACAGACCCTCACGACTGACCAAATCAAATGCCTTTGTGAGGTCGATGAAGGCAATAAACAGTGGTTGATTCTGTTCACGGCATTTTTCTTGCATTTGTCGCAATGAGAATATCATATCAATGGCAGACCGGTTCTGTCGAAAGCCACACTGTGATTCGGGGTAGACGATCTCCTAGGACTTGAAGTCTGCGCAGAACAATTCTGGCAAATACTTTTCCAACAATACACAGAAGTGAGATACCCCTATAGTTGTTGCAGTCGCTCCGATTGCCCTTGTTCTTGTACAGTGTTATGATGCTTGAATCTTTGAAATCCTGTGGGACTTGTCCTTCTCGCCAGCATAGTTCTATTAGCTGGTGGATCTGTAGAGCGAGTGTCTTGCCCACTCCTGATTACCTCTATTGGAATCCCAACCTTACCTGGAGCCTTGCCAGATGCAAGTTCATTTATAGCACACTTAACTTCTGTTATGGTAGGAGGTGTGTCCAGGTGGTCAAGAGTTGGCAGGGCCTCTATGGCGTTGAGGGCATCATCTGCTAGTTTGGTCTCACCTGAGTAAAGCTCTAAATAGTGCTCTACCCATCTGTCCAGACTGGTTAAGGCATGTGTGGGTGGGTGGAAGATGTATGTGTGGGTGGTGGGGTGTGTGTGAGTGGATTGGGGATGTATGGGTGGTTAGGGAGATGTGTGTGTGTGGGGGTTAGGGACATGTCAGTTGGTGGGGATGTGTGTGTATGGTTTGGGGATGTGTGAGTGGATGTGCGATGTGTGGGTTGGTGGGGGATTGTGTGCGTGGGTGGGGAATATGTGGTCGATGGAGATGTGGCTGGGGGATGGATGGTTTGAGGTGTGGGTGGGGAGAGGATGTGTGGGTTAGGATGTGTATTTGGGTGGGCGTGGGATGTGTGGGTTGGTGGGGGAATGTTTGTGGGTGGCGAGTGTGTTTTGGTTGGGGGATCAGGTGAGGGCAGTGTGTGTGGGTGGGGGATGGGTTGGTTGGTTGGGTATGTATGTGTCTCTTGGTGTGTGTGGGTAGGTGGGGGTGTGTGTGTGGGTAGGTGACAGATGGGCCTCATAACATGGTAATTTGCCTTGTTTATGTTTACAACATTCATTTCACAATATTTATTTTTCTTCCTATGTAAATGTATAATGCTCTTGATGAACGAAAGACGAGTGATTGGAAGGGCCGAATGTAAGACGGGCCTGCGCGCCCAATTTGTGACCCTAATAAAGTTGATTTGATTTGATTTGATTTGTCCATCTGCTGTTTCTTATCAGTGATGATTTCTCCAGTCAAGATTTTCAGCAGTCCACTTCTTTTGATCATTGGACCACAGGCTTTCTTTATCCCTTCATACATGCTTCTGATGTTTCCCTTATCACTTGCAATTTGAATGGACTCACATAACTTGATCCAATAGTCATTTGCACACTGCCTGGCAGCCTTTTGCATATCCTTCCTAGCTTGCTTCAGCTCACTGAAAGTGTTATGCGTTGTTCTTTCTTTGTTTCTTAAGAGAGTTATCTTCTTTTTATCAATCAAGGGCTGCAGTGTCTGGCTGTTTGCAGCAAACCAGTCCTGCCTCTTGTGACCCACAGTGCCGTAAGCCCCTACCACAGTTTTATAAAGAGTTTTCTTAAGTTACCCCACTTTTCACTTACTGTACAATTTTCTGATGTATCAGTGAACGCGTTTTCAAGTTGCTGTTGAAACTCGAAGCACTTTTCAGGATCGTGAGTGTTAATAATATTAATCCTGGGGCTAGATTTATGTTTAGCTGTGTAGATTCTCTTTGGTCTGAGTAACTCTTGCAACAACCAAAGAATGATCCGTATCATAATCAGCACTGTGGTAACTTCGTATTAATGATGTATGCTTCAGATGCTGTCTTCGTGTGATGATGAAGTCCAGATTGATGCCAATGGCAGGATCTTGGATGTTTCCATGTGACCTTACGCAGCTCTTTTGTTTTAAAAAAGGAGCTTGTATATACATAGGTCATTTCTGGTGCAATGCTCCTTTGCCCATTTTCATTTATGGGACTGATGTTGTATTTTCCAAGGCACACTGGCCATGAACTCAAGTCGTTGCCCACACGAGCATTGAAATCACCGAGCATATAAATGTAGCCGGATTTTGGAACTGCCTTGACCATAGAGTCTAACTCCTCGTAGAATGAATCCTTCACATCATCAGAGGAAGTGAGTGTCTGTGTATATGCAGTAATAATGGTGGCAAAACCACAAGAGGTTGCCAAGCACAGGGATAATAGTCTTTTATTACCTCCAGCTGGAATTTCATTCCCAGTAGCGAATTCTTCACTGCAAAGCCCACATTATGTTGCCTTTTTTCTGCCTGCCCTCTACCCTTCCAAAAAAGGGTGTAATTGTTTTCCCTGAGTGACCCTTCCTCAGCGAGGGAAGTCTCCTGCAGGCCAGCAACATCAATGTTAAGACGATTGAGTTTGGCATCAATCACAGCCATTTTTCTCACATCGTTAATATTCGTCAAGTCAGTGGACAATCCTGGACACATGGTTCTTGCGTTCCAGGTTGCAAGCCGTAGCTTGAAGTTTCTATTTTTCTTGTTATTAGTGCCTGGTGCATTGGTTTTATAGCCTGCGATTCAGATTTTGTCCTAGCCCCAAGCACCCATTGAAGCAGGCAGGCTGTGGCGGATCAGCACCAAATTGGCCGGGGGCTGCCCAGCTTGAGGTGAGCGGTAGCTGATTTGTGACACCTGTAGGTATCTCCCACTGTCAGAGGCAACCCGTGGCGCCCCATGTCTACGCCAATTGACAAGGACTTATAACCCGTAAATGTTGCCTCTCGCTTTGATTCCGAGAGCGGTTAAGACCAGGGATGGAGTTATTGCCTCTCCATAGCACAAAGCCTGGGCTAAAATACAGAGACCATATGTTGCCCATTCAGCATGATCACTCTCTCGGCCTGTCTAGTTCAGTTATCAGTCAGTTATCAGTTGGGGTATCTTCATTGCACTCCGGACATGTCCATAGGTGCTCAGATCCTCCCCCCAGCATATGCATCAGCGTCCGGTGGCTAATAGTGCCAGTTCTGTGTTGGTTGACGAGGCACTTTGTTTTCCCCGATGTACCTCTCGCGTCTGGCTGTGCCGATTCTTACTCCCAGGTCTTTCATCCTGGACAGCGATGTGGAATCACTGACGTCAAAGTCCTCTGTTCTCGCCATACCTTTAACATCAGCACGATCCATGGACTGGCCATCTACAGGGGGTGCAGAGCCAGCCAGTTTGTCAGCTCATTCATTTCCCTCGACTCCCGCATGTCCCGGGACGAAGATGAAGGTGACTTTACGGACAACAGACTTCCGCAGCTATTCAGTCCACTGTCTACGTACAGATCCAGCTTCGACCTTCTGAATCATGCTCATTGAATCACTTAGTACACACACGTTGGTATAATACTGTGATTCCAGCCATATGAAGGCCTGTGTAACTGCCATCACCTCGCTGCTCGTGGTCATAGAGTGGGCACCACTGGATTCTTGAACGGTTCGGCCCGCTGAACGGGCTGTAAATGCCCACGCACTTCTCTGCTGCGTTACAACAGATCCATCTGTATAGATGAGCACTTCGGGGCTATCCGAGTGTTCATAGATGTGCGCGTTAACCTCTGCATTGACAGCGACAGGGTTCTGCTCTCTGCACCGTCTGTCGAGTGTGATAATGCAGGAGAAAGTGCACTTAAAAGCTTGAGGCACCGGCACCCATTCCTTGCCGGGGTTGATACTGGTAAGACTGCAGACCTGTCTGACGACATCTTCCGCCCGACCCATCCATGATTTGCCCCTCTTTAGCCTGTCACCCTTTTCTCTGAATATAGCGTCATGCAGAGGGTGCTGCTCATCTGCACTTATTTTTAAGTATGCACAAGCTCTCCAGATCTTGATCCTGTGTTCCATTGTCGGGAAGTCAAGGAGGTATCTCATTGCTACACAGCTGGTGTCTCTCGTGCAGCCCAAAATGATGCGCATGGCTTCGTTTTGTACCTTTTCAAGTCTTCCAATCTGTGTAGGGCTGACAGTGAGGATGGCCAGGGCATACTCGATGCGTGAAAGCACAAGTCCTTGGAACAGAAGTATTAGCAGTCTTTGCTCGATATTGGCAGTCGCCATGACTCTCATTGCTGACAAACCTTTTCGAGCCTTCGTTATGACATAATCGACATGATCTCTGAAGGACAGGCTACGATCAAGCCTCACGCCAAGATATGTCATTGACTGGGTTCTACTCAAAATGCTCCCATCCATTCTTACTGCCGGCAGGTCTGTTTTCACAATATGGTTGTTTAGTGAGAACCATGTAACCGTTGCCTTTGCAGGGTTGACAAGGGCGCCGGCATCAGCACACCATGAGGAAATTCGATCTAGTTCGCCCTGCATATCATTGGCAACCGCCTGTCTATCTCGACCCTGTCGATACACGAGGAATGTCGTCAAGCAATGACAGAGTCCTACCCCTCCCGTCCAACTGTTGTTCAGTGATCGGCACCGTATACACGTTGAATAGTACTGGTGACAGTGGTGAACCCTGCGGCAATCCTGGACATATCGTTATCGGCTCAGAAGACCAACTCCCGCATCTTAGCACCACCTTCCTTTGGAGCAGAACTGCAGCTATCCATCGTACAAGGTGAGGGTGCACTTTCAGTCTGAGGAGGGTTTGCATCAAGTGCTCGAAAGATACTCTGTTATATGCGTCCTCTAAGTCTATGGCGGCCGCACATGTCTCATCTCTGACCTGAAATCCTTCGTAAACATCTTGAGCAAAGACCGCCGCATTCAGCCATGACTCTTTGTTGCGTCTGTATCCTCCAAGTGTGGGCGGGAAGCAGCCGAGTTGTTCCAAGTCCCAAGCAAGTCTGTGTGCTACAATTTTCTCCAGTAGCTTGCCAACAGTGTTCTGCATCGTAATGATTCTGTAGCCGCTTATCTTAGAATGGTCTTTGTTCGGTTTTGGCAGCGGCAGCAAGTAGCTGTGTAGCCATTTTTCTTTGACCTGACCCCTCTGGATACTGGTGTTGAATTCTCTGGCCAGTTCTTCCATGTCATCATCTGATATCACCAGTAGGTCACCATATCAGATGCCGTCTGGGCCTGGGGCGGTGTTAGGTGATTTCTTGAGCATCGCATGCAATATCTCAGCTGTGATTGTCCATTCTTCGTCTGTCCCGACCCCCTCGCACAACTGAGAGAGTGTCGTTGTGGTCCTCTGTCTGGCGGGCTCGTCTTTCTGGTCAGTCTGTTCTATGTAGCGTGCAAGAAGGGCCTTACCTTTATCCGCATCCGACTTTTTCCATGCGAAGTCTGTGCTTTGAAAGGCTGGAATACCCCTACGTTGTGCAGCACCGTTCATGCTCTTGTGGAGGCGCCAGAATGTCGTAAGAGATCGCTCGGAACACACCTTCCTGCAGAACTCGTCCCATTTCTCGGCCTTGGCCTGTTGCAGGATTTGAATAAAGTCGTCTCCTATCGACTTCAGTCTTCAGGTTCGCCAACTCAACCTGTGCCATGTTAGCCTTTCTGGCCTTTTGCCAGTCTTTGACAGCCTGCCTCTTTCCCAGCCATGCCTTCTCGACCTCTCCATTCCACCATGGTGGCTGCAACCATCTTTCTTGTCTCCTGCGGGAGGAAGTTAGTTTTCTTCTTCTGATCTTGCTTATGGCGTCTTGACCAGTGTTGTACGGGAAGGCATTTGTCTTGTTTCTTTGACTCATGGCCCCGTCTTTCTTGATCAGGATGACACAAGGGTAGTGGTCACTATCGTGGTATTCCAGTGTGCTCCACCGGCACCTTGGTGCGTGGTGGGCGACACCAGAGCCAAGTCAATGACGCTGTCAGAGTCACCTGGTCGAGTGGCTATTCTAGTGACCTTCCCATCATTCAGACATTAGGGCAGCAGATGTCAGAGCGTCCTCCAGATCTTCTCCCTGTCTATTGGTGATGCAATTCCCCCATTGACTGCCTCTGGCATTGAAGTCCCCACAGTAGATGATATGCCAAACGCCTTCTGCGTGCGCCTGCCCTCTTACCACGTTGTGTCCTTGCTGGTCGTCATGTTAGGCTTAACTATCGCCACCGGGCGCCGATGATACGCCGAAGGAAGTCCGGGCGCGCGTGCACGAACTCCGTTGCACGGTCCGAACTCCATTTCACCACGAAAAAACACTTAATCCATACACATTTTGGAAAAAACACGTTCCATTTTACGGGACGAAGAAATGTCCCGCCATCTTGCTTCAAGGGAACTCACTCTGTGTCCTGTCTAGTTCACTCCAGAGGAAAGGTAACACCTCTACATCTGGAACAAGACATTTATAATACAGGTAAGGGATTGAATCAGGTATCCAGTCATAATCTAGGTTACAGACTGAAGCAGACAGGCACATATAAGCTGTGTGTAGCACATTTAACCCTTTAACGGGCATAGCGCCTGATAGCGTTCGATGCGTTAAACGGTCATAGCGCCCAATCGCGTCTTTGACGACTAGTCGTTTTAAAAATGCGATCTCTCGGTTTTCCGACACTTCTGATAACTACTTTCACTTTCGCCGATAGCTTGACAACGTGGCCGCCATTTGTAAACGCGCTACAATGACTTTGAACAGACTTTAACGGACTTTTTTTGATAGTTTTCGGGATTTTTACGCTGTTTTTCAAAATGGATTTCGGCGATTCTTCAAGTGATAGCCGAGATTTCGCTCTGTTCAATTTAAATGACATTAAAGGGCACGAAGTTGATTATTAATCGGAGCTAGATATCAGTGCAAAGCGTTACTTTGCATTAGCAGTCGTGAGTCGGACTTTAAAGAAAGTGATTATGATTCTGAAAATGTGTTTGTAAATTGCCGTATAGATGACGGAAAATCACAAACAACATGCCGTATTTCGTAAATATTTGTGTTCATATATGGATTACCGGCAACAATCACGTGAGTAACATATTCTGCATGCTTTTCCCTTCATTGTGTTGTTTATTTAACTAAAATCGGTTGACTAACACCTTATTTGTGATGTTTTTACTAACGCGACCCGAAATTTTACAGAACCTGAAAAAATCTTGCCCGTTCAGGGCTACAAAACGGACAAGCGTCTGCCCTGTAAAGGGTTAATAAGCAAATTTATAATACAGGTAAGGGATTGAATCAGGTATCCAGTCATAATCTAGGTTACAGACTGAAGCAGACAGGCACATATAAGCTGAAGACTAAACAATATACAAGAGAGTATAGAGACAAGTATATGATCTCACCCGTGCATTTTTCCTGGTGCAGGTCCAGTGTTATCAGTGTCCATCATCTGTCCAAATATTCCCCTATCCACACGATCATCCAGCAGAGAGCCACTTGTGGTGAAATTGTAATCAAAAACTTTATGAATTATCTTTGCTGGAATACCTCCTCCTCTGTCAGAAATTCTGTAATAAGAAAGTCACTGACAACACAAACAGTTATATAATAATGGTTAGTTAATGACCCACCCTAACCTACACTGACCACACAAACAGTTATATAATAATGGTTAGTTAATGACCCATCCTAATCTACACTGACAACACAAACAGATATATAATAATGGTTAGTTAATGACCCATCCTAACCTACAATGACAACACAAACAGTATATAATAATGGTTAGTTAATGACCCATGCTAACCTACAATGACAACACAAACAGTTTAATAATGGTTAGTTAATGACCCACCCTAACCTACACTGACCACACAAACAGTTATATAATAATGGTTAGTTAATGACCCACCCTAACCTACACTGACCACACAAACAGTTATATAATAATGGTTAGTTAATGACCCACCCTAACCTACACTGACAACACAAACAGTTATATAATAATGGTTAGTTAATGACCCACCCTAACCTACACTGACAACACAAACAGTTATATAATAATGGTTAGTTAATGACCCACCCTAACCTCACTGACAACACAAACAGTTAATAATAATGGTTAGTTAAGACCCCACCCTACCTACACTGACAACACAAACAGTTATATAATAATGGTTGTTAATGACCCACCCTAAACCCACACTGACAACACAAACAGTTATATAATAATGGTTAGTTAATGACCCACCCTAACCTACACTGACCACACAGATATATAATAATGGTTAGTTAATGACCCACCTAACCTACACTGACAACACAAACAGATATATAATAATGTTAGTTATGACCCACCCTAACCACACTGACAACACAAACAGTTATATATATGGTTAGTTAATGACCCACCTAACTACACTGACCACACAATATAATAATGGTTAGTTAATGACCCACCCTAACCTTACTGACCACACGATATATAATAAAAGGTTAGTTAATGACCCACCCTAACCTATACTGACAACACAAACAGATATAATAATGGTTAGTTAATGACCCACCCTAACCTACACTGACAACACAAACAGATATATAATAATGGTTAGTTAATGACCCACCCTAACCTACACTGACAACACAAACAGATATATAATAATGGTTAGTTAATGACCCACCCTAACCATACTGACAACACAAACAGTTATTAATAATGGTTAGTTAATGACCACCCTAACCTACAACTGACACACAACAGTTATATAATAATGGTTAGTTAATGACCCACCCTACCCTACACTGACAACACAAACAGTTATATAATAATGGTTAGTTAATGACCCACCCTAACCTACACTGACAACACAAACAGTTATTAATAATGGTTAGTTAATGACCCACCTCTAACCTACACTGACACACAACCAGTTATATAATAATGGTTAGTTACTGACCCACCCTAACCTACACTGACCACACAGATTATTAATAATGGTTAGTTATGACCCACCCTAACCTACACTGACAACAACATAAACAGTTATATATAAATGGTTAGTAATGACCCACCCTACCTACACTGACAACACAAACAGTTATATAATAATGGTTAGTTAAGACCACCCTACCTACACTGACAACACAAACAGTTATATAATAATGGTTAGGTTAATGACCCACCTCTAACCTACACTGACACACAACAGATATATAATAATGGTTATTAATGACCCACCCTAACCTATACTGACACACAAACATTATATAATAATGGTTAGTTAATGACCCACCCTAACCTACACTGACAACACAAACAGTTATATAATAATGGTTAGTTAATGACCCACCTACCTACACTGACCACACAAACAGTATATATAATGGTTAGTTAATGACCCACCCTAACCTACCTGACCACAAACAGTTATATAATAATGGTTAGTTAATGACCCACCCTAACCTACACTGACCACACAAACAGTTATATAATAATGGTTAGTTAATGACCCACCCTAACCTACACTGACACAACAAACAGTTATATAATAATGGTTAGTTAATGACCCACCTAACCTACATTGACCACACAAACAGTTATATAATAATGGTTAGTTAATGACCCACTCTAACCTACACTGACCACACAAACAGATATATAATAATGGTTAGTTAATGACCCACCCTACCCTACACTGACCACAAAAACAGTTATATAATAATGGTTAGTTAATGACCCACCCTAACCTACACTGACCACACAAACAGTTATATAATAATGGTTAGTTAATGACCCACCCTAACCTACACTGACCACACAAACAGATATATAATAATGGTTAGTTAATGACCCACCCTAACCTACACTGACCACACAAACAGTTATATATAATGGTTAGTTAATGACCCACCCTAACCTACACTGACAACACAAACAGTTATATAATAATGGTTAGTTAATGACCCACCCTAACCTACACTGACCACACAAACAGTTATATAATAATGGTTAGTTAATGACCCACCCTAACCTACACTGACCACACAAACAGATATATAATAATGGTTAGTTAATGACCCACCCTAACCTACACTGACCACAAAAACAGTTATATAATAATGGTTAGTTAATGACCCATCCTAACCTACACTGACAACACAAACAGTTTATAATAAGATGGTTAGTTAATGACCCACCCTAACCTACACTGACCACACAGATATATAATAATGGTTAGTTAATGACCCACCCTAACCTACACTGACAACACAAACAGTTATATAATAATGGTTAGTTAATGACCCACCCTAACCTACACTGACAACACAAACAGTTATATAATAATGGTTAGTTAATGACCCACCCTAACCTACACTGACAACACAAACAGATATATAATAATGGTTAGTTAATGACCCACCCTAACCTACACTGACCACACAGATATATAATAATGGTTAGTTAATGACCCACCCTAACCTACACTGACAACACAAACAGTTATATAATAATGGTTAGTTAATGACCCACCCTAACCTACACTGACAACACAAACAGTTATATAATAATGGTTAGTTAATGACCCACCCTAACCTACACTGACAACACAAACAGTTATATAATAATGGTTAGTTAATGACCCACCCTAACCTACACTGACAACACAAACAGTTATATAATAATGGTTAGTTAATGACCCACCCTAACCTACACTGACAACACAAACAGTTATATAATAATGGTTAGTTAATGACCCATCCTACCCTACAATGACAACACAAACAGTTATATAATAAAGGTTAGTTAATGACCAAACCCTAACCTACACTGCGGACGAAGTGGTGAAGGGGTTACAAAAGCAATTTGTAATCCAACATACCGTGATGAAAACACAGCTGAGGGCAATTTGGAAGCAAACCACCGTGTGCTTGTTTTCATACAATGGTATGAGTGGTGATTGTTCAGAAAGCAATGGCAACCTACTGAACGTAAACTTGATAAGATATCACAAACAACCAAAAATGCTGGGGTTGAGCACGATATCCTGTAAAAGATATGCAATTAACTTCACCTACACATGCTAGCAGTAGATAATACAACTACCAACATAGCCCATGTTTGCTAGCAGTAGATAATAAAACTATCAACATAGCCCATATATGCTAGCAGTAGATAATAAAACCACCAACATAGCCCGTATATGCTAGCAGTAGATAATAAAACTACCAACATAGCCAGTATATGCTAGCAGTAGATAATAAAACTACCAACATAGCCCATATATGCTAGCAGTAGATAATACAACTACCAACATAGCCATGTTTGCTAGCAGTAGATACTAAAACTACCAACATAGCCAGTATATGCTAGCAGTAGATAATAAAACCACCAACATAGCCCATATATGCTAGCAGTAGATAATACAACTACCAACATAGCCCATGTTTGCTAGCAGTAGATAATAAAACTACCAACATAGCCAGTATATGCTAGCAGTAGATAATAAAACCACCAACATAGCCCGTATATGCTAGCAGTAGATAATACAACTACCAACATAGCCCATGTTTGCTAGCAGTAGATAATAAAACTACCAACATATCCCATACATGCTAGCAGTAGATAATAAAACTACCAACATAGCCCATACATGCTAGCAGTAGATAATAAAACTATCAACATAGCCCATACATGCTAGCAGTAGATAATAAAACTATCAACATAGCCCATATATGCTAGCAGTAGATAATAAAACTATCAATAGCCCATACATGCTAGCAGTAGATAATAAAACCACCAACAGCCCATACATGCTAGCAGTAGATAATACAACTACCAACAGCCCATATATGCTAGCAGTAGATAATAAAACTATCAACATAGCCCATATATGCTAGCAGTAGATAATAAAACTATCAACATAGCCCATATATGCTAGCAGTAGATAATAAAACTATCAACATAGCCCATATATGCTAGCAGTAGATAATAAAACTATCAACATAGCCCATATATGCTAGCAGTAGATAATAAAACCACCAACATAGCCCGTATATGCTAGCAGTAGATAATAAAACTACCAACATAGCCAGTATATGCTAGCAGTAGATAATAAAACCACCAACATAGCCCATATATGCTAGCAGTAGATAATACAACTACCAACATAGCCCATGTTTGCTAGCAGTAGATAATAAAACTACCAACATAGCCCGTATATGCTAGCAGTAGATAATACAACTACCAACATAGCCCATGTTTGCTAGCAGTAGATAATAAAACTACCAACATAGCCCATACATGCTAGCAGTAGATAATAAAACTACCAACATATATGCTAGCAGTAGATAATAAAACTATCAACATACATGCTAGCAGTAGATAATAAAACTATCAACATATATGCTAGCAGTAGATAATAAAACTATCAATAGCCCATACATGCTAGCAGTAGATAATAAAACCACCAACAGCCCATACATGCTAGCAGTAGATAATACAACTACCAACAGCCCATACATGCTAGCAGTAGATAATAAAACTATCAACATAGCCCATACATGCTAGCAGTAGATAATAAAACTACCAACATAGCCCATACATGCTAGCAGTAGATAATACAACTACCAACAGCCCATACATGCTAGCAGTAGATAATAAAACTACCAACATAGCCCATACATGCTAGCAGTAGATAATACAACTACCAACAGCCCATACATGCTAGCAGTAGATAATAAAACTACCAACATAGCCCATACATGCTAGCAGTAGATAATACAACTACCAACATAGCCCATACATGCTAGCAGTAGATAATAAAACTATCAACATAGCCCATACATGCTAGCAGTAGATAATAAAACTACCAACATAGCCCATACATGCTAGCAGTAGATAATAAAACTACCAACATAGCCCATACATGCTAGCAGTAGATAATAAAACTACCACATAGCCCATACATGCTAGCAGTAGATAATACAACTACCAACAGCCCATACATGCTAGCAGTTAGATAATAAAACTACCAACATAGCCCATACATGCTAGCAGTAGATAATAAAACTACCAACATAGCCCATACATGCTAGCAGTAGATAATAAAACTACCAACATAGCCCATACATGCTAGCAGTAGATAATAAAACTACCAACATAGCCCATACATGCTAGCAGTAGATAATAAAACTACCAACATAGCCCATACATGCTAGCAGTAGATAATACAACTACCAACAGCCCATACATGCTAGCAGTAGATAATAAAACTACCAACATAGCCCATACATGCTAGCAGTAGATAATAAAACTACCAACATAGCCCATACATGCTAGCAGTTGATAATACAATTACCAACAGCCCATACATGCTAGCAGTAGATAATAAAACTACCAACATAGCCCATACATGCTAGCAGTAGATAATAAAACTACCAACATAGCCCATGTTTGCTAGCAGTAGATAATACAACTACCAACAGCCCATACATGCTAGCAGTAGATAATAAAACTACCAACATAGCCCATACATGCTAGCAGTAGATAATAAAACTACCAACATAGCCCATACATGCTAGCAGTAGATAATACAATTACCAACAGCCCATACATGCTAGCAGTAGATAATAAAACTATCAACATAGCCCATATATGCTAGCAGTAGATAATAAAACCACCAACAGCCCATACATGCTAGCAGTGGATAATACAACTACCAACAGCCCATACATGCTAGCAGTAGATATTAAAACTACCAACATAGCCCATACATGCTAGCAGTAGATAATAAAACTACCAACATAGCTCATGTATGCTAGCAGTAGATAATAAACTATCAACATAGCCCATATATGCTAGCAGTAGATAATAAACTATCAAAATAGCCCATATATGCTAGCAGTAGATAATAAACTACCAACATAGCCCATATATGCTAGCAGTAGATAATAAAACCACCAACATAGATATAATACACCAACATAATCTAGATAGCTAGCAGTAGATAATAAAACTACCAACATAGCCCATATATGCTAGCAGTAGATAATAAACTACCAACATAGCCTGTGTGTGCTAGCAGTAGATAATAAACTACCAACATAGCCTGTGTGTGCTAGCAGTAGATAATAAACTATCAACATAGCCTGTGTGTGCTAGCAGTAGATAATAAACTACCAACATAGCCTGTGTGTGCTAGCAGTAGATAATAAACTACCAACATAGCCTGTGTGTGCTAGCAGTAGATAATAAACTATCAACATAGCCTGTGTGTGCTAGCAGTAGATAATAAACTACCAACATAGCCTGTGTGTGCTAGCAGTAGATAATAAAACCACTAACATAGCCTATATATGCTAGCAGTAGATAATAAACTATCAACATAGCCCATATATGCTAGCAGTAGATAATAAACTATCAACATAGCCCATATATGCTAGCAGTAGATAATAAACTACCAACATAGCCCATATATGCTAGCAGTAGATAATATAACTACCACTGCAAAAATTCTGAAAACTGCACAGGCAAATGCAGAGAAAAGATCGGGCGATGACAGTAGGAACAATCTAAAGAGATGATGGTGTGCGCGTGACAACAGACAAAGAGAAAGGGGAGGCAGAAAGGGGAGGCGTTTCTCCAGAGATTTTTAGAGCAGACCAATCATAATGATGCGGACACCAGGGATGCAGTTAGAGAGGAGCTATCTGGCACCACGAAGAATATGCAGTATGAAGACATCATATGGGTGGAAGATGTTAAACACATTTTGAAAAAGGCAAAAGACACGGCACCAGGGCCCGATGGGGTCAGGTATGGCCACATGAAGGGTTTGAGCGAAACAGACCTGGAGGAGATGACCGACTGCTTTAACCAGAGCATTAGGACAACATCAGTACCGCAGGATTGGGTGCACAGCTATCTCATCCCTCTCCCAAAACCATTCAAGGATCAGTCAAAGCTTAGCGGCTTTAGGGTCATCACCCTTCAAAATACATTTGGGAAGGTTTTAGAGAAGATAGTCGCTGTTAAGCTGCAGGATTTTTTGGAAAGGGGGAAGCTTCTTCCAAGAGGCCTGGGGAGCTACAGGCCAGGAAAAGATACCTGGTCAAATGCAGCCACTTTTGCCTTTGATGTTTATGAGGGGTTCCAGAGTAGACAGGAAACGATGGCGGTAGCGCTTGATCTCGAGGATGCGTACAATAGAGTTCGATATGATATTTTGATGACCGCACTGATGGAGAAGGGGGTCAATCCCTGGTTGGTGAACTGGATAGCGGCCGTCCTACATTCTCGCTGGGTTGCTCTCCGTCTGGGCGCATGAACCTCAGAGCCACATATTTTAACCCGGGGACTGCCACAGGGATCTGCAGTCTCACCGGTGCTCTTTAATGTGTATACGAGCAAGATTGCAAACCAAGAAGCACCAGGGTTTGGAAGAATACTAACATTTGCAGATGATATTCTTGCATATAGGCAGGGGAGAGATAGGGAGCAAACAGCCCAGGAGCTACAGGCGGGCAGTAGATAAAGTGACTGACTGGTGCACAGAAATGAGTGCTGTCATCCACCCGGAAAAGGCGGCTGTTTTGTGGTGCTCTCTGGACAACAGGATTGTAAGAGTTGATGTCCCAAGCCTCGCGATAGATGGTAGAAATATCAGCAGAGAGAACAAACTGAAGTATCTGGGGATCACATTTGACAGGAGCCTATCCTTCAAGGACCATGTGGAGACGGTCGTGACAAGATCTCAAAAGGGACTCAATGCACTTAAAACTATGGCTGCAATGGACATAGAGCAGAGAATGCTTTTCACACTATACCAGCACTTGATCCTCTCAGTAATTGATTATGGATTAGGTCTGCTCACTGTCTCAGAGAGTCAGCTGGTGAAGTTAGAGCGCATACAGAACGAAGCTATGCGGGTCATTCTGGGATGCACTAGAGACACCCCAGTAGTGTGTATGCGTTACATCCTTGGTCTGCCGACTGTTGCTGGTAGGCTCAAGGTGATGCAGGCGAAGGCATACCTCAGAGTAGCTGCAGACACAGACCACCCACTGCATGAGGGGCTGGACGCAGTTAAGGGTCAGCGACTGATAAGAGGGAAATCATGGATGGCTCAGGCGGAGGATACGATCAGACAGGTGTGCCCCTTGGAGAACATTAGGCGTGGAGAGGAGTGCGTCAGAGTGCCAGCGGAGCAGTCAGACTTGTGCAGAGTTATCACATTAAGCCGGGAGTGCAGGGAGTGGCCAGCAGGGGCCACGGAAGTGGAAATCCAGCAACTAATTCAGGACAATGCTCACTCGAGTGATGTGATTATCTACACAGATGGTTCGGTGTCAAGAGGTGAGAGAAGTGGCTGGGGGTTCATAGCCAAAGCTAATGGTCGATGTTTGGGGCAGGAGAGCCTGGCATATGATACCACAACATCCAGCTTAAGAATGGAAGTGGAGGCAGTCACTGCGGCTCTCCGCTGGATGGAGAATACGACACACACACACATCGTGATTGTAACTGACTCAGAAAGCATGCTGACGAGGGTGAGGACGGGCAGACTTCGTGCGGAGTGGCTTGCTTCGCTTCGGAGGTCACGGGTGACAAGCATCGCCTGGATCTTTTCTCCGGGGCATGCCGGTGTGCTGGGAAATGAACAGGCGGACAGATTGGCTGGCTCTGCAGAACTTGGTGGAGTATTGATACATGACAAGGCAGACGTGGTTGCGGCCTTGTGGGAGCACGTGCACACCTCGGAGGAGCAAATGGATTACCATGGTCTGGCAAGAATGAGACGAGGAGTGATGAAGGGATCTGGCCGACGCTCAACGCTCAGAGGAAAGGCGAGACGGACTTATAATCAGATTGCTACTGGTACTATTAGTGTTGGAACTCTTCGCTGGCTGCTGAGGATGGGGACGGAGCACTTATGGGAATGCCCCGAATGCTGTGATGTCGATTCCTAAATCAATCAATCAATCAATAAAACTACCAACATAGCCCGTATATGCTAGCAGTAGATAATAAAACTACCAACATAGCCCATACATGCTAGCAGTAGATAATAAAACTACCAACATAGCCCATATATGTTAGCAGTAGATAATAAAACTATCAACATAGCCCATATATGCTAGCAGTAGATAATAACATTATCAACATAGCCCATATATGCTAGCAGTAGATATAACTACCAATATATCCCATGGCTGCTAGCAGTAGATAATACAACTAAAATTTTAATACAATGTATGGGATTTGGTATATGGTCTTCTTTAATGTAGTGTATGGGATTTGGTGTCTGGTCTTCATTGCTTCAGTCTATGGGATTTGGTGTCTAGTCTTCATTGCTTCAGTCTATGGGACTTAGTGTCTGGTCTTCATTGCTTCAGTCTATGGGATTTGGTGTCCGGTCTTCATTGCTTCAGTCTATGGGATTTAGTGTCCGGTCTTCATTGCTTCAGTCTATGGGATTTGGTGTCCGGTCTTCATTGCTTCAGTCTATGGGATTTAGTGTCTGGTCTTCATTGCTTCAGTCTATGGGATTTAGTGTCCGATCTTCATTGCTTCAGTCTATGGGATTTAGTGTCCGATCTTCATTGCTTCAGTCTATGGGATTTAGTGTCTGGTCTTCATTGCTTCAGTCTATGGGATTTAGTGTCTGGTCTTCATTGCTTCAGTCTATGGGATTTGGTGTCCGGTCTTCATTGCTTCAGTCTATGGGATTTAGTGTCTGGTCTTCGTTGGTACAGTCTAAGGGATTTCATGGCAGAAGCACAGCTGTTATACTTATAAAATTGTAGAGAGAAATGAATGTGCCTACCTGAACACAAAATGATGATCATTATTAGCTACGGTGACGTTGATATCTGGGATGTTAGTTCCCTGGATGTGTGACTCCATTGATGCTCTGAAATGTAAAAACAAACAAACAAACCAACAAACATTTACTCTGCTGTAGCAATTGAATATTATTCCATGTATGAAAATATTTCACTCAAGTGCACAACTTCTACTCCAGACTTGGCCTTCTGCACAAGAGACATCCTCCACAAAACTGATCTCTGTGTGCTTACCAATTAGCAGACTGTGACCACACACCATCAGAACTAACAACATGGCACAATTGAAAATCATAGTTGAAAAGATAAGCAAAGCAATACTGTTGATAGTCACTGAGGCCAAACCAAGAGGGGCAAAGATGAATTACAAACCACACCAGACAAAAAAAACATTTTAAAGACACGATCATGTGCATGCGTATGTTTGTGTGTGAGAGAAAGAAGGGGAGGAGGGGGCTGTGTGGTCTCAAGGTATGGTGTCCGCCTCGAGTGCTGGAGGTCCTGGGTTTGAGGACCGGGATTTTTTCACGTGGACTTCTAGTAATAAAATTTCCCCTGGTCTCTGGGTAGTGAGATCGGATGCCCGTGTGTATTGTTGTGCATGTAAAAAATCCCTTGGCAGTTGGAAATCGAAAAAGAGTAGCCTAACGGCACTGCCCGGGCAAAATTTTGAGTTAAAAATCTACCCAAAGTATTTCAGGATCCTCACCGGTGCTACGGAGTTCGTGCACTGAGCTGAGTTTCTCCAAACTCAGGTTTGAGTTAGGAGGAGAACGGAGCACTTATCGGTTACACCCGTGTACCGGGACGCAGAGGTGTTTCCAAGGCACCAGGGCCGGGTTATATACTGGCCAAGACCTATTGACGCGTCCTCGTCGAGCGTCCTGGGCAACAGGTCCCTTCGGGGTCCTGGCTAAGGTCAGTAGGATCGCCGATTCCTCCGAAGTCGGAGAGTGTCTGCCTGTACGGCGAGGAACCACCAGTCTGCACACCAATAAGCCAGACATGGGACAACGGATACTCACGCAAACCTCAAGTCCTGTATGACATCACACTGATGTTGGACAACAGGATGTCTTCATCCGACATACAGGACTTCGCGTTGGAGCTCAAGCCAACGAACACAAGCAAGCAAGCACCCGTGTACCGTGATGTTGATCCATCGACTAAACTAATCTAGAGAAAGAAAGAGAGTGCGCAAACACATCACTCAAAGATGTCTCAGCAAAGTACATACTGACATCAAATCAAACACAACAGCTTTGCAACAAAAACTAAGAATTACTGAAACGGACAGAGATGAAACTAGAAAGAGCAATGAATAATGAAAGAGTTATGGACACATTGTATTAAGTAGAGCACCATGTATCTTTAGGTTTTCAGGTGTACAAATCACCATGATATATATGATTGTACTTACTTATAGTAGTCAGCACAGACTAAAGAAATCTAGCTGTGTATTTGTTACGAGGTGTGTGTATATGTGGCTCCTGCAAGCGTAATTTTGTTATTGTCCCCATTGGGCAACTAGTGTGACCTTCCAAAGTGCACTGATGTCACAACAGACAAAAGTGATCAACAAATCAACATCTCATCATACAGAAATGGCAGTAAAAGAACATCTCCGGACATGTCCATAGGTGCTCAGATCCTCCCCCCAACATATGCATCAGCGTCCAGTGGCTAATAGTGTCAGTTCTGTGTTGGTTGACGAGGCGCCTTGTTTTCCCGATGTATTTCTCGCGCCTGGCCATGCCGATTCTTACTCCTAAGTCTTTCATCCTGGACAGCGATGTGGATTCACTGATGTCAAAGTCCTCTGTTCTCGCCATATCTTTGAGGACGTTAATAACATCAGCACGATCCATGGGCTGGCCATCTACAGGGGGTGCAGAGCCAGCCAGTTTGTCAGCTCGTTCATTTCCCTCGACTCCCGCATGTCCCGGGACGAAGGTGAAGGTGACTTTACGGACAACAGACGATGCCAACATTTACACCAGTAGCACTGCAGCAGACAATGAGAACAAAAACAAAACATCAGGAAAAGGATGCAATCACAAATGCTAACAGAACTGAAAACTGAAGTAAATAAGAAGCTATTAGTTTTAAAACAAAAACCTACACTACAAATTGAAAGATTACTCACGACAGGAACATTACTCAAGTATGAAAATGGCTCAAGAATGAACATTGCTCAAGTATTACCTAGTCTCATACATATACAAATGAACCTCCTTGAGAAGGTATAAACCAGAAGAAAGATGACATCCAGTACAGAGCAGACAATCAATGTTGACAGAGAGAGTAAACTGATGTACCTGGGAATAATCTTCGACAGAAGCCTGTTATTCAGGGATCACGTAGAAGCAGATGTGGGGTAGATGGGTAGATGATCACAGCTTGTAGAGAATGGAAGGGAGAGTGACCAGAGGATCTGGCTGACACTTAAAACTCTGAGGAGAGGCCAGATGGACACATAATCAGACTGCTACAGGTACCATTAGTATTGGAACTCTTCGCTGGCTGTTTCAGATGAGGATGCAGCACACATGGGAATGTCCCGAGTGCTGTGATGTCCGTTCTGGACTCCACTCAAACCAGGAGAAATGAACCTCTACAAACATCTCACATCTCCGTTCTGGGCTCCACTCAAACCAGGAGGAATGAACCTCTACAAACATCTCACATCCCCGTTCTGGACTCCACTCAAACCAGGAGGAATGAACCTCTACAAACATCTCACATCTCCGTTCTGGGCTCCACTCAAACCAGGAGGAATGAACCTCTACAAACATCTCACATCCCCGTTCTGGACTCCACTCAAACCAGGAGGAATGAACCTCTACAAACATCTCACATCTCTGTTCTAGACTCCACTCAAACCAGGAGGAATGAACCTCAACAAACATCTCACATCTCTGTTCTGGACCCCACTCAAACCAGGAGGAATGAACCTTTACAAACATCTCACAACTCAGTTTCCACAAACGTTCAAAGAACATATGCTGTGTAATAAAATGCATGTCTCAAACCTGACAAACAGAAGCAAATACAGCACCAAATTAATTATCTGCAAACCAACAAAGTGAAGATCAAAGTGAATTAACTCAATTGCAAGACGCTTCCAGAAATGACAGGAGTTGATAACAATGAATTAACTCAGCTGCAACATGCTTCCAGAAATGACAGGAGTTGATAACAATGAATTAACTCAGCTGCAACATGCTTCCAGAAATGACAAGAGTTGACAGGATGGATCATGCTATAAATAAGATCAAGGACAGTCAGAATCCAGCAATGCTGTATTGGTTAACTGAAAAATACATAAACTGCCAATATTAGGCATAACGCTGTCTGACCTCATGGCATTCTTAAGCAGCTCCCCGAGTATGTAGTCTAATGGTGGCTGGATGTAGGGGAAGCTGGAGTTCACATGGCCGTTGATCTTCACATTTGGGGAAGCTCCATATTTTGCCTCACAAATACTCCTATAAATAAGTACAAACATGTGTGTCACTAATACTCCTATAAATAAGCACAAAAGTGTGTGTCACAAATATTCCTATACATAAGTAAAAACATGTATGCCACAAACTCTCCTATAAATAAGTACAAACTTGTTTGTCACAAATACTCCTATAAATAAGCACAAACTTGTGTCACAAATACTCCTATAAATAAGTACAAACTTGTGTGTCACAAATACTTCTATAAATAAGTACAAACTTGTGTGTCACAAACACACCTATAAATAAGTACAAACTTGTGTGTCACAAATACTCCTACAAATAAGTACAAACTTGTGTGTCACAAACACTCCTATAAATAAGTACAAACTTGTGTGTCACAAATACTCCTATAAATAAGTACAAACTTGTGTGTCACAAATACTCCTATAAATAAGTACAAACTTGTGTGTCACAAATACTCCTATAAATAAGTACAAACTTGTGTGTCACAAATACTCCTATAAATAAGTACAAAGTCCTCATATTCTACACATACATTCTTCACAAAGTCCGCACATTTTATATCCTTAATAAAGTTGTCACATTCTAAATATTCTTTACAAAGTCCCCCTCGCGTTCTACACATACATTTACACTTTCTTCCTCAGATTGTACATATTTATTAATTCATCATGTGCTGTGCCTCAGATTGTACATATTTATTAATTCATCATGTGCTGTGCCTCAGATTGTACATATTTATTAATTCATCATGTGCTGTGCCTCAGATTGTACATATTTATTCATTCATCATGTGCTGTGCCTCAGATTGTACATATTTATTCATTCATCATGTGCTGTGCCTCAGATTGTACATATTTATTAATTCATCATGTGCTGTGCCTCAGATTGTACATATTTATTAATTCATCATGTGCTGTGCCTCAGATTGTACATATTTATTAATTCATCATGTGCTGTGCCTCAGATTGTACATATATATTAATTCATCATGTGCTGTGCCTCAGATTGTACATATTTATTCATTCATCATGTGCTGTGCCTCAGATTGTACATATTTATTCATTTATCATGTGCTGTGCCTCAGATTGTACATATTTATTCATTCATCATGTGTTGTGCCTCAGATTGTACATATTTATTCATTCATCATGTGCTGTGCCTCAGATTGTACATATTTATTCATTCATCATGTGCTGTGCCTCAGATTGTACATATTTATTCATTCATCATGTGCTGTGCCTCAGATTGTACATATATATTAATTCATCATGTGCTGTGCCTCAGATTGTACATATTTATTAATTCATCATGTGCTGTGCCTCAGATTGTACATATTTATTCATTCATCATGTGCCGTGCCTCAGATTGTACATATTTATTAATTCATCATGTGCTGTGCCTCAGATTGTACATATTTATTCATTCATCATGTGCTGTGCCTCAGATTGTACATATTTATTCATTCATCATGTGCTGTGCCTCAGATTGTACATATTTATTCATTCATCATGTCCTGTGCCTCAGATTGCACATATTTATTCATTCATCATGTGCTGTGCCTCAGATTGTACATATTTATTCATTCATCATGTGCTGTGCCTATAACCATGGCCGTTATCTGCCACTTCACACAATTTCCTCCTCAGATTGCACATATTTATTCATTCATCATGTGCTGTGCCTATAACCTATAACCATGGGTAACTGTTTGCCACCTAACACAATCGTCAAAGTCTTGGATCGAGCCATCAAGGTATTTATCTCTCTGCCTTCCCCAGGCTCTTTTCCACCAATTTTTGCCAGCTGTCCTAAGCTTTTTTGTTTATTTCTCCTCACCACATGCTCACAAATCTAGACTGTTGATGTTCATTTCTCCTCACCACATGCTCACAAATCTAGACTATTGATGTACATTTCTCCTCACCACATGCTCACAAATCTAGACTGTTGATGTACATTTCTCCTCACCACATGCTCACAAATCTAGACTGTTGATGTACATTTCTCCTCACCACATGCTCACAAATCTAGACTGTTGATGTACATTTCTCCTCACCACATGCTCACAAATCTAGACTGTTGATGTACATTTCTCCTCTCAGTTGATGACATTTTTTTCTCGTTTAACTGTCTCATTCTTGTTTCTTTATGCTCATAGTATTCTTTGCATTTTCTTCAGAAACCACATTCCCACTGCCATTAGATGTTTCTGAGCATGTTTGCTAATTTTCCATGTTTCATGTAACAGCATAGGTTCTTTACAGCACTTCAATAAACATTTTTCCCTGCAACTGACAGCTTTTTATTGGTCAGTATGTTTTCCATCTTGCAAAAGGCTATCTTTGCCATAATGATTCTTGTTCTAATCTCTAACAGACACCTTCCATCAGATATTATCACTTGTTTCAAGATAGTTGTCCTAATTCACTTGCTTTAGAATTTTCTCATTTACTTGGATGTTCCACTGTGGTATTTCTTTCTTCCATGTGAGAAGCATAATGTTAGTTTTCTTACTCGTTGTTCACTATGTACAATAACAACACTTGCTAAATGCTGCAGATGCTGTTTATTGTTACTAATCAATACCGCATCATCTGTATATATCCTACATTACTGATGTTATGTTCTACAATGGCTATCTGTATATATCTTACATTATTGATGTTATGTTCTATGATGGCTATCTGTATATATCTTACATTACTGATGTTATGTTCTACGATGGCTATCTGTATATATCTTACATTACTGATGTTATGTTCTACGGTGGCTATCTGTATATATCCTACATTACTGATGTTATGTTCTACGATGGCTATCTGTATATATCCTACATTACTGATGTTATGTTCTACGATGGCTATCTGTATATATCCTACATTACTGATGTTATGTTCTACGATGGCTATCTGTATATATCTTACATTACTGATGTTATGTTCTACGGTGGCTATCTGTATATATCCTACATTACTGATGTTATGTTCTACGGTGGCTATCTGTATATATCTTACATTACTGATGTTATGTTCTACGGTGGCTATCTGTATATATATCTTACATTACTGATGTTATGTTCTACGATGGCTATCTGTATATATCCTACATTACTGATGTTATGTTCTACGGTGGCTATCTGTATATATCCTACATTACTGATGTTATGTTCTACGGTGGCTATCTGTATATATCCTACATTACTGATGTTATGTTCTACGATGGCTATCTGTATATATCTTACATTACTGATGTTATGTTCTACGGTGGCTATCTGTATATATCTTACATTACTGATGTTATGTTCTACGGTGGCTATCTGTATATATCCTACATTACTGATGTTATGTTCTACGGTGGCTATCTGTATATATCTTACATTACTGATGTTATGTTCTACGGTGGCTATCTGTATATATCTTACATTACTGATGTTATGTTCTACGATGGCTATCTGTATATATCTTACATTACTGATGTTATGTTCTACGGTGGCTATCTGTATATATCTTACATTACTGATGTTATGTTCTACGATGGCTATCTGTATATATCTTACATTACTGATGTTATGTTCTACGGTGGCTATCTGTATATATCTTACATTACTGATGTTATGTTCTACGGTGGCTATCTGTATATATCTTACATTACTGATTTTATGTTCTACAATGGCTATCTGTATATATCTTACATTACTGATGTTATGTTCTACGATGGCTATCTGTATATATCTTACATTACTGATGTTATGTTCTACGGTGGCTATCTGTATATATCTTACATTACTGATGTTATGCTCTACGATGGCTATCTGTATATATCCTACATTACTGATGTTATGTTCTACAATGGCTATCTGTATATATCCTACATTACTGATGTTATGTTCTACAATGGCTATCTGTATATATCCTACATTACTGATGTTATGTTCTACGGTGGCTATCTGTATATATCCTACATTATTGATGTTACGTTCTACAATGGCTATCTGTATATATCCTACATTATTGATGTTATGTTCTACGGTGGCTATCTGTATATATCTTACATTACTGATGTTATGTTCTACGATGGCTATCTGTATATATCCTACATTACTGATGTTATGTTCTACGATGGCTATCTGTATATATCTTACATTACTGATGTTATGTTCTACGATGGCTATCTGTATATATCCTACATTACTGATGTTATGTTCTACGGTGGCTATCTGTATATATCCTACATTACTGATGTTATGTTCTACGGTGGCTATCTGTATATATCTTACATTACTGATGTTATGTTCTACGATGGCTATCTGTATATATCATACATTACTGATGTTATGTTCTACAATGGCTATCTGTATATATCTTACATTACTGATGTTATGTTCTACGGTGGCTATCTGTATATATCATACATTACTGATGTTATGTTCTACGATGGCTATCTGTATATATTTTACATTACTGATGTTATGTTCTATGATGTACAAGTCTACACAACGGCTTTTGATAGGGTTAGACATGTCAACATGGTGGATATGCTTGCAGATCTACAAACTGATGGGAAAGACAGACAAAAAAACATATATTGGAAACAAGCTGCCATAAGGATTAATAATCTAGTGGGACAATATCAACCTGTTAAGAGAGGTGATAGGCAGGGATGTGTAATGTCTTCAGATCTGTTTTCTCTGTACAGTGAAAATATTTTCAGAAATGTAGAAGACATAAATGGAATCAGCATTGGAGGACGAAACATAAATATCAGATATGCAGATGATACAGTATTGATTGCAGACAATGCACAGGATCTACAATTAGTAGACACGGTTTTTGTCCACAGTGAGCAGCTGGGGTTGGAATTAAATTGTAAGAAGACACAGATTATGGTCGTCACTAGGAAGAACGAAGTACCAAAATGTAATATACAAGTAAATGGGAATATTCTTCAACAAGTGAATCAGTACAATTATCTCGGAACAGTCATAACATCTGATGGGAGATGCCTTGAAGAGATTAGAACAAGAATCGCCATGGCGAAAGTAGCCTTTAGCAAGATAAAAAACATTTTGACCAATAAAAGATGTCAAATGAAAGGAGAAAAAGAGTGTTGAGGGGATACATAGAGCCTGTTCTTTTGTATGGATGTGAAACTTGGACAATGTGCAGTCAAGATGAAAAACATCTGATGGCTGCAGAAATGTGGTTTCTGAGAAAAATGCAAAGAATACCATGGACAGATAGAAAAACCAATGACCAAGTACTACAGGAGACAAATGAAAATCGTAGATTGATAAGAGAAATTAGATGTAGACAGTCAAAATTTTTTGGACATGTTATGAGAAGGAATGGATTGGAGAACTTAGTGACAACTGGCAAGATCGAAGGGAACAGACCAAGACGAAGACCGAGAGGAAAATACCTGGATGGCTTGGCCACATGGCATGGACAAGACAGGAACACTGAGCTGATCCACGACTCTGGTGATCGAGTGAAATGGCGAGTCATGACCGCCCACGCTTTCCGGCATGGCACATGATTGATTGACAAGTCTACAGACGTTATCAATTTGAAGATTGCTTGCTTGCTTGTGTTCGTTGGCTTGAGCTCCAACGCGAAGTCCTGTATGTCGGATGAAGACATCCTGTTGTCCAACATCAGTGTGATGTCATACAGGACCTGAGGTTTGCGTGAGTATCCGTTGTCCCATGTCTGGCTTATTGGTGTGCAGACTGGTGGTTCCTCGCCGTACAGGCAGACACTCTCCGACTTCGGAGGAATCAGCGATCCTATTGACTTCAGCCAGGACCCCGAAGGGACCTGTTGCCCAGGACGCTCGACGAGGACGTGTCAATAGGTCTTGGCCAGTATATAACCCGGCCCTGGTGCCTTGGAAACACCTCTGCGTTGAAGATGATGTTGTAAGAGATGATATAAATGGGGCTATATGATGCCCTAAATATTGGTGGTCATGACATACCAGAGATCTGGTATTCTGATGATGCAGTATTGCTATCCACAACACAGAATGGTATAGAAAACCTTAAAATCACAACTTATATCTTAACATAGCAAAAACAAAGATAATGCATAAAACTACTATGGAGAAAGAAATATATGTTAATGAGGAAAAGTTGGAGGTGGTGGAAAATTTTGAATATCTAGGGTAATTGATTACTAACAATGGTGACACAATGAAAGAAGTTCATCATCATCATCATCATCATCAAGTGCCCTGCCAGCTGGTATAGGCGTTCATGGCTCTCCACAGATCTCGGTCTTTGGTTTTCTGGATCAACTCTGCTGCTGATATTCCTCCGTGCAACCGCCTCAATCCATCCAGCATCATTTCTCTTGGTCTGCCTTTGCCTCTCTTCCCCTTGATCTTTCCAGTTGTCACAATGTTCTCCAATGCCTCTCTTCTCATTACATGACCAAAGAAAGTTGTTTGTCTCTTTCTTATTGTTGTATATAGTGTTCTAGTTTCATTAGCCTAAAATTATCCTCACATTCTCTCCTCCTTTCACACAAACTCAAAATAATCAGTGAGATACCTGATAAATTCAGCTTTTTTCTCGACAAGTTTGCGGGGAGAAAATGTAATATTGATGATGCCCACATGATTTGGCTGCAAGACAATAACAATATTGCTTCAATATTAGCCCTTAGTGTGACTTGAAGTATACAATAGTTACTTTTATTCTTTACTACAGATTCAGTCAGACTAAACTCCAGAAATACAAAAAGGCATCAATTTCTTCATTGTCATAAAATGTCAGTAAAAAGTATTTCAATAGTTAAAACAAAAGTTAGGTGCATATCCTTTACAGGACATCACAGTCAACCCCAGCATTTTTTGGCTGTTTGTTATTTCTTAGTAAGTTTACATTCAGTAGTTTGCCATTGCTTTCTGAACGACCAGCACCCATACCATTTTATAAAAAACCAACGCTGGGCGTCTGCTGCCTAATGACCTGCAGCTGTGTTTCCAACGCCATATGCGGGATTACGAACTGCGTCTATAACCCCTTCACCACAGAGCCGGCTAAAGTAAATGAAAGCAATGTATTCACCTTGAAGTAAACTACAACAACATCTGCATATTGGCAACAAATATACAATATTCAGCTTGAATAAACTAGAACGACATCTGCATATTGGCAACAAATATACAATATTCAGCTTGAAGTAAACTAGAACAACATCTGCATATTGGGAACAAATATACAATATTCACCTTGAAGTAAACTAGAACAACATCTGCATATTGGCAACAAATATACAATATTCACCTTGAAGTAAACTAGAACAACATCTGCATATTGGCAACAAATATACAATATTCACCTTGAAGTAAACTACAACAACATCTGCATATTGGCAACAAATATACAATATTCACCTTGAAGTAAACTAGAACAACATCTGCATATTGGCAACAAATATACAATATTCAGCTTGAAGTAAACTAGAACGACATCTGAATATTGGCAACCAATATACAATATTCATCTTGAAGTAAACTAAATCGACATCTGCATATTGGCAACAAATATACAATACTCAGCTTGAAGTAAGCTAGAACGACATCTGCATATTGGCAACAAATATACAATATTCAGCTTGAAGTAAACTAGAACGACATCTGCATATTGGCAACAAATATACAATATTTATCTTGAAGTAAACTAGAACGACATCTGCATATTGGCAACAAATATACAATATTCAGCTTGAAGTAAGCTAGAAAGACATCTGAATATTGGCAACAAATATACAATATTCAGCTTGAAGTAAGCTAGAACGACAACTGCATATTGGCAACAAATATACAATATTCAGCTTGAAGTAAACTAGAACGACATCTGCATATTGGCAACAAATATACAATATTCAGCTTGAAGTAAACTAGAACGACATCTGCATATTGGCAACAAATATACAATATTCAGCTTGAAGTAAACTAGAACGACATCTGCATATTGGCAACAAATATACAATATTCAGCTTGAAGTAAACTAGAACGACATCTGCATATTGGCAACAAACATACAATATTCAGCTTGAAGTAAACTAGAACGACATCTGAATATTGGCAACAAATATACAATACTCAGCTTGAAGTAAGCTAGAACGACATCTGCATATTGGCAACAAATATACAATATTCAGCTTGAAGTAAACTAGAATGACATCTGCATATTGGCAACAAATATACAATATTCAGCTTGAAGTAAACTAGAACGACATCTGCATATTGGCAACAAATATACAATATTCAGCTTGAAGTAAGCTAAAACATCTGAATATTGGCAACAAATATACAATATTCAGCTTGAAGTAAGCTAGAACGACAACTGCATATTGGCAACAAATATACAATATTCAGCTTGAAGTAAACTAGAACGACATCTGCATATTGGCAACAAATATACAATATTCAGCCTGAAGTAAACTAGAACGACATCTGCATATTGGCAACAAATATACAATATTCAGCTTGAAGTAAACTAGAACGACATCTGCATATTGGCAACAAATATACAATATTCAGCTTGAAGTAAACTAGAACGACATCTGCATATTAGCAACAAATAAACAAAACAATGTATTCAGCTTGAAACAAACTAAAACGACATCTGCATATTGGCAACAAACATACAAAACAATGTATTCAACTTGAGGTAAACTAGAACCACAACTGCATATTAGCAACAAATTAACAAAACAAAGACACTACTAGATTAGCAACAAATGTATACACTGAGATAAATACAAAACTATCAACAATCAAACAAGTGAGGACATTTTCAACAGATGGTGTAGGCATTTATGTCTCGACACAGATCCTAGTGCCTGGTATAAGCATTCATGTCTCAACACAGATCATAGTGCCTAGTGTAGGCATTCATGTCTCGACTCAGATCATAGTGCCTGGTGTAGGCATTTATGTCTCGACACACATCCTAGTGCCTGGTGTAAGCATTTATGTCTCGACACATCCTAGTGCCTGGTGTAAGCATTTATGTCTTGACACAGATCGTAGTGCCTGGTGTAAGCATTTATGTCTTGACACAGATCCTAGTGCGTAGTGTAGGCATTTATGTCTCGACACAGATCCTAGTGCGTAGTGTAGGCATTCATGTCTCAACACAGATCATAGTTCCTGATGTAGGCATTCATGTTTCAACACAGATCATAGTGCCTGAAGTAGGCATTCATGTCTCAACACAGATCATAGTGCCTGGTGTAGGCATTCATGTCTCAACACAGATCATAGTGCCTGATGTAGGCATTCATGTCTCAACACAGATCATAGTGCCGGATGTAGGCATTCATGTTTCAACACAGATCATAGTGCCTGGTGTAGGCATTCATGTCTCAACACAGATCATAGTGCCTGATGTAGGCATTCATGTCTCAACACAGATCATAGTGCCTGATGTAGGCATTCATATCTCAACACAGATCATAGTGCCTGGTGTAGGCATTCATGTCTCAGCACAGATCATAGTGCCTGGTGTAGGCATTCATGTCTCAGCACAGATCATAGTGCCTGGTGTAGGCATTCATGTCTCAACACAGATCATAGTGCCTGGTGTAGGCATTCATGTCTCAGCACAGATCATAGTGCCTGGTGTAGGCATTCATGTCTCAACACAGATCATAGTGCTTGGTGCTCTGGATCAACTCTGTTGACATCCTATTGGCTACCATCTCAGTCCATCCAGCATAATTTTTCTCAGTCCATCCAGCATCATCTCTCTCAGTCCATCCAGCACCATCTCTCTCAGTCCATCCAACATCATTACTCTCAGTCCATCCAGCATCATCTCTCTCAGTCCATCCAGCATCATTTCTATCAGTCCATCCAGCATCATCTCTCTCAGTCCATCCAGCATCATCTCTCTCAGTCCATCCAGCATCATCTCTCTCAGTCCATCCAACATCATCTCTCTCAGTCCATCCAGCATAATCTCTCTGTCCATCCAGCATCATTTCTCTCAGTCCATCCAGGATCATCTCTCTCAGTCCATCCAGCATAATCTCTCTCAGTCCATCCAGCATCATTTCTCTCAGTCCATCCAGCATCATCTCTCTCAGTCCATCCAGCATCATCTCTCTCAGTCCATCCAGCATCAACTCTCTCAGTCCATCCAGCATAATCTCTCTCAGTCCATCCAGGATCATCTCTCTCAGTCCATCCAACATCATTTCTATCAGTCCATACATCATCATCTCTCTCAGTCCATCCAGGATCATCTCTCTCAGTCCATCCAGCATCATCTCTCTCAGTCCATCCAGCATCATCTCTCTCAGTCCATCCAACATCATTTCTCTCAGTCCATCCAGCATCACTTCTCTCAGTCCATCCAGCATAATCTCTCTCAGTCCATCCAGCATCATCTCTCTCAGTCCATCCAGCATAATTTCTCTCAGTCCATCCAACATCATTTCTCTCAGTCCATCCAGCATAATCTCTCTCAGTCCATCCAACATCATCTCTCTCAGTCCATCCAGCATCATTTCTCTCAGTCCATCCAGGATCATCTCTCTCAGTCCATCCAGCATCATCTCTCTCAGTCCATCCAGCATCATTTCTCTCAGTCCATCCAGCATCATCTCTCTCAGTCCATTCAGGATCATTACTCTCAGTCCATCCAGCATCATCTCTCTGTCCATCCAGCATCATTTCTCTCAATCCATCCAACATCATCTCTCTCAGTCCATCCAGCATCATCTCTCTCAGTCCATCCAGCATCATTTCTCTCAGTCTGCCTTTGCTTCTCCCATTGATCTTTCTAGTCATCACATTGTTTTCCAATGCCTCTCATTATATTTATTTTAAAATAAAAAAAAATATATAACACTGGTTTGGTTTCTTGATATTAAAGAAAATCTTTTTGTGTCACTATCTATTAATAGTGTCCAGAAATTCTAGACCATTTGCCTTGTCAGCTATCAACACAAAGTATTCCGAAGTTGTAGATCTTGTTCATTGTCAGCTATCAATCGTGTCATCTACCCAGCGCAGATTGTTTATATTATAACCTCCTACTTGTATTCCTGACCTCTGTCATCTAAACAGCGCAGATTGTTTATATTTTATTTACTGGCACCTTTCCGTCTTGACAGACGATAGTTTGGTACATTGTGCTTCAAAAAGACTTAATAACTACGACCCATGGCGGTGGCGAGTGTGGCTGGTAAGGCCAATTCTTGCTGCAAATGTTTGCCCACAGTAGATGCATGTGAAAACATGGTCATTTCCACCATTGTGCACCATCTTACGTGTCTCACGCTCTGTGTGTGCTTTATCTGCAATCATTTTCTCCCAATGTGCATTATCAATGCCTGTATCAATCATGTCCCGCTTTCACACATCTTTGTATCGTAGTAGAGGCCGACCCTGAGATCTCCTACCCATCTGTATTCCACCAAACAAGATGTCCTTTGGTATTCTACCATCATCCATCCTCCTAACATGTCCTATCCATCAAAGTCTATAAAGACTGAGAATGGAATAAACCGTCACACAACCTGTTTATATTATAACTGTTTATAACTGTTTATATTATAACCTCCCACTTGTATTCCTGGCCTCTGTTATTATTACTTTATTACTGAGAGAGAGAGAGAAAGAGAGAGAGAGAGAGAGAGAGAGAGAGAGAGAGAGAGAGAGAGAGAGAGAGAGAGAGAGAGAGAGAGAGAGAGAGAGAGAGAGAGATCCAATCATAAAACAAATCTTTGCTTTATCTATTTATAGCTACCCTCTTTATTTCCCATTTAAATTACACTTGTTTCCAGTAAATATTATTTATTATTCGGAAATCTTTCTCATCAATGTTAATAGCTTCCAACATTTTAATCATTTCATCAAGCTTCACTTTGTCAAATGCCTTGGTATAATCTATAAAGCCCAAATATGTCTTTCTGTGTCTCTATTAATCTCTCTATTAGTGTTTGCAATGTGCATATTGCATTATTTGCACCTTTTCCTTAAACAGTTCCATACTGTTTTTCATCAATTTCCATTTTTATTTTCTTTCTTGTTCTTCTCATTATAATTATGAGCAGAAGTTTGATGACATGGCTTATGAGGTTGATTATACGAAAATCTTCACATACAATTGCTCCTGGCCTTTTTGGTATGGCTATAAATACAGATTTAAGCATATCAAAAGTTAAATATCCACTGTTGTGAATAGCATTTAACATTTTAGTTAATATTTCTGCTCAAAATTCCTCCAGCAATTCAAATGCCTCTATAATGATTCCATCTTGCATTCAATCAATCAATCAATCATGTGCCATGCCGGATTCCATCTTGCATTATCTCAGCCAAAACAACAGGTAGCACATTAATACAGTCCTAGAACAACAGGCATCACATTAACACAGTCCTAGAACAGGCAGCACATTATCACATCCTAGAACAACAACAGGCAGCACATTATCACATCCTAGAACAACAACAGGCAGCACATTATCACAGCCAAGAACAACAGGCAGCACATTAACACAGTCCTAGAACAGGCAGCACATTATCACAGCCTAGAACAACAGACAGCACATTATCACAGCCAAGAACAACAGGCAGCACATTATCACAGCCAAGAACAACAGGTAGCACATTAATACAGTCCTAGAACAGGCAGCACATTATCACAGAATAGAACAACAGGTAGCACATTATCACAGCCAAGAACAACAGACAGCACATTATCACAGCCTAGAACAACAGGCCGCACATTAATACAGCCAAGAACAACAGGTAGCACATTATCACAGCCAAGAACAACAGGCAGCACATTATCACAGCCAAGAACAACAGGTAACACATTAATACAGTCCTAGAACAGGCAGCACATTATCACAGCCTAGAACAACAGGTAGCACATTATCACAGCCAAGAACAACAGACAGCACATTATCACAGCCTAGAACAACAGGCAGCACATTAATACAGCCAAGAACAACAGGTAGCACATTATCACAGCCAAGAACAACAGGTAGCACATTAATACAGTCCTAGAACAGGCAGCACATTATCACAGCCTAGAACAACAGACAGCACATTATCACAGCCAAGAACAACAGGCAGCACATTATCACAGCCAAGAACAACAGGTAGCACATTAATACAGTCCTAGAACAGGCAGCACATTATCACAGCCTAGAACAACAGACAGCACATTATCACAGCCAAGAACAATAGGCAGCACATTATCACAGCCTAGAACAACAGGTAGCACATTATCACAGCCAAGAACAGCAGGCAGCACATTATCACAGCCTAGAACAACAGGCAGCACATTAATACAGCCAAGAACAACAGGTAGCACATTATCACAGCCTAGAACAACAGACAGCACATTATCACAGCCTAGAACAACAGACAGCACATTATCACAGCCAAGAACAACAGGCAGCACATTATCACAGCCAAGAACAACAGGTAGCACATTAATACAGTCCTAGAACAGGCAGCACATTATCACAGCCTAGAACAACAGGTAGCACATTATCACAGCCAAGAACAACAGGCAGCACATTATCACAGCCTAGAACAACAGGCAGCACATTAATACAGCTAAGAACAACAGGTAGCACATTATCACAGCCTAGAACAACAGGCAGCACATTATCACAGCCAAGAACAACAGACAGCACATTAATACAGTCCTAGAACAGGCAGCACATTATCACAGCCAAGAACAACAGACAGCACATTATCACAGCCAAGAACAACAGGCAGCACATTATCACAGCCAAGAACAGGCAGCACATTATCACAGCCAAGAACAACAGACAGCACATTATCACAGTAAAGAACAACAGGCAGCACATTATCACAGGCTAGAACAACAGACAGCACATTATCACAGCCAAGAACAACAGGCAGCACATTATCACAGCCAAGAACAACAGACAGCACATTATCACAGCCAAGAACAACAGGCAGCACATTATCACAGCCAAGAACAATAGGCAGCACATTATCACAGCCAAGAACAACAGGCAGCACATTATCACAGCCTAGAACAGCAGGCAGCACATTATCACAGCCTAGAACAGCAGGCAGCATATTATCACAGCCAAGAACAACATGCAGCACATTATCACAGCCTAGAACAACAGGCAGCACATTATCACAGCCAAGAACAACAGGCAGCACATTATCACAGCCTAGAACAACAGGCAGCACATTATCACAGCCTAGAACAACAGGCAGCACATTATCACAGCCTAGAACAGCAGGCAGCATATTATCACAGCCAAGAACAACAGGCAGCACATTATCACAGCCAAGAACAACAGACAGCACATTAATACAGTCCTAGAACAGGCAGCACATTATCACAGCCAAGAACAACAGACAGCACATTATCACAGCCAAGAACAACAGGCAGCACATTATCACAGCCAAGAACAGGCAGCACATTATCACAGCCAAGAACAACAGCACATTATCACAGCCCTAGAACAACAGGCAGCACATTATCACAGCCTAGAAACAACAGACAGCACATTAATACAGTCCTAGAACAGGCAGCACATTATCACAGCCAAGAACAACAGACAGCACATTATCACAGCCAAGAACAACAGGCAGCACATTATCACAGCCAAGAACAGGCAGCACATTATCACAGCCAAGAACAACAGCACATTATCACAGCCTAGAACAACAGGCAGCACATTATCACAGCCTAGAACAACATGCAGCACATTATCACAGCCAAGAACAACAGGCAGCACATTATCACAGCCAAGAACAACATGCAGCACATTATCACAGCCTAGAACAACAGGCAGCACATTATCACAGCCTAGAAGAACAACAGGCAGCACATTATCACAGCCTAGAACAACAGGCAGCACATTATCACAGCCTAGAACAGCAGGCAGCATATTATCACAGCCAAGAACAACAGGCAGCACATTATCACAGCCAAGAACAATAGGCAGCACATTATCACAGCCAAGAACAACAGGCAGCACATTATCACAGCCTAGAACAGCAGGCAGCACATTATCACAGCCTAGAACAGCAGGCAGCATATTATCACAGCCAAGAACAACAGGCAGCACATTATCACAGCCAAGAACAATAGGCAGCACATTATCACAGCCAAGAACAACATGCAGCACATTATCACAGCCTAGAAAAACAGGCAGCACATTATCACAGCCTAGAAGAACAACAGGCAGCACATTATCACAGCCTAGAACAACAGGCAGCACATTATCACAGCCTAGAACAGCAGGCAGCATATTATCACAGCCAAGAACAACAGGCAGCACATTATCACAGCCAAGAACAATAGGCAGCACATTATCACAGCCAAGAACAACAGGCAGCACATTATCACAGCCTAGAACAGCAGGCAGCATATTATCACAGCCAAGAACAATAGGCAGCACATTATCACAGCCTAGAACAACAGACAGCACATTATCACAGCCAAGATAGAACACGTAGCACATTATAACAGCCTAGAACAGCAACAATGATGAACTCAAGGGAATTATGAACTAAACTTACTTTCTCATCATGGAGTGCGAGATGGTGCTCAGACAACATACGGATACCCAGCCTGGAGGTTAGGGTTCGATCCAAAAATGTCTTGATGAGTCCCTCATCCTGCAACATGATATTGTCATGTTATCATACTATATACACTAGATTTCACAGATCTTGTTAGATAGTCTTTGAACATGATATACGAGGTTGTCTCAAACTCACATATACTTAGTTGTCTCCCTGACTCACATATACCAAACTGTCTTTGATCATAGATATACTAGGTTGTTTGATAATTCATTTACCAAAATGTTTCCGATCTTACATACACAAGACTTTATTTACATATGGTATCCTATATATATGCAACATTTAGTAGATGATGATGTTGCACACAGTGAACAACTAGGATTAGAATTAAATTGTAAAAAGACACGGATTATGGTCGTCACTAGGTAGAACAAAATACCACAATGTAATATACAAGTAAATGGAGACATTCTTCAACAAGTGACTAGGTACAATTATCTCAGAACAGTAATAAAATCTGATGGGAGATGCCTTGAAAAGATTAGAACAAGAATCACCATGGCAAAAGTAGCCTTTAGCAAGATGAAAAACATACTCACCAATAAAAGATGTCAATAGAAACTAGAAATAGTGTTAAGGTGCTACATAGAGCCTGCACTTTTGTATGGATGTGAAGCTTGGACAATGAGCATTCAAGCTGAAAAATATCTGATGGCTGTAGAAATGTGGTTTCTGAGGAGAATGCAAAGAATATCATGGACAGTCATTGGAGGTGGGACTATCTAAAGTGACATGTCCTTGGAGGTGGGACTATCTAGAAGGGACATGTCCTTGGAGGTGGGACTATCTAGAAGGGACATGTCCCTGGAGGTGGGACTATCTAGAAGGGACATGTCCTTGGAGGTGGGACTATCTAGAAGGGACATGTCCCTGGAGGTGGGACTATCTAGATGTGACATGTCCTTGGAGGTGGGACTATCTAGAAGGGACATATCCCTAGAGGTGGGACTATCTAGAAGGGACATGTCCCTGGAGGTGGGACTATCTAGAAGGGACATGTCCTTGGAGGTGGGACTATCTAGAAGGGACATGTCCCTGGAGGTGGGACTATCTAGATGTGACATGTCCTTGGAGGTGGGACTATCTAGAAGGGACATGTCCCTGGAGGTGGGACTATCAAGAAGGGACATGTCCCTGGAGGTGGGACTATCTAGAAGGGACATGTCCTTGGAGGTGGGACTATCTAGAAGGGACATGTCCCTTAAGGTGGGACTATCTAGAAGGGACATGTCCTTGGAGGTTGGACTATCTAGAGGTGGGACTTCAGTGATGGGTTAGTGGAGGGTCGTTAGAGGTGGGACTTCAGTGATGGATTAGTGGAGGGTCATTAGAGGTGGGACTTCAGTGATGGATTAGTGGAGGGTCATTAGAGGTGGGACTTCAGTGATGGATTAGTGGAGGGTCATTAGAGGTGGGACTTCAGTGATGGGTTAGTGGAGGGTCATTAGAGGTGAGACTTCAGTGATGGATTAGTGGAGGGTCATTAAAGGTAGGACTTCAGTGATGGGTTAGTGGAGGAGGGACTTCAGTGATGGGTTAGTGGAGGTGGGACTTCAGTGATGGGTTAGTGGAGGTGGGACTTCAGTGATGGTTTAGTGGAGGTGGGACTTCAGTGATGGGTCAGTGGAGGTGGGACTTCAGTGATGGATTAGTGGAGATGGAACTTCAGTGATTGGTCAGTAAAGGTGGGACTTCAGTGATGGGTCAGTAAAGGTGGGACTTCAGTGATGGGTTAGTGGAGGTGGGACTTCAGTGATTGGCCAGTAAAGGTGGGACTTCAGTGATAGATCAGTGGAGGTGGGACTTCAGTGATGGATCAGTGGAGGGTCATTAGAGGTGGGACTTCAGTGATGGGTTAGTGGAGGGTCATTAGAGGTGGGACTTCAGTGATGGGTTAGTGGAGGGTCATTAGAGATGGGACTTCAGTGATGGGTTAGTGGAGGGTAATAAAAAACGGGACTTCAGTGATGGATTAGTGGAGGGTCATTAGAAACGGGACTTCAGTGATGGATTAGTGGAGGGTCATTAGAGGTGGGTCTTTAGTGATGGATTAGTGGAGGGTCATTAGAAACGGGACTTCAGTGATAGATTAGTGGAGAGTCATTAGAGGTGGGACTTCAGTGATGGGTTAGTGGAGGGTCATTAGAGGTGGGACTTCAGTGATGGGTTAGTGGAGGAGGGACTTCAGTGATGGGTTAGTGGAGGAGGGACTTCAGTGATGGGTTAGTGGAGGGTCATTAGAGGTGGGACTTCAGTGATGGGTCAGTGTAGGTGGGACTGTTGATGGGTCAGTGGAGGTGGGACTCTGCTGATGGGTCAGTGAAGTTGGGACTCAGGTGATGGGTGAGAGGAGGTGGGACTCATGCAATGGGTCAGTGGAGGTGGGATTTGTGTGATGAGTAAGTGGGTGTGGGACTTGGGTGATGGATCAGCAGAGGTGGGACTTCAGTGATGGGTCAGTGGAGGTGGGACTTGGCTGATGAGTCAGTGGAGGTGGGACTTCAGTGATGAATCAGTGGAGGTGGGACTTGGCTGATGAGTCAGTGGAGGTGGGACTTGGCTGATGAGTCAGTGGAGGTGGGACTTCAGTGATGAGTCAGTGGAGGTGGGACTTCAGTGATGAGTCAGTGGAGGTTAGACTTCAGTGATGGGTCAGTGGAGGTGGGACTTCAGTGATGGGTCAGTGGAGGTGGGACTTCAGTGATGGGTCAGTGGAGGTGGGACTTCAGTGATGAGTCAGTGGAGTGGGACTTCAGTGATGAGTCAGTGGAGGTGGGACTTCAGTGATGAGTCAGTGGAGGTGGGACTTCAGTGATGGGTCAGTGGAGGAGGGACTTCAGTGATGAGTCAGTGGAGGTGGGACTTCAGTGATGAGTCAGTGGAGGTGGGACTTCAGTGATGAGACAGTGGAGGTGGGAATTCAGTGATGAGTCAGTGGAGGTGGGACTTCAGTGATGGGTCAGTGGAGGTGCGACTTCAGTGATGTGTCAGTGGAGGTGGGAATTCAGTGATGAGTCAGTGGAGGTGGGACTTCAGTGATGAGTCAGTGGAGGTGGGACTTCAGTGATGAGTCAGTGGAGGTGGGACTTCAGTGATGGGTCAGTGGAGGTGGGACTTCAGTGATGGGTCAGTGGAGGTGGGACTTCAGTGATGGGTCAGTGGAGGTGGGACTTCAGTGATGGGTCAGTGGAGGTGGGACTTCAGTGATGGGTTAGTGGAGGTGGGACTTCAGTGATGGGTCAGTGGAGGTGGGACTTCAGTGATGAGTCAGTGGAGGTGGAACTTGGCTGATGAGTCAGCGGAGGTGGGACTTCAGTGATGAGTCAGTGGAGGTGGGACTTCAGTGATGAGTCAGTGAAGGTGGGGCTTTAGTGATGGGTCAGTGGAGGTGGAACTTCAGGTATGGGTCAGTGAAGGTGGGACTTCAGTGATGGGTCAGTGGAGGTGGGACTTCAGTGATGGGTCAGCAGAGGTGGGACTTTAGTGATGGGTCAGTGGAGGTGGGACTTCAGTGATGACTCAGTGGAGGTGGGACTTCAGTGATGAGTTAGTGGAGGTGGGACTCAGGTGATGAGAAAATATCTTAATCATATACATACGCTGACATATTTACGACACTCTGCAAAACCCTCTGCCAACTGTGTGACTACATCCTTGTGGTCATCAAGCAGCTTTCTTAATGCATCAGACCACTGCTGTTCTTGCTCCAGGTCTCTTATCTGGGAAGAGGGAATTTGTAATGTTGATTAACAATTGTGCAAATTTATCATAATAGTTTATCAAGAGATAAAGTTTCAATGTATTTACCTAGGATTACCTTGATGTAGAACTTAGACACTACTCTTTCTCTCTCACACACACTCACTCACTCACTCTCTCTCACTCCCACACACACTCTCTCTGTCTCTCTCTCGTGCGCATGCACGCACACCACCCCCCATTTTGTGGTATTTGTTACAATCTCATTGTTACAACTTGTAGAACTGAACACCTAATGTCACAGCAGAATGACACAATTACAATAGGTTTACAAGACAAATTACTTTGGTGAACACTTACAGGTCCAAATTCACTCAGAATGTGGAAGGCACGTATGTATAATTCATGCTGTGAACAAACAGAATTTTTGTCAGTAAAATTAAATGAATAACTGAAATCTGAATTTGCAATAAGTTACAAATGTCATGGACACTCAATATCATCATGTTCTCTGCCAACTGGAGTAGGTAACCATGTCTCTCCATAGATTTCAATCCTTGGTGCTCTGGGTCAACTGATATTCCTCCATGCCATTTCAGTCCATCCTGCATCATTTCTCTCAGTCTGCCCCTGCCACTTTTACCGCTGATCTTTCCAGTTGTGCCATGTTTTTTCAATGCCTCTCTTCTCATTATATGAAAGACAACTTTCCTACAGTTGTATATAATATAATTTCATTTCTTATAGTTGTATATAATGTTGTAGTTTCATTAGCCTCTTTTAAGTAATCATTCTGGCAGTCTCAGAAATTCATTTCAGAATCCACATCTTTGCTTCCAAGCCCGTCTTAATTTGTTCATTTGTGTTTCATGATTCACTGCAACACAGCAAAATACATTCTATATAACGGTTCAATAATCTCTTTCTAACACTGAATGACAGTGCCTTATAGCTTAAGACTTCATTTCCTGAAATGCAGCTTTTGCGTGAAAATGCATTCTAAATCTTTGTCACACATCTATCTGATGTTATAATTGCTCCTAGGTATTGAAATTTATTAACTTGGTTAAGCATTTTCTCTTTCATTTTTATATCACATTTTGGTGTCATCTTTGACTTTCATATTTGTATTGATATTCAAGCAAAGTCCTTTTGTTACACTATATTACTGGAATGTACAACATGTACATATATTCTGTGAAATAACAAATCTGATAGTAGCAAACTCTTTATTTCCGCACAAAGATATACACAAAGTCACGTGGAACTCGCCTGATAACATCACAAAAAATCAGATAGACCATTTTTGCATTAATGCCAAATTCCGTTCATCAGTACAAGACGTCAGAGCCTACAGAGGTGCAGATGCTGGCAGTGATCACAATCTCTGCATTGCCAAACTAAAAATAAAGCTCAAGACTCTGCACAGATCACCCAGAATTAAGAAAATAAACTCACAGTCCCTACTGACTAAAGAACACCAACTCGCATTCAATTCAGAGGTACGAAGCAGCTATGCTAACAAAGAAAGTGTATCGAGCAATGCGAATATTAAAAACAACATTGAAGAAAATTGGAATTTCCTAAAAAATACCTTGCTTAATGCTGCAACAAACACAGTCGGCTACGTACAAAGACAGAAGAAGAAGTGGCTAAGCGATAACACCTGGACGAAGATACAAGAAAGAAAACAAGCAAAACTAACACTTCTTTCTGCAAAAGACACATCTACATATGATACCCATAAGCAAAAATACTCTATGTTGGATAAAGAGGTGAAATCAAGAGCACGAAAAGACAAACAGAACTTTATTCACAGCCTGGCCTCCGAAGCCGAAGCAGCTGCCAGAACTGGAAACAACAGAGCCGTATTCCATATCATGAAGCAACTATGCAATCACTCACCTACACCAAATATACCCATCAAAGACAAACAAGGCAATCAATTGTTATCCGATGACCTTCAAAAGCAACGATGGGCAGAACATTTCAAAGAAATATTAAATAGACCGCAGCCTGACACTGTTCCTAACCTGGATGGAGAAATTACTATGCCCCCATTAGATGCCTCCTGCGAGTTATTCACCATGGAAGAGATTAAAGCAGCCATCAAAAAATTGAAGAACAACAAAGCTGTTGGTGAAGATGAAATCTCAGGAGAAATGCTCAAAGCAGCAGATGAGAACACCTTACAACGTTTGTTACAGCTGATCAATGAAATCTGGCAAAGCGAATCCCCACCACAACAGTGGAAAGATGGTGTAATTTTCAAACTGCCTAAAAAGGGCGATATGTCTGATTGCAATAATTGGCGTGGTATCACTCTATTGTCAGTACCAGGAAAACTTTTTTGTAGCATGTTACTTGAGAGATTGAAAAAGGCGATAGATGAAAGACTCAGAGAAGAACAAGCAGGCTTCAGACCAAAACGGTCATGCATAGACCACATTTTAACCCTCAGAATAATCATTGAAGACTCCGTAGAATTCCAGTCGAAATTAATCACCAACTTTGTCGACTTTCAAAAAGCCTTCGACAGTATCCACCGTCCTTCACTTTGGAATCTACTTAACATCTATGGTTTTCCTACCAAATATACCAACGTCATAAAATCTTTCTACAAAGAAACACGTTGCTGCGTAAGAACAGAAACAGGCAACTCTGACTGGTTCTCAGTCGAAACAGGAGTGAAACAGGGCTGTGTCTTATCACCGATGCTTTTTGGAATAGCTATCGACTGGGTCATGCGCAAATGCACAAACAACACAAATATGGGTATCCATTGGGTTGACAAAATTCTAGAAGACCTGGACTTTGCCGACGACATAGTGCTTTTGAGTTCAACACACCCGGATGCCCAAGAGAAAATAAACCACCTCCAAAATGTTTCAGGACAAATTGGTCTCCAAATTAACACCACAAAAACAAAGACTATTGATCTTACCACCTGTTCAGATGACACCAAATTGAACAGCTACGTTCTTGAAAAAGTCAACAGTTTTACATACCTAGGAAGCAAAATGACATCTACAGGGGACTCAACACCAGAAATATCATCTAGAATCGCACTGGCATCTAGTGCCTTCAATAAGCTGTCAAACATCTGGAAGTCAAAGACACTCAGCAAACACACAAAACTTAAAATCTTCAACTCTTGTGTGGTTCCAGTGTTAACGTATGGTTGTGAAAGTTGGAAATCAACGGTAGCTTTAGATAAAAAATTAGACAATTTTGAGAACAAATGTCTTAGAAGACTTCTAAACATCCACTGGAAAGACTTCAGAACCAATTCGCAAATAAGACAAGAGACTAAGCAAGATACAGTATCCAATTTCATAAGAAGACGCCGTTGGAACTACATCGGCCATGTACTCAGAATGGACAAGTCAAGACTCCCCTACCAAGCCCTCATATGGTCACCAGTAGGGAAAAGAAAACGGGGAAGACCAAGAGAGACCCTGCGTAGAACCATCATTAGAGAAGGCTCATTCAATGGCCAAGTAAATATCCAAGATCTACAACAGGTAGCAGCGAACCGCCAAGCATGGAGAGACAGGACTTCTGCCCTATGCGCCGCCTTAGGCTCAAGAGGAAAGACTAACTAACTAACTAACAACATGTATAACTGTAGCATTTTCCAACATCAATACTGTGTCAATGTGCATAGCATAGACTGTTTATATTACAACCACCAACTTGTATTCCTGGTCGCTCTTTGATCTGTCTCATTACTTTGCTATAAAGAAAGAATAGATCTGGCAACAAACCATTCTTGTCTTTCTCTGTGCTTTATCTGTTCATAACTGTCCTCTTTATTTCTCATTCTAATTTCTGCTACTTGCTTGCAATAAATCTGTTTTATTCTGTGATATTTCCCAACAAATGTTATATTTTCCAATGCTTTCATCATTTCATTGTGTTCAATAAATACTCATCATGAACAGAAAATATAAAATCATGAATGGCCTAATAATTGCTGAAATCAACATAACATATAAACAACCTAATAATTGCTGAAATCAACAAAAAATATTACACCATGAACAAATTAATAACTGAAATCATCAGAAAATATCACATCATGAATAATCTAATAACAATCAAAATCAGCAAACATTAGAATAAATGACCTAAAGCATGCTAAATTAAACAGGAAAAAATTCACAGTGAACAACCTAATAAATCCTTGACCACGGAAAATATCTAAAAATAGCTGATGATCTTGAAATCATCATGAACAAATAACCACTGAAATCCACAGGACATATCACATCATCAACAGATTAACTGCTACAACAGGAAATGTCACATCATGATTGACCTACTAACAATCAGTAGAGAATATCATAAATTGAAATTCCTACATACAAACATAAAATAAAAATATCACATTGTGAACAAATTAATATAGGATTACATCAAGAGAAAGTATCACACCAGGTACAACCTTATAGGTTTTAAAATGAAAAAAAATATCACGAATGACCTAATAATAGTTGCAATCAACAGAAAATATCACATCATGAAAATAGTTGCTGAAGCAACAAATAATATTACATTATTAAGACCTAATTTCCTAAATCAATAGAAATTGTAAAAACAAGCTGCAGTATTGTCTGGACAGACAGATCACTGACTGAAGCAAAATTTGATGTTTGGTCAGACGGATCACCAACAGAAGCAGCAAATTTTACCATGTTTAGTCAGACAGATCACTGACTGAAGCAACACATTTCACCATATATGATCAGACAGATCACTGACTGGAGTAATAAGTTTCATCATATATGGGAAGATAGATAACTGACTGGAGAAATAAGTTTCACCATATATGGGAAGATAGATAACTGACTGGAGAAATAAGTTTCACCATATATGGGAAGATAGATAACTGACTGGAGAAATAAGTTTCATCATATATGTGACGATAGTAACTGACTGGAGTAATAAGTTTCATCATATATGGGAAGATAGATAACTGACTGGAGTAATAAGTTTCACCATATATGAGAAGATAGATAACTGACTGGAGAAATAAGTTTCATCATATATGTGAAGATAGTAACTGACTGGAGTAATAAGTTTCATCATATATGGGAAGATAGATAACTGACTGGAGTAATAAGTTTCATCATATATGGGAAGATAGATAACTGACTGGAGTAATAAGTTTCATCATATATGGTAAGATAGATAACTGACTGGAGTAATAAGTTTCATCATATATGGGAAGATAGATAACTGACTGGAGTAATAAGTTTCATCATATATGGGAAGATAGATAACTGACTGGAGTAATAAGTTTCACCATATATGGGAAGATAGTAACTGACTGGAGTAATAAGTTTCATCATATATGGGAAGATAGTAACTGACTGGAATAATAAGTTTCACCATATATGGGAAGATAGATTGACTGGAGTAATAAGTTTCATCATATATGGGAAGATAGATAACTGGCTGGAGTAATAAGTTTCATCATATATGGGAAGATAAAAGACTGACTGGAGAAATACGTTTCACCATATATGGGAAGATAGATAACTGACTGGAGAAATAAGTTTCACCATTTATGGGAAGATAGAAAACTGACTGGAGAAATAAGTTTCATCATATATGTGAAGATAGTAACTCTCTCTCTCTCATCATGTTCCTCTTGTACCTTGCGGTGTCGAGGTGAAGTATAAACTTCGTGAGAGTGCCCGGTTATGGGCTTCGTATATCGACATTCCCATGGATTCTGTTATTCCCTCCGTCCAACGTTTACGTGGTCGGCCTCTTCCTCTGTCTCCATCTGGTCTGTACATCATTGCTTGTTGTGGCATGCTGTTGACTGGTAGCCTACTTGCATGGCCAAACCATTTGACCTGCTGCTTTCTAATAAAATCTAGAGCAGCTTTAACCCCCACTTTAGTCCTGATTTCTTCATTTCTGATCTTATCTCTTCTTGATACGTTGAGTATTCTTCTCAGGAACCTCATTTCTGTTGTGATTTTTCTTTTCTCTTTTTCTGTCATTGTCCAGGTTTGGCATTGGTAGCACAGAGTTGGTAGGAAGATTGTGTTGTAAAGTGCTTTCTTAGTAGTTATTGATACATGTTTGTTCTTTAGTATTGGTGCCATTTGTCCAATGAGTTGATTTGCCTTATTGCACCTATTTTCGATCTCGTCTTCTGATCTGCCATTTGATGATATTATACTTCCTAGGTACTTGAAGCTCTTTACTTGTTTCAAGGGATGTTCGTTTAGGTGAATTGTTGCTGTTTGTTCTTCTTTAGTTATAGTCATTACCTCTGTTTTGCTTGTGCTAATTTTCATGTTATGTTCCCTACACATTTCGTTTAGACTATTCATGTGGTCTTGTAATTCAGCTTCTGATTTTGCTATTAGTGCTTGGTCGTCCACAAACAGGAGTTCTCTAATGGTTAGATTTGCAGATGGTTCTTCTTCTGTGTTCTCGTCATGCGGTATTCTTGCTGTCTCTGCTTGGCTGGTTTCTTTACATATGTTGTCTATATATGTTATGAACAAGAGAGGGGACAGGACACAACCTTGTCGTACTCCAGATCTTATGGTGAAGGGTTCTGAGTGTTCTCCAGTTGCTCTCACTATGCATTCACTGTTGTATAAACTTCTACATAGGTTTGATAGATGTGTACTCACTGCATATTGTTTAAGGATTTCCCACAGCTTGTTTCTATCTACCCTATCAAATGCCTTTTCTTGGTCGACAAAGGCTAAGTAGAGTGTTTCATTGAATTCAATTGATTTTTCTATAAGTTGTCTAAGAGCAAAAATGGCGTCTGTGCATCCTTTGTTTTTCCTAAATCCAAGCTGCGTTTCGCTTAGCTGGGGTTCTAAAGTAGTTCGTAATCTTTTTTCAAGAATTTTGCAAAATATTTTCCCAGTATGACTTCAACAGTGAAATGCCTCTGTATTGTGTGCAATCTCTTTTGCTGCCTTTGTTTTTCCAAATTGGGATAATTATGGCGTTTCCCCAGTCTCGTGGTGTCTGTTGTTCTACCCAAACATGGTTGAATAGTCTATGTAGCCAAGCTGTTCCTACTTCCCTTGCTGCTTTAATTAGTTCATTTGGTATTTCATCCTGTCCTGGTGATTTGTTTAATGGGGCTAATCTGATGGCTTCTATAATTTCTTCTTTTAGTATGTCTGGTTCTAGTTCCTCGGTGACATCTGTGTAGGTCTCTTGAATTCCTGTGACATCTGATGGGATCTTGAGAAGTTGTTCGAAATACTGCTTCCATCTTATTAGGATCTGTTTTTGTTCACTTATTGGTTCTCCATTTTCGCTGTTAATTATTTCAGTTGGGTCAAAGGGTTCTCCTCTGGTTCGCATTGCACTTATCTTTTTGTAGAAGTTTCTGGTTGCCTCCTTGTAGTTTTTATTTAGGGTTTCTCCATACTCTTCCCAGTCTTTTTGTTTTTCCCTCTTTACTATTCTACTCACATGTCTTCTCGCTATTCTGTATTCTCTGTAATAACTGACTGGAGTAATAAGTTTCATCATATATGGGAAGATAGATAACTGACTGGAGTAATAAGTTTCATCATATATGGGAAGATAGATAACTGACTGGAGTAATAAGTTTCATCATATATGGGAAGATAGATAACTGACTGGGGTAATAAGTTTCATCATATATGGGAAGATAGATAACTGACTGGAGTAATAAGTTTCATCATATATGGGAAGATAGATAACTGACTGGAGTAATAAGTTTCATTATATATGGGAAGATAGATAACTGACTGGAGTAATAAGTTTCATCATATATGGGAAGATAGATAACTGACTGGAGTAATAAGTTTCATCATATATGGGAAGATAGATAACTGACTGGAGTAATAAGTTTCATCATATATGGGAAAATAGATAACTGACTGGAGTAATAAGTTTCACCATATATGGGAAGATAGATAACTGACTGGAGTAATAAGTTTCACCATATATGGGAAGATAGATAACTGACTGGAGTAATAAGTTTCACCATAAAGCACATACAACATTGAAAGCTTTACATACAATATTAACTGAATGTCCCTTAAGAGAATTGTCAAATGTTATGTATATTCAACACTAATATATGGCGTGGAAGCCTGGGCAATGAACGAGAAATTGGAAAGTTGAATAGAAGCCCTGGAGATGTGGATATACAGAAGAATGTCGTATTTCATGGAAATAAAAACAATCAAATACAGAGGTTCTAGAAAAACTGGGAATGAAAAGAGTTGAAAGAAATAAAAAAGAGGCAAGTGAAATATTTTGGCTATGTTAAAAGACACAACACTCTTATAAAAACCATATTGGAGGGTAAAGTTGAAGGCATGCTAGCAATAGGTAGACACCGATACAAGTGGGAAGATAAAATTAAGTGATGGACGAACAGCAGTCTGACAAAATGTACAGTCAAGGCAAGAGACCAACAGTGTTGGAGATCCATTACAGCTAACCTTCATTGTGGAGACAGCAACTGATTGATTGAATGTCACATAAAAATGCATAAGATACTTATCATTCACAACATTAATAACATAACCACATAAATGATTCCAGAATACTAGATATCACATAAAGCATCCATAAGATATATCATCCACATATATCATATAAAACAATCTTTTGTAAAATCATGCACGCACATACACACTAACACATACACTATGTACAATATCCACATCTAATATATTCATATTATTATCTACAACTCTCACATATACTACATAAAATATCCACATATACATTTAGATACACTACATTCCATATAAATGGATATCACAAACACCATACATACACTATAGGCAATGAATGAATCACCAAAAAACGAGAAGTAGATTGTGAGCTTTACTAGAACACGATTACAAGAAACAAAATGAACGTTGCGACTAAAGCCTTCATCAGCACAGAACAAACAAACACAGACACACACACACAACTACATGAAAAACACTACATGAAAATATAAAGGTTACTTATCTGAATCCTTGTTTGGCTGAATACGTCTTAAGCGCTTAACACGTTTGATGTGGATGGAATGAATCGGATGTGTGGTTCAAGCAGGTCAATGGACTAAAGGTCACTAGAAGGTGTCAGAAGCTCAAGGATTGGCTTAGCCACCCAATGGGAGAGCACCCGGAAGTTAAATGAAACTATGTTGGAAACTGAGGCCGTGAGGGGACAGTGAGCTCAACTGGAAGATGAGACAGTTTTTCAATGTCTTATGATCATGTTCGTGAGATGCGCACAATTTTATCGATGTGACCTGTATGTTGCCACAGTGGTCAGAACTGTTGAAGTGTATGGATACTGGTTTCTGGGAACCACTGTTGATATCAGAGAGGTGTTGCCTAAACATGTCAGCTAGATGTAGACCTATTTATCCGATATATCTCATGTCACAACGTGTGCAGATAATCATATAGATAACATTGCGACTCGTGCATGAGAAACCCTCACAGATGTGGAAAGTGGTCTTTGGGAATACATACACTATAGAACATTCATGATAAGGTGCATACAAATTACAATATACTTACATAACAATATTGATATACACTGCTTACTATATTGACACACACCACATTCATAACATGGTACATACAAAATTCAAATATACCAAACACACACAACCATAACATACCACATACAACAAAGTGGGATGACAACCAACTATGAATGGTAGGTTCCGGAATCCATTAATTCTATGGGCTATCCTCACTGGCAACTCCTTGTGCAGATATTGCGCACTTCTCTGAAAAGAGACAAATGATATTTGCTAAAGAGATCCTACAACAGCAGTAATATGATTTGCAGGGCACAGCGGCCGAAAGAGTCTTTACTACTGAACGGGCAAAACGTCTGAAAGCGTCCGTGACAACTAAGTGATGTAAACACTCTGTGAGACTTCCTATTGTTATACGTTCGGTGTTATCGATAACTTGATAACGTTGGCGCCATTTGCATGTGTTTTCTTTAAATTTGATCAGACTTTTTAAAATAGTTTTCAGGGTTTTTATGCTTTGCTTTTCAAAATGGATTTCGACGATTCTTCAAAGTGATAGCGGAGATTTTGCTTGGTTCAATTTAAGTGACATTGAAGTACACAAATTTTACTATGAATCGGAGCTTGATATCAGCGTATGCACTTTAGACACTTTGGATCTTTCGGACTTTGAAGAAAGTGATTCTGATTCTGAAAATATGGCTGAAGAAAGTAAGGTGGTATAGATGACTGACAATCACAAACAATATGTTGCATTTTGTAAATGTGTGTGTTCATGTGTGAATTACTGGCAACATTGGATTACTTATTTCACATGTGAGTAATATGCATTCATTTTCCTTCATTTTGTTGTTTATTTCACAAAAATCGGTTCACTAACACTTTAGATTTGATGGTTTTACTAACCTAACCCTAAATCTTATGGAAAACCTAACAAATGTTGCCCCTTCAGAGTAAAAAAAGGAAAAACGTGTGCCCTTCAAGCCATCCAGTGTGTTATTGGAATGATTAGTATCTGCAACTTGTGACTCAAGCCAACTGGTGTGTTATTGGAACAATTGGTATCTGCAACCTGTGACTCAAGCCAACTGGTACGTTATTGGAATACCAATATCAAACAGCAGTACGTACTGTTCAATGGTGGTAGTAGCAAATATAAAAGGGTTAAGTAGGTAAGGAACCTAAGACTGGTCTAGCAAACCAGTAGGGAATTTACTTGATCCTAAAAATTCTGCTTGAGATTCATAGATGAAATTGGAGGAAAGGCGCTGGTCACAGGCGCCGGAACTTCAATTACCCCTCCCCATGATGCCTAACGGCATAAGTGGAACAAAAATAACAACAACAACAACAACAACTTACTGTCATATTTAAACATACCAATTACTGTCATATTTAGTAAACATTATCCATCCATCAATCCATCCATCATGTGCCATACCGATAAATGTGGGCGGTCATGTTTAGCCATCTCACTTGATCACCAAAGTAGTGGATCAGCTCCGTGTCCCTGTCTCGACCTTGCCAAGTGGCCAAGCCATCCAGGTTATTTACTTCTCAGTCTTCCCCTTGGCCTCTTCCCTTTGATCTTGCCAGTTGTCACCAAGTTCTCCAAGTCATTTCTTCTCATAACATGCCCAAAACGTCTAATGTCTCTAATCAGTTTACGATCTTCATTTGTTTCTTGAAGGACTTGTTCACTGGTTGCTCTGTCTGTCCATAGTATTCTTTGCATTTTCCTCAGAAACCACATTTCCACAGCCATCAGATGTTTTTCAGCTTTACTGCTCATTGTCCACGCTTCATATCCATACACAAGTACAGGTTCTATGTAGCACTTCAACACTTTTTCTTGTTTCAATTGATATCTTTTTATTGGTCAGTATGTTTTTCATCTTGCAAAAGGCTACCTTTGCAATGGCAATTCTTGTTCTAATCTCTTCAAGGAACCTCCCATCAGATGTTATGACTGTTCTGAGATAACTGTACCGATTCACTTGCTTAAGAATATGTCCATTTACTTGAATATCATTTTGTGGTATTTCCTTCTTCCCAGTGACGGCCATAATCTGTGTCTTCTTACTATTCAGTTCTAACCCTAGTTGTTCACTATGTGCAACAACCGCATCTACTAAATGTTGCAGGTCCTATTCATTGTCTGCAATCAAGACTGTATCATCTGCATATCTTGGGACGCAGAGGTGTTTCCAAGGCACCAGGGCCAGGTTCTATAATGGCCAAGACCTACTGACACGTCCTTGTCACGTGTCCTGGGCAACAGGTCCCTTTGGGGTCCTGGCTAACGTCAGTAGGATCGTTGATTCCTCCGAAGTCGGAGAGTATATGCCTGCACGGCGAAGAACTACCAGTATGCACACCAATAAGCCAGACATGGAGCAACGGATACTCACGCAAACCTCAGATCCTGTATAACATCACACTGATGTTGGATAACAGGATGTCTTCATCCGACATACAGGACTTCGCGCTGGAGTTCACAGCCAGCGAATGCAAGCAAGCAAACAAGCAAGCATCTGCATATCTAATGTTATTGATGTATCATCTCCCAATGTTGATTCCTTTCATATCTTCTATATTTCTGAAAATATTTTCACTGTACAGGGAAAAAAGATCTGGAGACATTATACATCCCTGTCTCATACCTTATTATCACATACTGTCATATAGTAAACAGTAACTCACTGTGTCTTCAAACAGAAAACAGTACCACATACTGATGTCTTAAACCCCCTCCACTCATGCAGTGAGGCAGACCAGAACAAGACCATTTGTACTTTGTGATGTCCAACATGTGGCCGAGCCAGCCCCGTGGCCAAGTGATTTCTGATCCTGCATACCAACATTTGAAACACAGCGGCATGCGATTTGGCAGCAGAAAGTGTTGCGTTGGCTTTTTACGGAATGGTATGGGTGCCGGTCGTTCAGAAAGCAATGGCAAACTACTGAACGTAAACTTGCCACGACATGACAACAGCTAATAATGCTGGTCTTGACTGCACGTCCTGAAAAGGATATGCAACAAGCTTAACTAACATGTGGCCATCTCAAGCATGATAACATGTCCAAACAACAAGAACACCACTTTCTTCCAACAAACATGACTGAAATGCAGACATAATTCCCTTAAATGCAGACATAATTCCCTTAAAAGCAGACAATTCACTCAAATGCAGATAATTAACTCAACTGCAGACAATTCACTCAAATGCAGATATTTCACTCAAATTTCAGGTATTTTACTCAAATGCACACATGATTCTCTCACATGTAGACATGATTCTCTCACATGTAGACATGATTCTCTCACATGTAGACATGATTCTCTCAAATGTTGACATGATTCTCTCAAATGTTGACATGATTCCCTCAAATGTAGACATGATTCTCTCAAATGTTGACATGATTCCCTCAAATGTAGACATGATTATCTCAGATGTAAACATGATTATCTCAAATGCAGACATGATTATCTCAAATGTAGACGTGATTCTCTCAAATGCTGGCATGATTTCCTTAAATACAAACAATTCACATAAATATAGACATGATTCACTAAATTGAAGACATGATTCACTAAAATGAAGACATGATTCACTCAAATGAAGACATGCTTCACTCAAATGAAGACATGATTCATTTCAAAACATGCTTCACTCAAATGAAGACATGATTCACTTGAACTTGTAGACATGATTCACTCAAACGAAGACATACTTCACTCAAATGAAGACATACTTCACTCAAATGAAGACATGTTTCACTCAAATGAAGACATGATTCACTCAAATGAAGCCATGATTCAGTTGAAGACAAGCTTCACTCAAATGACGACATTCATTCAAATGAAGACATGCTTCACTCAAAGTCATAATTCACTTGAAGACATGCACACTCAAATGAAGACATGATTCACATGAAGACATGATTCACTCTAATGAAGACATGCTTCACTCAAATGAAGACATGATTCACTTGAAGACATACTTCACTCAAATGAAGTCATGACTCACTCAAATGAAGACATGATTCACTCAAATGAAGACATGATTCACTCAAATGAGGACATGATTCACTCAAATGAAGACATGATTCATGTGAAGACATGATTCAATCAAATGAAGACATGATTCAATCAAATGAAGACATGCTTCACTCAAATGAAGACATGATTCACTCAAATGAAGACATGATTCACTCAAATGCAGACAATTCACGCAAAATGTAGTCACGATTCTCTCAAATATAGACATGATGCATTGAAAGTCCTACTTACCAATATGTGACTCTGGTCTGGACTCTTTCCTGAATATAAAATGGCTGCTGGAGTCAGACGAACTGATGGCTGTATCAACAACAAATAAACATTGTAATTAAACACAGGAGTCAGACAAACTGATGGCTATATCAACAACAAATAGACATTGTAATTAAACACAGGAGTCAGACAAACTGATGGCTATATCAACAACAAATAGACATTGTAATTAAACATGGAAGTTGGACAAACTGATGGCTATATCAACAACAAATAGACATTGTAATTAAACACAGGAGTCAGACAAACTGATGGCTATATCAACAACAAATAGACATTGTAATTAAACACAGGAGTCAGACAAACTGATGACTGTATCAACAACAAATAGACATTGTAATTAAACATGGAAGTTGGACAAACTGATGGCTATATCAACAACAAATAGACATTGTAATTAAACACAGGAGTCAGACAAACTGATGGCTATATCAACAACAAATAGACATTGTAATTAAACACAGGAGTCAGACAAACTGATGGCTATATCAACAACAAATAGACATTGTCATTAAACACAGGAGTCAGACAAACTGATGGCTATATCAACAACAAATAGACATTGTAATTAAACACAGGAGTCAGACAAACCGATGGCTATATCAACAACAAATAGACATTGTAATTAAACACAGGAGTCAGACAAACTGATGGCTATATCAATAACAAATAGACATTGTAATTAAACACAGGAGTCAGACAAACTGATGGCTATATCAACAACAAATAGACATTGTAATTAAACACAGGAGTCAGACAAACTGATGGCTATATCAACAACAAATAAACATTGTAATTAAACACAAGAGTCAGACAAACTGATGGCTATATCAACAACAAATAGACATTGTAATTAAACACAGGAGTCAGACAAACTGATGGCTTTATCAACAACAAATAGACATTGTAATTAAACACAGGAGTCAGACAAACTGATGGCTGTATCAACAACAAATAGACATTGTAATTAAACACAGGAGTCAGACAAACAGATGGCTATATCAACAACAAATAGATATTGTAATTAAACACAGGAGTCAGACAAACTGATGACTGTATCAACAACAAATAGACATTGTAATTAAACATGGAAGTTGGACAAACTGATGGCTATATCAACAACAAATAGACATTGTAATTAAACACAGGAGTCAGACAAACTGATGGCTATATCAACAACAAATAGACATTGTAATTAAACACAGGAGTCAGACAAACTGATGACTGTATCAACAACAAATAGACATTGTAATTAAACATGGAAGTTGGACAAACTGATGGCTATATCAACAACAAATAGACATTGTAATTAAACACAGGAGTCAGACAAACTGATGGCTATATCAACAACAAATAGACATTGTTATTAAACACAGGAGTCAGACAAACTGATGACTGTATCAACAACAAATAGACATTGTAATTAAACATGGAAGTTGGACAAACTGATGGCTATATCAACAACAAATAGACATTGTAATTAAACACAGGAGTCAGACAAACTGATGGCTATATCAACAACAAATAGACATTGTTATTAAACACAGGAGTCAGACAAACTGATGACTGTATCAAAAACAAATAGACATTGTAATTAAACACAGGAGTCAGACAAACTGATGACTGTATCAACAACAAATAGACATTGTAATTAAACACAGGAGTCAGACAAACTGATGGCTATATCAACAACAAATAGATATTGTAATTAAACACAGGAGTCAGACAAACTGATGGCTATATCAACAACAAATAGACATTGTAATTAAACACAGGAGTCAGACAAACTGATGACTGTATCAACAACAAATAGTTCAGTTCATTGGCACCTTGCCGTCTTGACAGACGATAGTTTGTGCTCTAAAAAGGCATAATAACTTTTAACTATGGCGGTAGCGAGTGTGACTGATAAGGCCAATTTGCGCTGTAAATGTCCGTTCACAGTGGGTGCATGTGAACACGTGGTCATTTCCACCATCATGCACCATCTTACGTCTCAAACGCTTGGTGTGTGACTTTTCTGCAATAATTTTCTCCTTTGACTTTATTCCATTTCTGATATTTGCCCTCCACGCAACACGTTCAGCGGCGACTTGCTCCCAATGTGCATTATCAATGCCTGTATCAATCATGTCCCGCTTACACACATCTTTGTATCGTAGTAGAGGCCGACCCTGAGATCTCTTACCCATCTGTAATTCACCAAAAAAGATATCCTTTGGTATTCTACCATCATCCATCCTCCTAAGATGTCCTATCCATCTAAGTCTACGAAGACTGAGCATGGAATAAACTGTCACACAACCTGATCTTTCCAATACTTCAGTATTTGTGATTTTGTCTTGCCACTTAATACCAAGAATTCTTCGCAGACACCGCATATGAAAGCTGTTTAAATTGTTCTCTTGGTGTGAGTAAGTTGTCCAGGTTTCACTGCCATAGAGAAGAGTACTAAGGACACAGGCTTGATAGACAAGGACTTTTGTTTTGGCAGTAAGCTTCCTGTTCTCCCAGACTCTTTTTCTTAACCTGTTCATTGTTGTTGCTGCCTTACCAATCCGGATGTTGATTTCCTGATCTAGGGATAATTTGCTATTTACCACTGATCCTAGATATGTAAAATGGTCTACTATCTCTAGTTCGGCGTCGTCAATAAAGATTGATGGTACCCCATGTGCACCTTGTGACATAATCTGTGTCTTCTTTTTGCTAATTGTTAAACCAAATTCAGAACAAGCATTGGAGAATGCAGATAGTAGACATTGCAATTCTTCCTCAGAGTGGGTCGTAACTGCAGCATCATCTGCAAAAAGCAACTCTCTGATCAGTACCCTCCTAATTTTGGTCTTAGCCTTCAATCTCTGAGCATTGTAGAGGCCGCCATCTGAGCGTGAGTGAATGTATATACCACCATCCTGATCACGAAATGCATATTTCAGTAGAAGTGAAAAGTATATTCCAAAGAGGGTGGGAGCTAGTACACAACCTTGCTTAACTCCACTCTTGATTTCAAATTCTTCAGAAGTTGCACCATCAAACTTGATTATACCCTTCATGCCTGTGTGGAACGATTCCACAATGGACAGAAGAGTTGGTGGGCAGCCAATCTTCTTTAGTGCCTTGAACAGACCCTCACGACTGACCAAATCAAATGCCTTTGTGAGGTCGATGAAGGCAATAAACAGTGGTTGATTCTGTTCACGGCATTTTTCTTGCATTTGTCGCAATGAGAATATCATATCAGTGGTAGACCGGTTCTGTCGAAAGCCACACTGTGATTCGGGGTAGACTTGATCTCCTAGGACTTGAAGTCTGCGCAGAACAATTCTGGCAAATACTTTTCCAACAATACACAGAAGTGAGATACCCCTATAGTTGTTACAGTCGCTCCGATCACCCTTGTTCTTGTACAGCGTTATGATGTTTGAATCTTTGAAATCCTGTGGGACTTGTCCTTCACGCCAGCATAGCTCTATTAGCTGGTGGATCTGTAGAGTGAGTGTTTCTTGCCCACTCCTGATAACCTCTATTGGAATCCCATCCTTACCTGGAGCCTTGCCAGATGCAAGTTCATTTATAGACATTTATAGACATTTATAGACAAATAGACATTGTAATTAAACACAGGAGTCAGACAAACTGATGACTGTATCAACAACAAATAGACATTGTAATTAAACACAGGAGTCAGACAAACTGTTGGCTATATCAACAACAAATAGATATTGTAATTAAACACAGGAGTCAGACAAACTGATGGCTATATCAACAACAAATAGATATTGTAATTAAACACAGGAGTCAGATAAACCGATGGCTATACCAACAACAAATAGATATTGTAATTAAACACAGGCGTCAGACAAACTGATGGCTATATCAACAACAAATAGACATTGTAATTAAACACAGGAGTCAGACAAACTGATGGCTATATCAACAACAAATAGATATTGTAATTAAACACAGGAGTCAGACAAACTGATGGCTATATCAACAACAAATAGACATTGTAATTACACAGGAGTCGACAAACTGATGGCTATATCAACAACAAATAGATATTGTAATTAAACACAGGAGTCAGACAAACTGATGGCTATCAACACAAGATAAGATTGTAATTAAAACACAGGAGTCAGACAAACTGATGGCTATATCAACAACAAATAGATATTGTAATTAAACACAGGAGTCAGACAAACTGATGGCTATATCAACAACAAATAGATATTGTAATTAAACACAGGAGTCAGACAAACTGTTGGCTATATCAACAACAAATAGACATTGTAATTAAACACAGGAGTCAGACAAACTGATGGCTATATCAACAACAAATAGATATTGTAATTAAACACAGGAGTCAGATAAACCGATGGCTATATCAACAACAAATAGATATTGTAATTAAACACAGGAGTCAGACAAACTGATGGCTATATCAACACAATAGACATTGTAATTAAACACAGGAGTCAGACAAACTGATGGCTATATCAACAACAAATAGACATTGTAATTAAACACAGGAGTCAGACAAACTGATGGCTATATCAACAACAAATAGACATTGTAATTAAATACAGGAGTCAGACAAACTGATGGCTATATCAACAACAAATAAGACATTGTAATTGAACATGGAAGTTGGACAAACTGATGGCTGTATCAACAACAAATAGATATTGTAATTAAACATGGAAGTTGGACAAACTGATGGCTATATCAACAACAAATAGACATTGTAATTAAACATGGAAGTTGGACAAACTGATGGCTATATCAACAACAAATAGACATTGTAATTAAACACAGGAGTCAGACAAACTGATGACTGTATCAACAACAAATAGACATTGTAATTAAACACAGGAGTCAGACAAACTGATGGCTATATCAACAACAAATAGACATTGTAATTAAACATGGAAGTTGGACAAACTGATGGCTGTATCAACAACAAATAGACATTGTAATTAAACACAGGAGTCAGACAAACTGATGGCTATATCAACAACAAATAGACATTGTAATTAAACACAGGAGTCAGACAAACTGATGGCTATATCAACAACAAATAGACATTGTAATTAAACACAGGAGTCAAAACTGATGGCTGTATCAACAACAAATAGACATTGTAATTAAACACAGGAGTCAGACAAACTGATGGCTGTATCAACAACAAATAGACATTGTAATTAAACACAGGAGTCAGACAAACTGATGGCTGTATCAACAACAAATAGACATTGTAATTAAACACAGGAGTCAGACAAACTGATGGCTATATCAACAACAAATAGACATTGTAATTAAACACAGGAGTCAGACAAACCGATGGCTGTATCAACAACAAATAGACATTGTAATTAAACACAGGAGTCAGACAAACTGATGGCTATATCAACAACAAATAGATATTGTAATTAAACACAGGAGTCAGACAAACTGATGGCTATATCAACAACAAATAGACATTGTAATTAAACACAGGAGTCAGACAAACTGATGGCTGTATCAACAACAAATAGATATTGTAATTAAACACAGGAGTCAGACAAACCGATGGCTATATCAACAACAAATATTTAATCATCCTGCTGTGCTTAATCAGTTAATCAAACCTTCACACAAAATCTACAAACAACTGGTGGCCTTTGCCTTCAGACATGAAGTAAATCCACAAACAACTGGTGGCCTTTGTGGATATTCATTCAATTTTGTTGCAACCAAACTATCTTGGATATTCATTTAGTTTATGTCTTAGCTTATGGTGGATTTAAGTCTGTTTATGTGGCCCCATGATAGGTAATACATATATTTTACAGCAATGACAAAATAAATGTCAGAACAGATGTCAATAAATGAAATAACTGATGCCAATTAATTACATCATTGATGCCAAGTAATAGCATTACATAAAACAAAGTAATGACATCCAACTGTACTCCACATGGTCTGGCATGAACCAAGTAATAGCATTACATAAAACAAAGTAATGACATCCAGCTGTACTCCACATGGTCTGGCATGAACCAAGTAATAGCATTACATAAAACAAAGTAATGACATCCAACTGTACTCCACATGGTCTGGCATGAACCAAGTAATAGCATTACATAAAACAAAGTAATGACATCCAACTGTACTCCACATGGTCTGGCATGAACCAAGTAATAGCATTACATAAAACAAAGTAATGACATCCAACTGTACTCCACATGGTCTGGCATGAACCAAGTAATAGCATTACATAAAACAAAGTAATGACATCCAGCTGTACTCCACATGGTCTGGCATGAACCAAGTAATAGCATTACATAAAACAAAGTAATGACATCCAACTGTACTCCACATGGTCTGGCATGAACCAAGTAATAGCATTACATAAAACAAAGTAATGACATCCAGCTGTACTCCACATGGTCTGGCATGAACCAAGTAATAGCATTACATAAAACAAAGTAATGACATCCAGCTGTACTCCACATGGTCTGGCATGAACCAAGTAATAGCATTACATAAAACAAAGTAATGACATCCAGCTGTACTCCACATGGTCTGGCATGAACCAAGTAATAGCATTACATAAAACAAAGTAATGACATCCAGCTGTACTCCACATGGTCTGGCATGAACCAAGTAATAGCATTACATAAAACAAAGTAATGACATCCAGCTGTACTCCACATGGTCTGGCATGAACCAAGTAATAGCATTACATAAAACAAAGTAATGACATCCAGTTGTACTCCACATGGTCTGGCATGAACCAAGTTTTTTTTTCCCGCCCGCTCGCTTTGAACTCAAGCGTAATCGATACACACTATTTGTAGTAGTGATGGACTGAATTGTGAGTGTGTGTTAGCTTTCCCTATTAACAGTGTCCCTTGCCATCAGGCGAACCAACTCCGACTTCAGAGGTACTTGTAATTAACGTCCCCAAGTCAAGGACGACAGGTCAACATTTTAGTCCAACTGTCCGGCGTAGGGGTTGAACTGCTTACCTCGGCATCAGCACACTGCATGTTTAAGAACATGTGTTCTTATCCATTCGACCATGCAGACCTGCGTGAATCAAGTTGAAGGAACAAACATAGTAAACAAGCTTATCTTTATTAACTTCTTCATTCACAACTTCTGCAAAGCGGAGCGAAAGCAATGACAACAGCAATGTCATAAAAACATGACAATTGGAAAAAGAAGAAAGATTCAGAATAACATATTTACAAGTAATAACTACAAGATTCAAATCAAGAGAGGGGACAGTAGCAATAACAGTAGGGGAAAACAAGAGGGGGAATAGTGTGGCGAAACGCCAGTGGCCCATGTCCTCATGCCTTCTTTGGGTTTGAGTAAACAGTGGGAAACAGCTTTCGGGAACCCTCAGTTCTCTTATTCGCTCAATCCCCATGGAAGATAGTTCTCTTGGTTACTTTAACACGATCTTCTTAATAGAACGATTAGAAATATGTCTTTTCTTCGGGAAAACCCGATGGGGCGCCTTGCACCAAATACACACTCGTTCAACTTCTGGGGGAAATCAATGTCCGTTTAAACAACTACCATTTGTAGACTGCCTCATGTCAATTGGACACTTTAAAGAGTGAGACAGATGAAGTGCAGATTCCTACTGGTGGATTTGAAAAGGGTCCTTCTTTTGGAAGTGAATAGAGCTGAAAGACTCGACAGGGCTTCTACACGGAAAGTTATGTTTTAGACGAGTCCTTGTCAAGTTTTGGGCCATGCCTGGCCAAGGGTATGATCTCTACGAGATACGAGCTACCGCTGGCCCGAAAGAATGACCATCAGCCTTTCTAACACCTCGCCAGTCATCTCGATACGCTAGGATCAAGTCATTTTGTATTCTGGACTGGACCCCGCCTAAATATCAGACCCACCCATCCTTGTCTGAGACAGTGAAGGGTACCTACCCAATTCCCGTTCATGAACTATTCCCATTGTATGAACTTCTACTCAGCATCGTGACCAGGGATCACAGGACATTTTCCCACGAACATTATATTGGTTCCACAGAGGCCTGTTGTTAGCACAACGTACCGGGAAGGAAAGAACTGAAGACTTATTCGGTGAGCTGTATGTGGACGGAACGGACATTGACTACAGCTTGGTCTATGATGGAAAGTCATGAGGCTCTGTGCCTGAACACTTTATCCCTGTTTTGTCTGTAGTGAACTATCTGTTTTAACTGCCTTGATGTTATCCTGTGCTGTCCTTTATGAAGTTATTAAAATTATGTTATAGTGTATTCTGACAATCGCCATGTTATCTATGGGTCAGCCAGGAAGACACCTCAGGGAATAGGCCCCGAGGTTGAAAGAGAGAGTGACAGTGAGTCCAGGGAACGGAGGAGGGTTGGCAAGCAAAGACCTATCCCAGCCAGAGCGATAGAATATTATTGAAGCATTGTGACAGGTGTTTTTGGGACCCTCCACGTAGCTTGTTACAAATAGTAACAATAACAACAGGGAAAACAAGAGTGGGACAGTAGAAACAACAGCAGGGAAAACATGAGTGGGATGGTAGAAACAACAGCAGGGAAAACATGAGTGGGATGGTAGAAACAACAGCAGGAAAAACAAGAGTGGGACAGTAGCAACAACAGCAGGGAAAACAAGAGTGGGACAGTTGCAACAACAGCAGGGAAAACAAATGAGGGAAAAGTAGCAACAATGGCGGGGGAGTAGGACAGTAGCAAAAACAGCAGGGGAAAAAAGAGTGGGACAGTAGTAACAACAGCAGGGAATACATGTGGGGGAATAGTAGCAACAACAGCAAGGGAGTAGGACAGTAGCAAATTCAGCAGGGAAAACAAGAGTTGGACAGTAGCAACAACAGTAGGGAAAACAAGTGGGGGAATAGTAGCAACAACAGTAGGGAAAACAAGTGGGGGAATAGTAGCAACAACAGCAGGGAATACAAGTGAGGGAATAGTAACAACAGTAGGGAAAACAAGTGGGGGAATAGTAGCAACAACAGCAGGGAATACAAGTGGGGGAATAGTAGCAACAACAGTAGAGAATACAAGAGTGGGACATCAGCAACAATAGCAGGGAATACAAGTGGGGGAATAGTAGTAACAACAGTAGAGAATACAAGAGTGGGACATCAGCAACAATAGCAGGGAAAACAAGAGTGAGACTGTAGCAACAACAGTAGGGAAAACAAGTGGGGGAATAGTAACAACAACAGTAGGGAAAACAAGTGAGGGAATAGTAGCAACAACAGCAGGGAATACAAGTGGGGGAATGGTAGCAACAACAGTAGAGAATACAAGAGTGGGACATCAGCAACAATAGCAGGGAAAACAAGAGTGAGACTGTAGCAACAACAGCAGGGAAAACAAGTGGGGGAATAGTAACAACAACAGTAGGGAAAACAAGTGAGGGAATAGTAGCAACAACAGTAGGGAATACAAGTGGGGGAATAAGAGTGGGACATCAGCAACAATAGCAGGGAAAACAAGAGTGGGACTGTAGCAACAAAAGTAGGGAAAACAAGAGTTTGACTGTAGCAACAGTTAGTTAGTTAGTTAGTTAGTCGCGGTTCCAACTTCACAGCAACGGTTCATCCCCATTATGCTCCGTTCCTGTGCCAGTGAATATCACACAAAATGCTCCCCACTGCCCAATGTGAAAAGTGGAAAAGACAGGAGTCTCGACAAACAACAGCCCGCACAGATACACTGTGCATAATGCCGCCGCCAGAATGTCAACACAATTGTCCCCCACGAAACACCCAGTTCATCTCTGATGGAATCGGCAGTCATTTTCCCATCTGGATGTTTCCTAGATGTTCACCTACACAGTCCACGAAAATACAGTAGTGGCAGTCAACCAGAAGCCCAGCAGCCACACATTTCTGCATAAGGCAAAAACCGGTCAACTCTGGGACATAGCCAGCTGCCATCGCTCTGAACATGCAGTCACGTTCCAAAATACCCCGGGCAGATTCAAAAACATTTCACACGAAACCCACAGCTCACAGTGTCGCGCCACGCACTCACTCAGTAGCAGGGCGACGGAACCATCAAGCAACAAGAGTGGGACTGTAGCAACAACAGCAGGGAAAACAAGTGAGGGAATAGTAGCAACAACAGCAGGGAAAACAAGTGAGGGAATAGTAGCAACAACAGCAGGGAAAACAAGTGAGGGAATAGTAGCAACAACAGCAGGGAATACAAGTGGGGGAATAGTAGCAACAACAGTAGGGAAAAGAGTGGGACTGTAGCAACAACAGCAGGGAATACAAGTGGGGGAATAGTAGCAACAACAGTAGAGAATACAAGAGTGGGACATCAGCAACAACAGCAGGGAAAACATGTAGGTGAATAGTAGCAACAACAGCAGGGAAAACAAGTGGGGGAATAGTAGCAACAACAGCAGGGAATACAAGTGAGGGAATAGTAACAACAGTAGGGAAAACAAGTGAGGGAATAGTAGCAACAACAGCAGGGAATACAAGTGGGGGAATAGTAGCATCAACAGTAGAGAATACAAGAGTGGGACATCAGCAACAATAGCAGGGAAAACAAGAGTAGGACTGTAGCAACAACAGTAGGGAAAACAAGAGTGGGACTGTAGCAACAACAGTAGGGAAAACAAGAGTGGGACTGTAGCAACAACAGCAGGGAAAACAAGTGAAGGAATAGTAGCAACAACAGCAGGGAATACAAGTGGGGGAATAGTAGCAACAACAGTAGAGAATACAAGAGTGGGACATCAGCAACAACATCAGGGAAAACATGTAGGTGAATAGTAGCAACAACAGCAGGGAAAACAAGTGGGGGAATAGTAGCAACAACAGCAGGGAATACAAGTGAGGGAATAGTAGCACCAACAGCAGGGAAAACAAGTGGGGGGAATAGTAGCAACAACAGCAGGGAATACAAGTGGGGGAATAGTAGCACCAACAGCAGGGAAAACAAGTGGGGGAATAGTAACAACAACAGTAGGGAAAACAAGTGAGGGAATAGTAGCAACAACAGCAGGGAATACAAGTGGGGGAATAAGAGTGGGACATCAGCAACAATAGCAGGGAAAACAAGAGTGGGACTGTAGCAACAGTCAGTTAGTTAGTTAGTTAGTCGCGGTTCCAACTTCACAGCAATGGTTCATCCCCATTATGCTCCGTTCCTGTGCCAGTGAATATCACACAAAATGCTCCCCACTGCCCAATGTGAAAAGTGGAAAAGACAGGAGTCTCGACAAACAACAGCCCGCACAGATACACTGTGCATAATGCCGCCGCCAGAATGTCAACACAATTGTCCCCCACGAAACACCCAGTTCATCTCTGATGGAATCGGCAGTCATTTTCCCATCTGGATGTTTCCTAGATGTTCACCTACACAGTCCACGAAAATACAGTAGTGGCAGTCAACCAGAAGCCCAGCAGCCACACATTTCTGCATAAGGCAAAAACCGGTCAACTCTGGGACATAGCCAGCTGCCATCGCTCTGAACATGCAGTCACGTTCCAAAATACCCCGGGCAGATTCAAAAACATTTCACACGAAACCCACAGCTCACAGTGTCGCGCCACGCACTCACTCAGTAGCAGGGCGACGGAACCATCAAGCAACAAGAGTGGGACTGTAGCAACAACAGCAGGGAAAACAAGTGAGGGAATAGTAGCAACAACAGCAGGGAAAACAAGTGAGGGAATAGTAGCAACAACAGCAGGGAAAACAAGTGAGGGAATAGTAGCAACAACAGCAGGGAATACAAGTGGGGGAATAGTAGCAACAACAGTAGGGAAAAGAGTGGGACTGTAGCAACAACAGCAGGGAATACAAGTGGGGGAATAGTAGCAACAACAGTAGAGAATACAAGAGTGGGACATCAGCAACAACAGCAGGGAAAACATGTAGGTGAATAGTAGCAACAACAGCAGGGAAAACAAGTGGGGGAATAGTAGCAACAACAGCAGGGAATACAAGTGAGGGAATAGTAACAACAGTAGGGAAAACAAGTGAGGGAATAGTAGCAACAACAGCAGGGAATACAAGTGGGGGAATAGTAGCATCAACAGTAGAGAATACAAGAGTGGGACATCAGCAACAATAGCAGGGAAAACAAGAGTAGGACTGTAGCAACAACAGTAGGGAAAACAAGAGTGGGACTGTAGCAACAACAGTAGGGAAAACAAGAGTGGGACTGTAGCAACAACAGCAGGGAAAACAAGTGAAGGAATAGTAGCAACAACAGCAGGGAATACAAGTGGGGGAATAGTAGCAACAACAGTAGAGAATACAAGAGTGGGACATCAGCAACAACATCAGGGAAAACATGTAGGTGAATAGTAGCAACAACAGCAGGGAAAACAAGTGGGGGAATAGTAGCAACAACAGCAGGGAATACAAGTGGGGGAATAGTAGCAACATCCAAAAGGAAAACAAGACTGGAACAGTAGCAAAAATAGTAGGGAGCAGTTTGTTCTATATACTATGTGTACTGCTGTTTGTTATATATAACTAGACGACCCGGCCCAGCTTCACCCAGCCCCTGGCAGGGAACGTCTCATTTAATTTATATTCGACCCCTGCTCCCGTTCCCGTACCCAAAAAAGACGACCCGGCCCGGCTTCGCCCAGCCCCTGGCAGGGAGCGTCTCATTTAATTCATATTCTGTCCCTGCTCCCGTTCCCATAAATTAAAAATTGATTTTAAACTAACTATTTCAGGTGCATCCGCGCGAGTGAGAACAACAACTGTTCCTAACTAATTTCTGGTTTAATCAGAGAGTGAGTTCCCTTGCAGCAAGATGGCGGAACATTTATTCGTCTGTTTCTAAAGCTCGTGCCATTTTCTTTCGTGCTGGAGGAAAGATTTTTGATTTTAAACTAAATAACTATGCCAATTGGCTGCACGGGAATGAGAAGAACATCTGTAGAAAATTTCATCTCAATCGCATGGACCGTTCAGGAACGCATAAAGGACACACAAACAAAGACACAAAGATACAAACAAAGACACATTGTCTTATATATATATATATATATATATATATATATATATATATATATATATATATATATATATATATATATAGATGTATACTGCCAGTTTGTTCTATATAATGTATACCGCCAGTTTGTTCTACATAATGTATACTGCAGTTTGTTCTACATACTATGTGTACTGCAGATTGTTCTATATAATGTGTACTGCATTTGTTCTATATAATGTATACTGCCAGTTTGTTCTATATACTATGTGTACTGCAGTTTGTTCTACATACTATGTGTACTGCAGTTTGTTCTATATAATGTGTACTGCATTTGTTCTATATAATGTATACTGCCAGTTTGTTCTATATAATGTATACTGCAGTTTGTTCTATATGTGTACTGCATTTGTTCTATATAATGTATACTGCCAGTTTGTTCTATATAATGTATACTGCAGTTTGTTCTATATACTATGTGTACTGCAGTTTGTTCTATATAATGTGTACTGCATTTGTTCTATATAATGTATACTGCCAGTTTGTTCTATATAATGTATACTGCAGTTTGTTCTATATACTATGTGTACTGCAGTTTGTTCTATATACTATGTGTACTGCAGTTTGTTCTATATAATGTGTACTGCATTTGTTCTATATAATGTATACTGCCAGTTTGTTCTATATAATGTATACTGCCAGTTTGTTCTATATAATGTATACTGCAGTTTGTTCTATATACTATGTATACTGCAGTTTGTTATATATAATGTGTACTGCAGTTTGTTCTATATAATGTATACTGCCAGTTTGTTCTACATAATTTGTACTGCAGTTTGTTTTATGTAATGCATACTGCCAGTTTGTTTTATGTAATGCATACTGCCAGTTTGTTCTATACAATGTTTACTGTCAGTTTGTTCTATATAATGTGTACTGCAGTTTGTTCTATATAATATGCATACTGCCAGTTTGTTCTATATAATGTATACTGCCCATTTGTTCTATATAATGTGTACTGCAGTTTGTTCTATATAATATGCATACTGCCAGTTTGTTCTATATAATGTATACTGCCCATTTGTTCTATATAATGTGTACTGCAGTTTGTTCTATTACTATGTATACTGCAGTGTTTAATAACAGTCCTAGCTTACACTATATACACAATGTATGTATACAGCAGTTTGCTCTGAATGTGTGCAGGGGAGGGTCTGGTCGACAGTCCTCATTCAGAGGTAAAGCAAGGAGGACACAATCAGATTGCAACGGGCACTATTAGTATTGGAACTCTTCGCTGGCTGTTGAAGATGAGGACTGAGCGCTTATGGGAATGCCCGGAGTGCAGCAATGTCGGTTCTTGACTGAACTCCTGCGTGCAGGTAGTTCAGTGACATCATGATGGGATAAACGCCCCCCTCAGTCATGTTTTCTGTTCTCAGAATTAAGGCATTATTAAATGTCAAGTTCAGTTCAATTAATGAATTATGTACACAGTACAAGTAGAACAACCTACCTGCATGGCTGCTGCGTCAATTGCACTTTGATAATAGAAGCTGGTCACATTGCTGAACTCCTTCTTGATGTCCCCATTTGGTGCTGGCGTCCTCCTTTCCCGCCTCTTATGAAAGTCGTCGGCAAAACATCGCACTAAAACAGGCGTTCCTTTACTCAACTTACTAGGTAATGGTCGAAGCGATGACTGTAAAGCTGACATCATTCAGTTACAATTATTAATATTAGTGGGGAAGCTGGAGATATTGTAACTTTAACAACCACGGGTCAACACACACAACTCACTGAGTACTGCAGTAATGCAGTAATATATTATTAGTAATAATACTCAATACAATACTATACTATTAATATTATTAATAGTAAATACACTAGTTCACGTTGAGTGAACAACAGCTGACTTCAACTACTCTAACACTTTGTAGTAGTTATGCTGACTAAAATAGACAATCAAATTGTGAGTATTTCCTATGAGTGCAATAAATTAAATAATCCATTGTGACTGGTACGCGGAGAGTTGCATGCTAACAACACAGAAAGAAATCCATCTACGTGTCCTCGTGCCGAACGAAAATAAACTCGACCTTGAACCCTCGGCTGAACACACACTCTGAGATCACGTGCTCAGCAGGCGTGAACCTGACAGACGATCGTTGGCGGTTTACCTATCGTCTGCAGATGTCAGACATGAGACACTTTGTGGGCAAGATTTGTGCTAGACGGGAGGTGTCAGACATGAGACACTTTGTGGGCAAGATTTGTGCTAGACGGTAGGTTTCCGACATGAGACACTTTGTGGGCAAGATTTGTGCTAGACGGGAGGTGTCAGACATGAGACACTTTGTGGGCAAGATTTGTGCTAGACGGTAGGTTTCCGACATGAGACACTTTGTGGGCAATATTTGTGCTAGACGGGAGGTGTCCGACATGAGACACTTTGTGGGCAATATTTGTGCTAGACGGGAGGTGTCCGACATGAGACACTTTGTGGGCAAGATTTGTGCTAGACGGGAGTTGTCCGACATGAGACACTTTGTGGGCAAGATTTGTGCTAGACGGGAGGTGTCCGACATGAGACACTTTGTGGGCAAGATTTGTGCTAGACGGGAGGTGTCAGACACGAGACAATGTGGACAAGATTTGTGCTAGACGGGAGGTTAGTTAGTTAGTCGACAGATCATCCTCGTTGCACATAGAACCATTCAGTCCATAAGTGCTCGGATCCCCTCCTCAGCAAATCCCGCAGCGTGTAGCGGCTAACGACGCCAGTTCTGTGTTGGTTTATCAATCTTCTTTGGCTTCCTGCGTAGTGTTCTTGTTTGGCCACCCCTCTTTTAATTTGCTGCTCTCGCAGTCTGGCCATGGTTGTAGATTCACAGTCATTACTTGGTTCTCGCAAAAGTCTTACTTCTCGTAGAGCATTCAGAATGTCAGCCTGGTCCATGGCGCGTCCGCCCTCCACAGTAGCCTCACCTGCGAGCTTGTCAGCCCGCTCATTTCCTTGTACTCCCGCATGCCCTGGCACGAAGATGAAACTAATCTTTGCCAGCCGAGACCGCTTCAGAGGCAGCAACCATTCTCTTCAGATTGACCCTTCCTCTATCCTCTTGATCATGTTCATTGAGTCGCTTAGGAAACAAGCCCTAGTGAATGTCTGTGTCTCGAGCCATGTTATTGCTTTACTTACTGCCATGACTTCCATGGTCAGGCTACTTGTGGTTTCAGTGAAAGCACCAGAGTCCTCCTTCACAATTCTCCCTCCGGCCCGAGCTGTAAAGGCCCATGAGCTTCTCACATGTCGGACGACCGACCCATCTGTGTAGATGACCGCGTCACCGTCTAGCGAATTCTTGAAAATCAACGCTTGTACTTCAGCCTCAACAGCAGCCGGATTTTCTTGTCTGCATCTTGTCAGGGCAGGAAAAAAAATTGGGAGCAGCCACCGTGGTGGAGTTTCGAGGTGGAGAAGGCTTGGGTGGATAAGCGTAGTGCTGTAAGGAGATGGCAAAATGCCAAGAAGAACAGAGCTGGTCATCCTAGTCCCTGCTTGCACTTAGAAAGAGAGATGCACACAAAAGTAAGCTATTTAAAAAAACTGGTCAAGGTGGTTAAAAGCAAAAAATGGGCAGAGGTGTGTCAAAGTGTAAGCACAGACAAGTCACTGAAATTGTTCTGGCGACTACATAAAAGCATGAGTGGTGTAGTCAAGAATAAGAGCATTTCTGACTTCCAAGGTGCTGACCTCATCTGGCAGAGACTGGCAGAGGACAAGGGCAAAGCCCTCTTTGAACGCTACCTTTAGCAAAGCAACCAGACAGACATGGGAGGCCGAAATCTGGCCAAGGTGGTCACCTCAGACAGATGCAAGGCCCAGAACACTTCGGATGAAGACACAGTGACAGTGAAAGAAATCAAGGCTGTGCTTCGACGATCAAAAAACAGTGCTCCAGGTCCTGATGGCATAAGATACGACGACATTAATAGGTGTACCGACAATGAGCTAGAGAAACTAGCAGACATGTACAACAACAGTATAGGGAGTGCTAGCATCAAGGAGCAATGGTTACACAGCTATCTGATTCCCTTGCCGAAGCCTGACAAAGACCACAAAAAAATTCAGGGATATCGAATTATAACCATGCAGAATACAATAGGCAAGCTGCTGGAGAAGGTAATTGCCAGGAAAATATCAAGCCAACTAGAGAGGCAAGGTGTTTTCCCACCTACCCTGGGTGGGTACCGTCCAAAAAGAGAAACCTGGACCAATGCAGCAGTCTTTGCCCATGATGTCTATGAGGGTTTCCACTCAGGCACTGAAACCGTTGCTGCAGCGATTGATCTTGAGGACGCATACAACAGAGTACCACTGGATTTTTTAATGTTTCAGCTTCTTGAACTAAACGTAAGTCCATTCCTCCTTAGTTGGATCGCTTCAGCCCTCTTCCAACGGAAAGTAGTTTTTAGATGTGGTAGTTGGACTTCGGAACCAACAACAATATATCCTGGCCTACCACAGGGATCACCATTATCTCCGGTAATGTTCAACGCCTACACAGTGATTATCACCAGTGAGCAGATCACTGGACCTGGCAGGACATTGTCATACGCCGATGATGTTTTAGTGTATCGTCAGGGTAAGGATAGAGAGGAGGTTGCTGTGGAACTACAAACCGAACTCAATCGCATAAGTACTTGGTGTGATGAAGCTGGGGCAATGGTCAACCCAACAAAGGCAACAGTGACTTGGTTCTTGTTGAATAATCATATTGTCAACAATCCAACACCAACTGTAATGCTGTGTTCAGAGACGGTGGAAAGAACGCAGGCAATGAATTACCTGGGGATACGGTTTGATCGAAGCCTTGCTTATAATGTGCACATAGACCAGGTGATAACAAAGGCCAAGCGGGGTTTGGCAGCGATGCGGGTGATGGTGGCAGTAAACTGTGAGCAGCGCCATCTATGTCTTCTGTACGAGGGGCTGGTCATGTCTGTTTTGGAGTATGCAATGGCAATCCTGACTCTCAGCCATAAGCAGATAGAAAGGATGGAAAGGATACAGAATGAAGCTATGCGCATTATTCTTGGATGTACAAGAGATACAGCATGCAGGGCGATGCGCTACCTTCTTGATTTTCCAACCATTGAAGAGAGAATACAAGTTTGCAGGGCACGCGCCTACCTCAGAATTAACGCAAACACACAGCATCCACTGCATAGTGAAATTAGGAAGGTGAAGGGCAGCAGGTTAAAAAGAGGACGGTCGTGGATGGGTCAAGCCGAAAACATTCTTCAACAGGTGTGTTCACTTGAGGACTTAGAACCTGGCGAGGAGTGGGTGCAAGTGCCAACAGACTTCTGCACATCCTTTTCTTTTTTTCAGTTTGCATCCAACTAGACGGGAGGTTTCCAACATGAGACACTTTGTGGGCAATATTTGTGCTAGACGGGAGGTGTCCGACATGAGACACTTTGTGGGCAATATTTGTGCTAGACGGGAGGTGTCCGACATGAGACACTTTGTGGGCAAGATTTGTGCTAGACGGGAGTTGTCCGACATGAGACACTTTGTGGGCAAGATTTGTGCTAGACGGGAGGTGTCCGACATGAGACACTTTGTGGGCAAGATTTGTGCTAGACGGGAGGTGTCAGACACGAGACAATGTGGACAAGATTTGTGCTAGACGGGAGGTTAGTTAGTTAGTCGACAGATCATCCTCGTTGCACATAGAACCATTCAGTCCATAAGTGCTCGGATCCCCTCCTCAGCAAATCCCGCAGCGTGTAGCGGCTAACGACGCCAGTTCTGTGTTGGTTTATCAATCTTCTTTGGCTTCCTGCGTAGTGTTCTTGTTTGGCCACCCCTCTTTTAATTTGCTGCTCTCGCAGTCTGGCCATGGTTGTAGATTCACAGTCATTACTTGGTTCTCGCAAAAGTCTTACTTCTCGTAGAGCATTCAGAATGTCAGCCTGGTCCATGGCGCGTCCGCCCTCCACAGTAGCCTCACCTGCGAGCTTGTCAGCCCGCTCATTTCCTTGTACTCCCGCATGCCCTGGCACGAAGATGAAACTAATCTTTGCCAGCCGAGACCACTTCAGAGGCAGCAACCATTCTCTTCGGATTGACCCTTCCTCTATCCTCTTGATCATGTTCATTGAGTCGCTTAGGAAACAAGCCCTAGTGAATGTCTGTGTCTCGAGCCATGTTATTGCTTTACTTACTGCCATGACTTCCATGGTCAGGCTACTTGTGGTTTCAGTGAAAGCACCAGAGTCCTCCTTCACAATTCTCCCTCCGGCCCGAGCTGTAAAGGCCCATGAGCTTCTCACATGTCGGACGACCGACCCATCTGTGTAGATGACCGCGTCACCGTCTAGCGAATTCTTGAAAATCAACGCTTGTACTTCAGCCTCAACAGCAGCCGGATTTTCTTGTCTGCATCTTGTCAGGGCAGGAAAAAAAATTGGGAGCAGCCACCGTGGTGGAGTTTCGAGGTGGAGAAGGCTTGGGTGGATAAGCGTAGTGCTGTAAGGAGATGGCAAAATGCCAAGAAGAACAGAGCTGGTCATCCTAGTCCCTGCTTGCACTTAGAAAGAGAGATGCACACAAAAGTAAGCTATTTCAAAAAACTGGTCAAGGTGGTTAAAAGCAAAAAATGGGCAGAGGTGTGTCAAAGTGTAGCACAGACAAGTCACTGAAATTGTTCTGGCGACTACATAAAAGCATGAGTGGTGTAGTCAAGAATAAGAGCATTTCTGACTTCCAAGGTGCTGACCTCATCTGGCAGAGACTGGCAGAGGACAAGGGCAAAGCCCTCTTTGAACGCTACCTTTAGCAAAGCAACCAGACAGACATGGGAGGCCGAAATCTGGCCAAGGTGGTCACCTCAGACAGATGCAAGGCCCAGAACACTTCGGATGAAGACACAGTGACAGTGAAAGAAATCAAGGCTGTGCTTCGACGATCAAAAAAACAGTGCTCCAGGTCCTGATGGCATAAGATACGACGACATTAATAGGTGTACCGACAATGAGCTAGAGAAACTAGCAGACATGTACACAACAGTATAGGGAGTGCTAGCATCAAGGAGCAATGGTTACACAGCTATCTGATTCCCTTGCGAAGCCTGACAAAGACCACAAAAAAATTCAGGGATATCGAATTATAACCATGCAGAATACAATAGGCAAGCTGCTGGAGAAGGTAATTGCCAGGAAAATATCAAGCCAACTAGAGAGGCAAGGTGTTTTCCCACCTACCCTGGGTGGGTACCGTCCAAAAGAGAAACCGGACCCAAGCAGCGTCTTTGCCCCTGATGTCTATGAGGGGTTTTTACCAGGGACTGAAACCGTTGCTGCGCGGGGTTT